>JABMCL010000522.1:62500-77500 GCA_018857735.1 Alviniconcha marisindica | reverse complement strand
TGTGTGTGTGTGTGTGTGTTGTGTTATGTTTTGTGTGTTGTGTGTGTGTGTGTGTGCGTGTTTTTTGTTGTTTTTGGAAATCGCTACACGCTCCCCACAGCGTTTGCCACGAATTATCGTCATTGTCACTAATGGCTCTTCACTGGCTATAGCCAGAACGTTGGACAAAAGCAAAATGTCACTCGTGTCAAGAATTCCCATGTCAAGCATTACTTTCAGCCATATTTGTCTTCATGACTTCATGATACTCGTTACTGAAATCCCCGAAAGTGCAGCAGCTGGAATGGTGGGCATCCATTCCGCGCTTGTAGCCTATGAATAGCGTTTTCGTATTGTTTTTAGGGCAACATTAATCCCTTGCGGGAAATTTAGCTCGCATTACCTGGGTTCGGCTACAGCAGCAGCTAGCGCAGCGATTTCCCATTCCTCCCACTGTGTGTTGTATTTTCGTGTCTAACACTGGTATGTGTTTTGCCAGTGTTTGAGATATTTAACGTGCGAATAGTTGTATATACATGCGATTGCGCGCGTGCGCGTGCGCGCGCGCACACACACACACACACACACACACACACACACACACACACACACACAACCACACACACACACACACAAACACACACACACACACACAACACAACACACACACACACACACACACACACACACACACACACACACACACACACACAGATACATACATACACACACACGCACACCACACACACACACACACACACACACACACACACACACACAGGAACGGCGAGGAGAGTCTGCACTGAAAGTTGACTCATGGAGAAAAATCCCTTGTGGCACCCTGGGGAGTCGAACTCGCGTCAGTATTGCATCTGGTTCTTTAGGTCCCCACTCTACCAAAAGTGCTATCCCGCCCCTCAGCATCAGTACGACTGTGTACACAATGTACAAATGAGACCGGCCGACGCGGGATAATGGTTAGCGTTTCTAAAACTGTACACAATTTAATGTGACCGGCCGACGCGGGATAATGGTTAGCGTTTCTAAAACTGTACACAATTTAATGTGACCGGCCGACGCACAATAATGGTTAGCGCTTCTGAAAATGTACAAATCTCAGTGACCGGCCGACGCGCAATAACGGTTAGCACTTCTGAAGAAGAAAAAAAAATGTACAAAATGTAATGTCACCAGGCGACGCACGATATTGGTTAGCGCTTGTGAAAATGTACAAAATGTAATGTTAACGGCCGACACGGCGTAATGGTTAACGTTTCTGAAAATGTACAAATGTGGCTGGCCGGTGTGGCATAATGGTTAGCGCTTCGGAATGCCGCTGGTCGAACTTTCGTGGGATCGAATTCCCTCCGAGACATGCGCGACTTTAATCTGCGGCCTAAACCGGCTCCTACACAGGGCTGAGAGTGGAGTGCTGCAGTCCAGACTGATGGCGAGCTTCGACTGCTTTGCGGGTGAGTCTTTGAAGATTGTGCTTTCCTCGAATGACTCGTCCAACAATGTAGGAGCCGCGTTTGTCGGGCCTAGGTAACATCGGGATAATTATAATTCCATGACAGTAACTGAGATGAGCAAGCACGGTCTGAAGTCTGAAGCCTCGCACCGAAATAGTCCTCCATAGCTGCATCAGTTGTCATCATCATCATCATCATCATCATCACCATGGTCGTCGTCATCATCATCGTCATATTCATCATCATCATTATCGTCGTCGTCGTCGCTATCGTCATCATCGTCATTACTATCGTCATCGCTCTTTGCATAATAAGTATTCTCTCAGAAACTGTGGCCATTTAAAACCCTGCTTTCGTGGCGACCCTACTGCTCTTGCACCCTTCTTTACTTGATGCAGTTCTGGTCAAAGGTTCTCAGTGTCGAGTCAGTAAGGCAAACTGATGGAGGGACGTCACTGTGTCGGCCTGTTTTCTGGTCAGTGGGGACGCACTCACTCGTCCTCACTCCTCGACTTAGCTAACATTACCGTCGTCAGCAAGAGACATAGACGGTAGGCTACACGCAAACTCCAAGCACTTGGTTTACGACATCCTTCCTACAACTTCGGAGGAAGGTGCCGGCAAGCCATGCTCGGAGTGTGGGCTACACGCTGTGTCCTGTACACTGAAACTCGTTGAGTCTCATGCCCGCCTGAGAATCTGTTGCATCAGTGCAGCGAGGCGGAGTGATACGGGTGGGCGTTGGTGCATCGGGGACAATCGCTGCGTGGGAGCAACATCCCTGAATCCAGCCGGTACGGATGTTGGGAGAAAAAGAAAAGAAAAAACACCCAAGTACGTTCAAGTGTGCGGTAATGGCGGAACGATCTATACCTCAAAAAAACATCGAGTGAGGCTCGTGCTGTTACTCCCTGGACATCATGGGCGGTCGATGCAGCAATCAGAGAGCGGCAACCAGAAAAACAAAACAAAGTGTTGCTGCAAAGTGGCAGCTTGCGGCTGCATTTTGTGAACTATGCACCGACAAAACGTTAGCAGCTGCAACTCTCCGGCTGTGGCAGCGATGGCTAATTGTGACAGAGGGACGCGAAGGTAGAGAAAACACAAAATGCCTTTACTTAAAATAGGACAGGCCTACAGTAATTATTGGCCAATGTCGGCACGGGTTCTTTTTGTAGCACAGTGCGAAGACCAAAAATTTAAGACAGAGAAAAGCACGGACGAACGCGTACAACACACACACACACACACACACACACACACACACACACACACACACACACACACACACACACACACACACACACACACGCACACGGACACGCACGCACTCGCATGCACACACACATACACACACACACGCACACGCACACACACACACACACACACACACACACACACACACACACACACACACACACACACACACGCGCACACACACACAAAGAGGAAAGAGTAGCAGATGATAAGAATCCGATTCAGTCGTACCCCCATAAGCTTATTTTGTAACATAATGTGAGAATAGTAAGTGGTCGTGATTGGATCTACGGATTTAACTTTTTTCAATTCCAAAATTGCGTTCACAATGCCGCTTTCACAAAACAGCTTTGTGGAGCACAAGTCACAAGCAGATTAAACCATTTCAAATCAAAACGTACCACTGTGAAGGAAATTATGTTTGTCTATTTCATGCTCAGAGATTTTAACAATGTGTTCCCAGTAAAAAAAAAAAAAAAAAAATTTTTTTTTGTATTTTTGCAGCGTTTTCTTTCTTTCCGCTGCAGCACATGAGAGACAACCGGCACAAATACGTGTTTGTGAGTGAATGAATAAAAACATGCCCTGTTCTAACGGCTCTTTTATCTGTTTAATTCAGACCCACCAAATCCTGACTCAACCACGACAGAACACCATAAGCCATAAAACAATAACAAAAGACAGACCCGTTCATCAGCAATTTGCTGTCGCTCTTGGAGCCCGAGAGGCGTGATTTATTTTCCCTTCGCATCATACTACTCATCCTCTGACCGGCAGAAAGAATCCGTATCAACACCGATTTCGTTTTCAAATCCGTCAGCCAAACAGGAAAATGCAGGGAAATTCATACGAATAGCACAGCACAATGACAAAACCAACGTCGCTTTGTTTTCCTTCAGTGCAAATATGTGTCCGAAGGGTGGCCACAGGAACAACTATGTACACTTGCCAGCACGGGGTTTTATCAGCACTCCAGAATGAAATAGGCAACGAGAAGAAGATATGTGTCCATTCTGGTTAGGGATGAACATGCTGCGGAACATGACACACAGCAAAAGCAGTCAGCATCAATTCCGGTTTGGATCCATTCCAAATCAGCACCGCTATGGCTGCAACAGTTTCTGTTCTCTTCTTTCTTTCTTTCTTTCTTTCTTTGCTTCCTGTCCTGTCCGTTGGTAAGTATCCAATTTCAGGTACGCACTATTCCCTGCACTTGCTCAAGCTTTGCTCCATATCACTCATCCACTGCGAACTTGGAACCCTTCACCCTACTAACGGGGTGAGTGGAGTCATTTAGAACACAGTTTTTGAGGGAGGCTGGTGGTATACAGTCCGCGCGTAACAAAGTTCCAGTGGAACAGAAACACTAAAATGCGCGAGTCTGCATGTCCAAGATCCAAAACACAATTTATAGGAAGAGAGAAAAAGAGAAAAAGAGAAAAAAAGCAGAACGTCTACTATAGTGTCAGTTGTGACACGGCAGCAGATTCGCATTACTCTCCTCGACGCAAGTGACGGTTAGTCCCCCTCCTTTATTCCGAGTTCCGGAAGACAAGCGATTGAGCCAATTGCCGAGCAGCTAAAACCTCCGGTCACGGGAAGCAGCGATCGCGCGCAGCTGTGATCTGTTTTCAAACAGCGGTAAGTGTCCCCAGGGTCTGGTGCCGCTTCCAGCCGACAATCCCTAGCCCCTCCCCCCCAATCTTACAACCCCTTCCCGCCTTCCAGCCCCCGCGTCCTTCTTCCTTCCCGCCTCCCGTCTTCCTCTGTGGCCCACTGGCCCAGTGACCGGAGCTCACCCATTGGCTGCCTCTCTAGGCCGCAGGACGGTCAGCGAACTCGTAATTAGAACCGTCACCTACCCTCCCGGACCACACTGCAGTCTCTTTATCAACATCCCCCCCCCCCCCTTCCCCACCCACCTCCCCCTGCTTCTGTCTGTCTTCTTATTGTTTTAACTGATATGTCTCTTTTTTGAGCGAGGGGTAGAGTTTTGGCGAGGCGGAGGTTGGTTGGTTGGGGGGGGGGGGGGGGGAGGGGAGGAGGAGAAGGAGGAGGGTTGCACGAGACAGGAGACAGATACTGGTCATAATAACTGAGCCAGCGCATCGCTGCATGCAGCACGCACGCTGCTACAGCGTCTGTGATCAGTGGCTGCATGCAGTTCGAGACAGGTCTTCGACAAGCGCTGTTTCATGGGAGCCCCGCGCTAGCCACGGGGGAAGCTAGCACGCTACTGAAGTCTATTTCGGGCACTTCGCAATCTCTCTTTCTGCTTCTGTTTCGTGTTTTATATACACGTAGAGAAAGATAAGGCTTGTCGAAAGTTCCCACGAGGTATTCTTTATCAAGCTTTCGTCTCTTTAATGCCTCATCAGGAAATCAGAGAGAGAGAGAATGCTTAAAAAAAACAAACACGAATCAGTAAAAAAGAACACGGAATAAAAAAAACAAGAGTTGTCAAATCAAAATTTAGAGAAAATGGCAGTCCTTGTCAATCCATGAAGATTGCAAGGTTATATCCACATAGCGCAGGCATGGATATATCAGTCATCTTCAGCAGCTATCCGACACTGTATTGACAACTCTAGATGGGGAATGCACAGTTCTAGCCGAACACCGTTTGAGACACATGGAACGCTCTACAGTGGCTATAAATGCACCACTTTCGAGTCGTTTTCGGCGCAGTTGCACTGCTGGAACAAGTACTTTCCAGGGGCAACCAAACTGCTCTCTTCAGTACATTTTAAGGCACCGAACATCTGGTCCCGGAGTCAAAGGTTTTGAGCTTTGCTTATGTACATGTTTCTGATGTTTTAATACACAAAGCAGTCATGGTGAACGTGCGCTTCGTCTTCAAGTTTATCGGGGCAAAATGTGCAAGCTTGATTTGCCCCTAAAGGTGAGTAACAAATTAAAGCCTGTGGCATTGAACAGGTACACCCCAGGTCTAAATCGGACGAGTGCTGTCCTTTAGATAATGACTTTGAAGTTTCTCAAGAAAGGTTTCTCATCACCGATATCCCCAAACAACCACACAAAACTATAGTCACATGTGCACAATGACAACTTGGCATCTGTTACTAACGACTGGTAGGTCGTCTTTGAGCACCGCGAAGCAGATTGCTTTGGCAAACTAAACCAGTATAGGTGTATACATTTTGCAGCTGCATAGATTGTACAGTGGGTACCTGCCCAACTCACTATATATCATGTCAGTTGGAACATTGACGAACAAACAGTTTTCAAACTCACAGACGCATTCTCAATTTGTTTATTTTCCCTATAGCCCCAGATTTCTGCGCTGTACAATAGAGACGGTACTATATGGGCATCAAGCAATTTGAAAAAACAAAAAAATACTGAACATGAATAGCAGTCATAGGTTCGTAGATTTAAAAAAAAAGAAAAAAGAATCTATCGTACCCTTCTCTGCCAGAGAGACAAAATCCTCTGTACCTATATTATAACAAAGAACTGTTGAAAAGTTGAAACCGGCATTTGAAGCCCTACACGTAAGCTACTGCCCGAATTTGAGCAGAGGGTTTGTGTCTATGTGACGATGCCAGTAGGGGACTGGAGGCTTCATGCCATCTTGCCAAACGACTGTCTGATTGCTCTTTCAGCTTCACTTTGTCTGATTGTGTCAAACGAGACGGCGGTGGAGGAGAGAGGGAGGGAGGGAGGGAGGGAGGGAGAGAGAGAGAGAGAGAGAGAGAGAGAGAGAGAGAGAGAGAGAGAGAGAGAGAGAGAGAGAGAGAGAGAGAGAGAGACAGACAGACAGACAGACAGACAGACAGACAGACAGACAGACAGACAGACAGACAGACAGACAGAGACAGAGACAGAGAGACAGAGAGACAGAGAGAGCAGTCCAAGAATGGCCTCTGGTTCTGAAACGTTTAATCTCCAAATTTCCGCCGGCCATGATGGTTTGTCAAGGCCAGCCCGGTCGGTAGGATCCTACATATTGTTCTGCTGGGAATATTTGGCTATAATTTTATACGTATGATTCCGGTAGTTTTCCGGCTTGCAACGCCAGCCGCATCGAGAGGAGCCATGCCCTTTAGTCCACTCCTTTTTTTTAAATATCTTACGCCGTTTACTGCCATCAGTATATGGTTTCTGTCTCACATCCGCTAAAATATCGTTTACGTTGCTGTCAGACTGTCGGTAAATTGTTTTCAGCTCTGATTTATGTGTGTGTGTGTGTGGGGGGGGGTCCGCTTTGATTTATGTGGTATTTTTTATGTATCTATTTATTTATGACTGTCGCTGCACCCCAATTTTGTTGTTTTTCTAATATAACTTTGTCGCCGCATTCTGATTGTCCTGGATGTGTGAGTGAATGTACCCGACACCATGAAACATTAAGTGTGCAATAACCTTGAAATTTGGCAATAAAGCTGAATTGCGTTGTATTGTATTACATGTACTGCAGTGTTTAACGGGAGTTGTGTCCAATAAGGTACTGGCGGGGACCGAGATTCAAAGGGGTGGGGGTGGGGGTGGAGGGTTGGGGAGGGACGAGGCAACGCTATCTAACGTTACACTGTCGGCACCAAAATGGTTTCTGCATCAAGATGGGCATGCAGTGACGTGAGCCAGTTGGTCATGGTCACAAGACAATGACTTAACCTAAATACCTAACGTTACACTGTCAGCATCAGAATGATTTCCGCATCAAGATAGGCGTGAGCCATTTTAATCTTTTATTAAATGAGTTGGTAATGGCCACAACTCCATGACTTAACCTAAATACTTGACATTACTCTGTCAGCATCAGAATGATTTCCGCATCAAGATGGGCGTGAGCCATTTCACTGTTTTATTGAGTTGGTCATGGTCATGGTCATGGTCAGAAGATCATGACTTAACCTAAATACCTAACGGTTACACTGTTAGCATCAGAATGATATCCGCATCAAGATGGGCGTGAGCCATTTTAATGTTTTATTAACTGAGTTGGTCAATGTCACAGGACAATGACTATAAACAAAAGGGGTTGTGAAGATAAAGGAGAACCGAAACGGATTCGAACCGACGTCCGTCTGCTTACCAGCCTAGCGCCTTACTCACCTGACCCGACTGAAGGATAAGTAGACTGAATTATATTGCTCTCATCGTTTGTTTGTATACATAATTATTATAGCGTCTGTTTTATCCGAATGTTTGCTGTTGTTGTAGTTTAATGATGTTTTATGATTGGCATGAATGTGTGATGAGTATACATGGCACAACAAAACATTCCTAGCGCAACTGCGTTGACACTTAGCAGTAAAATTGTAATGTATTGCAGTTGCTTGATAAAGGCGTCTGTACTCAATAAGTGCGCATGTTTTGCATTCTCTAATTAAAATAAATGTCCCTTTCTTCTTATTATCTTCTTCTTCTTCTTCTTCTTCTTCTTCTTCTTCTTCTTTCTCTTCTCTCTCTCTCTCTCTCTCTCTCTCTCTCTCTCTCTCTCTCTCTCTCTCTCTCTCTCTCTCTCTCTCTCTCTAACCGTTTGTGTTTTGATCAACTTTTTGTTTTACTGATACTTCAAAGCGGCTCGAGCTCACGTTAGTGTCAAAGGAATACTTGTTCAAGGAGAGAGTCGGGCGTGTGTAGTGTTCGTGCATAAATCAAGGGAAACGTTAGGAGCAGAACCACAAAAACCGACTCCATCAGTAGCTTGCACTAGTTTCCATCATATATGTGATATGAAGGACTTCCTACTGCAGAACCTAGCTGGACGTCACATGAACTTGTCTGTCCCGTTTGCTCAGAATAATGATGCCCTCTCCTGTTGCGTTTTGGCCTAATAACGACAAGTCAACGTCAGTAGGACTGAATTAGCCAAACACGTTCGAACAGAAGAATAGAAAGAAACAAAGATCAACAAACAATAACAGACAAGACAGAACGAAACAGGAGTCACTGGTCAAGAGAGAGAGTGGGGTGGTGGTGGCGGTGAGAGGGTTGACCGAACAGAGAGAGAGAGAGAGAGGGGGGAGAGGGAAGGGAGAGAGAGAGAGAGAGAGAGAGAGAGAGAGAGAGAGAGAGAGAGAGAGAGAGAGAAGAGAGAGACAGAGAGAGACAGACAGAGACAGAGAACAGAGACAGAAGAGACAGAGAAGAGACAGACGAGAAAAAAGACAGAAGAGACAGAGAGAGACAGACAGAACACACACACACACAGACAGACAGAGAGAGACAGAGACGGAGACAGAGACAGAGACAGACAGACAGACAGAGAAAGAGACAGAGAGACAGAGAGAGACACAAAGAGACAGAGACAGACAGACAGAAAGAGAGAGAGACAGGGACAGACAGACAGACAGACAGACAGACAGACGGTAGGGGGGCGGGAGGAGGTAGGGGCAGCAAATAACCAGGACAGCAAAACTGCAAGACCGACCCCTATAAGAATAGCAACAACAGAAAAGAGACGAGAAAGGCCCCAAAACAGCAGCAGACGGACAGCAGTAAATCACACGGGATTACAAGCAGGATGATGCACTCTCTAATCCAAATCAAGTCCCCATTTGTTTCTCGTTAATCGTGCCTGTCGCAAAGTACACCGACTCGCAATGCAGTGGAAGGGACAAAACAGCCCTGGGCTGGCCGACTGCCCTACTGATCGCTGCTGGTCGAAACAAAGCGAGACAATCTGCTTAGTGTTCACCCCTTGGGGTCCGCTCCGGCATTGAACTGGCTGCTTGCAGCTCTGGTGTTTGTACAAACTGCCATGGGAATCGCTGGAAATAGGATGGCTACGCCTGCTTAACATCACACGAGATCAATGACCCACACATCGTCCAACTTCCATTTGCAACTGTGTCTTTCTTTATTTCTTTTTTTTCTTCTTTCAGTTGCATAAGCATTTATTCTGCGCCAATGAGGAGAGTTTGTCGAACTGCCTGTCAGATAACAGTCAGGTGTCAAAAGAACCAGGCTGTGAAAGCACATGCAGGCACAGGCACAGCGAGACCCACACAATGTGATTTGTGGAGTAATGCAACAAAACCCTAGTCAAATTCCGTTGTTTGAATCTAAACCCCAATTACCCAGCAATCTTTAAAGCAACAGAGAAAAAGACAAACAGGCAAACAGTTACAGACACGTACACACGCACAAACACGCGCATTTACAAAGGAGAAAGAAAAAAAGAAAGCTCAGCAGAAGAACAAAAATCAATATGTAAGGAGAAATGAGGAGGAGAGAAAGAAGAGCAAGAAGAAGGACGAGTAGGCGGAAGGAAGAAGAATCATTAAGATGTGGCGCACAGAAAAACAACAACTAATTAACTTGATTGGCTGAAAGCCTGTTCAATAATAGCATCGGCATGAAAGAGCTTTCTGACATATAACCTTTCGATTACCGGGGTGCCTGATGCCGCAAAAGTGACATACAATATGCTCAACCACAGGAACACAATCCCAGCTGCCATTCTAACAACGCCATTCGAGAAGAACAACAAAACTACGTATCCGTTGAGATACATCTATTTCTTCTTGTTGACCTTTTGATTGATTCACCAGGTGGAGTTAAAACAAAGGTGGGACAAAACTGGAGACATCCAAGCAGAACCATAAAACAAAGAAGATCACAAACTGGGAAAATAAAGCATGCAGAATACAACAACAAAAACAGACCAAACAAACAAACAAACAAACAATAAAACAATAACACACGCACGCACGCACGCACGCACGCACGCACGCACGCACACATTCTAAATACATTCCTGTGCTATGTATTGTTAACGTCAAACCGACATGAAAATAAATATTATCGTACGCAATACTTAGAGAATGAATATATTTAACAATTTTATAGATCAGAGAAAGGTATTTTCGAACACATTTTTTGGAGAACGTTGTCCAAGTGTGCATGTATCGAATATATTTTTGCACTGTGGGAGGAAAGGAATACCTTTCACCAGTTGTAAAACAATCGGCTTGTGTATATTTAGTCTGTTTTGAGTTTGAAACTGCGAATCGTATTCTTGTTTGTGAATTGATATCCGTTCTTTCGTCCTAATATAGTTCTTAAACGTTTATTTTAAGACACAGCGTTTCTTGTCTTGCGGTAACCCTATGCGTTTGACGTGCGTTAAAATCCAAGAGCTAGCTAACTTGGTCTTTGTTTGTAACATTATCCAGGACACTGTTATGCCATATTTTGTTGATTTATTAATAAAGAAGGTGTACGCGTGGCACGCAAGTGGACGCCATAAACCAAACAAAAGTATTGAAGCATACTGGCTTTCATATCCGATAACTGTTTGTTTTTTAAACACTCCAATCATAGCAAGCACTGAATGGTCTAAAGTCGTACACATATAGTTTTCCTGAGCCAAAGGTTCACTGAGTACGTGAGTTTTGATTGATGTTAGGGCAATGCAGATGGGAATATATTAAGAGATTGCATTGCTTCCCTATCGTTTGTTTGGCTTAGGGCGTGTGCTAGTGTGCCACACATACATTTTCTTTTTGTAAAAATCAACAAGTATATGGCACAGTAATGTCCTAGATGGTGATACCTTTGGTAGCGGTACGCGCTGTTTATGTGTAATACAGCTGTGTCATAAATAGCAGATTCTCATTTTATCAGCAATGTCTAATATAACTACCATTCCATACAGCTGAAGCAATACAAAAATTTAATCGCAAACTAAGACACGCACATTCCGTTCATAGTGCCCTGGGCAAAATCCAAGAGACGTTCTACTTAAAGTGCACTGGAAGAAAAAAAGAAAAAAAAGAGACACTCCACTCAAAATGCACTGAGGAAAAACTAAGAGACGCTCCACTCAAACTGCACTAAGGAAAAAGTAGGAGACGCTCCACTCAAAGTGCACTAAGGAAAAACTAAGAGACGCTCCATTTGAAATGCACTAAGAAAAAACTAAGAGACACTCCACTTGAAATGCACTGAGGAAAAACTAAGAGACGCTCCACTTGAAATGCAATGAGGAAAAACTAAGAGACGCTCCACTTGAAATGCAATGAGGAAAAACTAAGAGACGCACTGAGGAAATAGTGAACGCTCCACTCAAAGTTCACGGAGAAAAGTGCATTGAAACGGGCACCAATAGTCGCACCAATCAAAGTGCACTGAGCAAAAAGAGACTTTATTTCAAAAGTGTAGGCCTACTGAGCAAACGCATAGAGACGCTAGACTCAAGAGAGAGAGAGACGGGG
This sequence comes from Alviniconcha marisindica, assembly GCA_018857735.1. NCBI lineage: Eukaryota > Metazoa > Mollusca > Gastropoda > Provannidae > Alviniconcha > Alviniconcha marisindica. The sequence goes on along the minus strand of JABMCL010000522.1, from coordinate 65,604 downwards.
GGGGGGGGGGGGGGGGTGGGGGGGGCGGGAGGTTTTGGTGTGTGTGTGTGTGTGTGTGTGTGTGTGAGGGAGAGAGAGAGAGAGAGAGGTGTGTGTGGTGTGTGTGTGTGTGTGGGGTGGGGTGGTGTGGGGTGTGTGTGTGTGTGTGTGGGGGTGTGTGTGTGTGTGTGGTTGGGTGTGTGTGTGTGGGGGTGTGGGTGGTGTGTGTGTGGTGTGTGGGGTGTGTGTGTGTGTGTGTGTGTGTGTGTGTGTGTGTGTGTGTGTGTGTGTGTGTGTGTGTGTGTTGTGCGTGGTGTGTGTGTGTGAATGTGTGTGTGTGTGTGTGTGTGTGGTGTGTGTGGGGTGTGTGTGTGTGTGTGTGTGGTGTGTGTGTATGTGTGTGTGTGTGTGTGTGTGTGTGTGTGTGTGTGTGTGTGTGTGTGTGTGTGTGTGTGTGAAGCATACATATAACCAGTGCACATCACCATATATCAGAACCTCTGTGACAGTTTCACTGCAAGACAAATCAATCAAAACGACCGCTTGAAATTGGCTGCTAAAAATATATATTATATATAATAAATCAATCAATGAATAAAGATCGACCAGACCCTGTTCTGCGAGACAAATCAGGTCCAAAAGGAAAGACAACACGCTCCTCTGGTGACCTCCCCTGACCAATGGCAATGCGTCCGCAGTGTAACCTATCCAGGATCAGGTCACAACAATGTTGGACTATAGAATACATTTTGATTTATGTACGCGCTTTCCGAATGTCCTAAGTTACCCGCACTGTTAGGGATTGGGTAAAACGGAGCCGGCGAGATTTGGCGCGTGGAGCATCCAATTTTGTTTCCGTGGGGACGATTATGTTTCAGTTTATGGATGTCATACGTCAACACACACACACACACACACACACACACACACACACACACACACACACACACACACACACACACACACACACACACACACACACACACACGTGCATTCTCGATCTCTGTGTCTCTGTCTCTGTCTGTCTGTCTGTCTATCTGTCTCTTTATCTCTGTCTGTCTGTCCCCCCCCCCCCATCCCCCCATCTCCCCCCCACCCCCCCCCCCCCCCCCCCCCCCCCCCCCCCCCCCCCCCCGCTCTCTGTGACACACACTCATCGTCGTGGCTTGTTTCATGCGAAACATCCTTCTTACGTCTCATTTTTGCTTTTTGTTTTCGATCCCTTTGACTGCAAAACTACACACATTTAAGGCAGACCTTTCTCCAGCAACAGGAGGAGAGCTGACAGGGCAGGGGCCGAATGTGGGGAGGGGGGGGGGGGGGAAGGGAGGGAGGGAGGGGGTGGGGTAGGGGAGGGAGGGAGTGGAGCTAGCGGTGGTCGGAGGGTTATGCTGGGAGCAGAAGAGGCTGGAGGTGTGGTGCTTAACCTGTGTGGACTGCTGTGGGGGATGATATGCCTGCTGACTGACGGGTCTGGAATTGCCCTCACCTGTAGCAGTCTAGCGGCCCGCCAGGTGCCAGACCTGTCAGGTGGGAAGGGTCGGGTTTGACACACTATCGGACCTGGCTACCAGCGAGGCGTGACACACATTCGGGACCACACCCGGGCTGCCCTTCCCACCCTCATTCTTTATATAGGCGCGAGAGAAGTGATAGAGGGGGATGGGGAGAGAGAGAGAGAGAGAGAGAGAGAGAGAGAGAGAGAGAGAGAGAGAGAAGAGAGAGAGAGAGAGAGAGAGAGAGAGAGAGAGAGAGAGACACACACACACACACACACACACACACACACACACACACACAGACAGACAGACAGAGACAGATAGACAGGCAGACAGGCAGACAGGCAGACAGATAGGCAGACAGACAGACAGACAGACAGACAGACAGACAGACAGACAGACAGACAGACAGAGACAGACAGACAGACAGACAGACAGACAGACAGACAGACAGACAGACAGACAGAGACAGAGACAGAGATAGACAGACAGATAGAGACAGAGAGAGACAGACAGAGACAGAGACAGAGAGGCATCCATACATAGATACTCTGTACCGGTCGGAGACAATGCATGCTGGCATTATTGTCATTATCAGGCACAATAAGGTAACGAATCGATGGTTGGTGAACAAAACTCATCATTATTATCTTCCCTCTCCTCCTCATGTTCACCACAACCAGTATCGTCGTCGTCATTATCACCACCAGTCAGTCAGGCTATGCTGATAAGAACTACCTGACCGCCCAGGGCAGGTTACTTAATTACTCTCTCGGGCTGGCGGAAATATCAGTGGCCTAGCTACCTGTCCGGCCGAGCATGGTGTGATTTTTTTTCTTCTTCCGTGGACTGTATCAGATTCAATTCGAGTGCTAGAGTTCGAGTCTCTGTGGCAGTTTTCGGTTCGCGGTTCATTATGATCGTCGTCGGCATCGTCGTCGAGGTCCTCATCAGCATTATCATCGTCTTTTACATAACATTTCGCTGTTTCCATCTTCCAAGTTGCTGCGACACACACGTCATCTCGCCTTCAGAACACACACACACACACACACACACACACACACACACACACCACACACACACACACACACACACACACACACACACACACACACAACACACACACACACACCACAACACACAAAAACACAACACAAACACACACACACACACACACACACACACACAACACACACACACACACACACACACACACACACACACACACAACACACACACGACACAACACACACACACAACACACACAGCACACAACACACACACACACACACACACACACACACACAACACACACACACACACACACACACACACACAACACACCCCCACCACACACACACACCACACACACAACACAACACAACACACACAACACAACACACACACACACACACACACACACACACACAACACAACACACCACAACACAACACAACACAACACACACAACACACACAACACAACACACCACACACAAACACACACACACACACACACACACACCACACACACACACACACACACACACACACACACAAGCCCTGTTGAAAAATTACCGAGCACCCTGGCGTGGCTGTAAACGGCCTGTGGAGTGTTTGGAGA
>JABMCL010000522.1:55000-57500 GCA_018857735.1 Alviniconcha marisindica | reverse complement strand
AAGTATATCGAACGGCTGAACTGAGTACATCGGCACTCAGAAACTGGCCATGTCAGCTTCGCATTTTGGCAACACGTGCTACGATCACCAGCATGATCCCCACCCGAGGCGGGGCGAAGGGTAGCACTGATATTCGTGCCGAGGTCACGTGGTGCAGTTTACGCATCACGCACGGGATACGCAGCAGCATCAACTTTATTTTAGTCCAATTATTTTTCAACACGAAATTCCTAACCCAGTTCCTCCACCCCACACCTACCCATACCCCCAACCCTCGCATCCTCCCCTTTTCTCCGCCGATGTGTGGTTGACTACGGGGCTCAAGGCACCAACTAACTTACTAACTCCTCTGCCGTTATGCGGCTGACTACGGGGCTCAAGGCACCAACTAATTTACTAACTCTTCCGCCGTTATCCGGTTGACTGCGGGGCTCAAAGCACCAACTAACTTACTAATTCCTCCGCCAATATGTGGTTGACCTGGGCTCGAAGCACCATCTAACTAATTTACTAACTCCTCCGCCATTATGCGGTTGACCTGGGCTCGAAGCACCATCTAACTAATTTACTAACTCCTCCGCCATTATGCGGTTGACTGCGGGGCTCGAAGCACCAACTAACTAATTTACTAACTCCTCCGCCTTTATGTGGTTGATTGGGCTCGAAGCACCAACTAATTTACTAACTTCTCCGCCGTTATATGGTTGACTGGGCTCGAAGCACCAACTAACTAATTTACTAACTCCTCCGCCATTATGCGGTTGACTGCGGGTCTCAAAGCACCAACTAACTTACTCGCTCCTTCGCCGTTATGTGGTTGACTGGGCTCAAAACACAAACTAACTAACTTACTAACTCCTCTACCGAACTTGCACTTCGAACGGCATAAGGGCAGCTAGTCGCTTCGGTGCCAGGGGAAATCCAGGCGGTGATGCTAAGTGATGATAATGGCGGTGAAAACGACACGGAGTGTGTGCATGCCCGGAGAGTCCTCGGTGATGCATCGGACCGATCAGTCATGCACTGAGACAAAACCCTGTGCTTGATCGATGTTGTTTGGTTTGGCCGCGCTCGCTTCGACTCCTAACGACATCAGATCCTTATTCCGCATGCTTTCAGAGCAGCGAGAGGGAGAAAAATGTATTGTTTTGGTCTTTGCTGTTTGATTTAGAGCACAATATAGGTTAATGTCAGTTGGTTGATTACTCTCCAACATAAATGACTAGGTGCATCACTTGAAACTTGATTCGGTTTGCTGTTCGGGCCAACCATGTGAAAGGTAATTACTACGACTGGGTTCACACGTTTGTCAGATTACAGTAAATGACAGTGTTGTTTGGATATGCTATGCGCGTTGAGCTGGTCACACCTAGGCCACCAGAAGATCTGTTTTACTATGTGATTCATACTCTGAGCAAGGGCTTCTCCTCCCAGTTTACGTAAAATACAGATAGCGTTTACTTGTTAAACGCATAGCATGCACATGCAGCCAACCCGGCAAAACAGTTTGAAGGACAGATGGTCGGGTAGTTAGATCGTTTACAGTGGCAATTTAATTACAGAGAAGTCAGAAGACATAATGGTTGCGTACTCGACCAAGCGATTAGCTCGTACGGTCAGCCCTTTTTAACCACATCACAATACTGATCACTATATGCAGTCTCTGCTGACCAGTACAGTGCCGTCGTCTGTGTCCTGTACTTTGGGCCTATGGATGGTAGCGGGAGGGACAGAAACGACGACAGTGCAAAGCGCGTTGCACTAATCTCGGTTTTCGGCAGAACGTCTACTGCCCCGGAGAGGATCGAGACTGCCCCATGGGAAACCTAGAGGACAATCAGCCACTACAAGATCGTACTGTTGAGTCCAATTCTAACCGAAGCCCACCAGGCACTATACAGGCTACCTACCGTACGCTTGAGGAGCAAGCTGCTGACGTTATTATTATGCACGCTACAGAAACGTGCAGCACTAGCAGTCTCCACTGACAGCCTCGCACCGAACGACACCGGAACAAGTTCACCGGGTGCAGTGTCAAGGGAGACTATATCAGACACGTAGTGACATAAGAGTGATCGTCCATGCCCACGTCAGGCGCAAAATGGCGGGTGCGGGCGTGGGCAGAGGGAGTGAAAAGTACTCCCTCGGTTCCGGGTTGCACAGAAGCTGAAGCTTGTCGTCCCGCGATAATGTCCGTCAACTCCATCAGCTCCATCGGTTTTAACACAGCAACCTCAGCTCCATTAGCGGCGAGCGAGGGCCGGCCACCCAGTGGTACCTAGCACGATTCACCAAAGGCGCCCGACTTTGGCAACTAAAAACTCAGCTCAGACTTCAGACGTGTGTTGGTTTAAACAACGTTTTATTTATTCATCGTAATCATAAGTTCAACAAATAAGTACAGGAAACACAAAAGCAGTATGCTTATCTGAGTGTTACCTATGGACAGAATGATAATTACACAGACGTGTGTTGAGGTGAGGTCAGAGCCGGCCAGCTC
>JABMCL010000522.1:40000-45000 GCA_018857735.1 Alviniconcha marisindica | reverse complement strand
AACACACACACACACACACACACACACACACACACACACACACACACGCACAGCACGCACGCACGCGCGCGCGGGCGCGCGCACACACACACACACACACACACACACACACACACACACACACACACACACACACACACACACACATACATCATAATGAAACAAAGCTGTGAATAACATCATCACAACGAAACTAAGCTGTGACTAATATCGTCACAAGTAAACTAAATTTTACATATAATAATGTTAGTTTACTTGTGACGATATTAGTCACAACTTAGTTTTGTTGTGATGATGTTATTCACAGCTTAGTTTCTATAAACAGCATCTGAATATAAATCAGTTCAAAAGGGCTTTTTTACAAACAAAATCTTAGTTTAAGCTTTCATTTCAGTGTGTTTTACTTGTTGGATGGAGCTTGCTTGGAAAAGACTAGTTCCTATGAAGGACGGTATGTGCTTTTGCTATCCGCTGAGCGCCCGCGTCTATACAACCTTAGTCTGATGAAACGCAACGTGTGAGCTATCAACTCATCAAAGAGCTCACACCTTGACAGACGAATTTACGGCAGTGAATCATCTCCCCATCGTGCCCCCCTCGCTCTCTCCCTCCCTCCCCCTACCCCCACCCCTCCACAAGTCACAAATTAATGTTCCTTTTCTGTCCAGCCCGGCCGTTCCGTAACAGTCGTGACGCCAGTGTCCCGCGGAGTACGTTGGCGGGAGCATGACGAAGACGGGCAGGAGGTGTATTGATAGACATGATCTCACGCCGTGGTCTTAGGCTGCAATGATCTGCAAAGCGCCCTCCTGCGCTCCGCAACCGTTACAGTTCCCGCCCTCCACCTGGCACACGGAGTTCGAGTCTCTTCCCCGTCTCTTCCCCGTCTTCACCTTAGGAAAGTAAAGGGCATTAGCCTTTCGGGGTTCATTCTTTTCTGGAAGCCAATCTCACGGAATGCAGACTTGTCGGAATCCCTCCGTTATTCTTCTTCAGCGTTCTTATGCAGATTTCCAGACAAAACAAAGTCAGATTGACAGCTTTGCTGCGGGTTGGTTCTCGCCTACGGGTGTATACATTTCAGTCAACACGTACAGAACCAGTCCTTCAGTGATTGAGCTGAAGATCGTTTTTCTACAAGCCATCTTCAGCAGAGGGCAATGGCCATCCTTGTTGACTGGTGCTTCACGGATGTCGAAACTGACTCCAAAAAACATTAATGCAGCTGTTGCATTGGCATAACAAATACATTTTATCCATTGTATCGTACTCAAAACCCACGTTTTCTAAATTAATTTACAGACTCCGAATGACGTTGAAAACATGGGGCATCAAACACGGGAACCGGAGAAGGAAAAAAAGAAGAGAGAAAAAAACGAAAAAAACGAAAAAAAATCAGCGGTCTTAATCAACGCGACACAAAGCATGCCACTTTCATTTTAGCTTCTCACACTGTTGGAGGAAGTTTGTATTCGCGTACCTACCAAAATGGAAAAATGAACTTGAGTAAATCTCTGGCAACCAACAGCGTTCAAAAGTGGCAGAAATGTGCACGAATAAACCGAAAGGCGAATACCTAAAATAAAACCAACCGTCTGCCTACCTCGAAAACACAGTGACTGGCGCTGGTGGTCTGGATGACGAGAGCACAGCTACAGCTGTCAGCGGCTGGACTCCGCGCGTCTTTCAGCGACAGCTACTCCGGTAAGTATAAGCTAAGGATCGGTGGTACAATGCCCGGTGGTCCAGTAGTTTTTTTTTACACGGTCTCCATTCCAGTCGGCGTGTCCGTCTGGCTCGCACAGGGAGTCGCACAAAGACGATTACGACCTACAAGTGGGTTTGAAACTCGGTACAGCGTGGGTACAACGTTTGGCACCGCGGAAACAAACGCAGTCCATAGGCTGAGAGAGAGAGAGAGAGAGAGAGAGAGAGAGAGAGAGAGAGAGAGAGAGAGAGAGAGAGAGAGAGAGAGAGAGACAGACAGACAGACAGACAGACAGACAGACAGACAGACAGACAGACAGACAGAGACAGACAGAGACAGAAAGAAAGACAGGAGAGACAGGAGAGACAGAGACAGACAGACAGACGGGGTGTGAGAGAGAGAGAGAGAGAGAGAGAGAGAGGAGAGAGAGAGAGAGAGAGAGAGAGAGAGAGACAGACAGACAGAGCAGGCAGGCAGGCAAGACAGACAGACAGACAGACAGACAGACAGACAGACAGACAGAGGACAGACAGAGAGAGAGAGAGAGAGAGAGAGAGAGAGAGAGAGAGAGAGAGAGAGGAGAGAGAGAGAAGAGAGAGAGAGAGAGAGAGAGAGAGAGAGAGAGAGAGAGAGAGAGAGAGAGAGAGAATGCAAAACAAAACGGCAGAACACTACTGTTCCTAATGGTTGCGAAGTGAGTTTGCGTCACTGGATTTGTTTATTCTTGTTGTTGCGGCTGTTACTCTTATTTGCCTGTCGCGGACCTTTGAGTGACAGACGTGATCAGCCAGTCAGCACCCGCATGGACGAGACACGTTGCTCGTTGGACCGCCAGTTTCATCCCACACTTCAGAAACATATCCTTTCGGTCAATTCTCGCTGACCAGAGGCGCCGGGTTGATCATACATTTATAAGCAAGAGAAAAACACGTTCCTGTAAATCCCCGTGGGCGCCGCCTCACTTTTATCAGAACTCATGTCAGTAGGCGGCGCTTTAAGTCTCTCCCGGCGACATTTTAAAAGCAAATGTTGCTGCGTCTATCCAGAGAGCTAGGGAGCTGAGTAGAACTTGAGGTGGCCTTCCCGGGCGTCCCATCCCTAATAGTCCGTACGGTCTCCGCGGACGTAAAGCAACATATCGAGCTCGAACCACCAAGCTCAGAGCTGAGAAGCTGTGCAAAAGCCGAGATGACCGTCCTGGGCTCCCCGTCCCTAATAGTCCTTATGGTCTCTGTGAACGTAAAGCGACATTGAACGTCTATCTACGTTTTCTAATTCGTCTGTCCTAGTAGTATGCTTTCATTAATAAAATTATTTCAGCCAACTACACGAAAACTAGCACAAGAAAATGAATACAATTAATGAGAACAATCAATCAGTGAATCTACATGGCTATATTTTACCCACTCGGCCAGTCATTCAATCAGATCAGTCAATCAGTGACTCACTGATCGGTCAGTCACACGAGTTACCTCCGTCTCTTGTAGATCACAGCGACTACGACAGAACCATCCATGTTAAGTTAAGACTTGTCCCGACAAAATATACCACCCCGGTGCCAGTCCGGCCTGTTTACAACAGAGCTAGGCACAGACAGGAGGATGGTTTAAATACCAGTTCCTTCTCGAAATGAGACAGGATGGGAACGCAAAACAACAAACCCATTTAACGATGAGCATGGGGGCCAAAAGTTTAAAACCGGATGCATTATAATTATTATTAGAGCAACACGCGCGGGCCGATTTAACCTGACCCTCCAGACGTGACCCTTTCAGGGGAAGTAATAGCTGCGTGTCACGCGAGTAGCCTGTTGAACTGATCCATCAGAGTGTGAACGAACGAGAGCTAGATCACCATTATCGGGCTAAACATGACGAAAGCACGCGAATAGACAGATCGAGATCCCAGGATTTAAGTGGTCACCGTTCAGCAGCGCTCAGTGCACTCTTTTCAGTGAAGTGGCATTGATTACTTGATGAGAGAGAGAGAGAGAGAGAGAGAGAGAGAGAGAGAGAGAGAGAGAGAGAGAGAGAGAGAGAGAGAGAGAGAGAGAGAGAGAGAGAGAGAGACAGACAGACAGACAGACAGACAGACAGACAGACAGACAGACTGACAGACAGACACAGACGGACACAGACGGACACAGACAGAGACACCAGACACGAGACAGACAGACAGACAGACAGTCAGGCAGACTGCCAGGCAGGCAGGCAGGCAGGCAGAGAGACAGACAGAAGCAGACAGACAGAGAGAGACATAGAGAACGAAGGAACACAATGTGTTATTCAGTTAAGCCATAGCTCCTACTGAAGAGGATCCAAATATGTCTGTACAACGCGATGCAGAGACATAGACAGTGAGAGAGAGACAGACGGACCGACAGAGACAGAAACAGAAAGACAAACACTGAGACAGACAGACAGACAGGCAGACACAGGGAGATAAAGACCGACAGACACAGGAAGACAGGCGGACAGGCAGGCAGGCACCGGGAGATAAAGACCGACAGACAGGAAGACAGACAGACAGACAGGCAGGCAGGAAGGCAGACATACAGTTACAGAGACTGAGACAGAGAAGAAACAGTGACAACCCGATAAATTGGATTTTAACGCCCAGTAAATCCCGACGGTAAAAATTATCAGGGCGAAGAGACAAACAAAGGCAGACGGATTCAGAAAGAGACAGACTCTAGCATTTAACCTACTGGTCATCTGACTTAATTTCCGACTGATACACTAAATCGTGAACTGATGAGTAAATGCACTGACCAAAATACTGGTCATTTGAATGACATACTTAATAACATACTGGTATCTGATTACCTAACCACCCTACTGGTGACTTTATTAGGACACTGGCTACCACACTGAATACCAAACTGGTCATCTGACTAGACATTAACAAGCAAGCTATTCCTGTGACTAAACACTGGCTGGTTGCGGTACCGTCATGTTGTGAAGGCGAGACAACAGGAAGCGAGGTTAATGAACGTATGATCGACGTGTTTACATTCCATAAGAATGCACGTTGTGAAGAAACAGGGCCATACAATCATTACTGTCAAGAGCTATCATCAGCGAATGGCTATGAGAATGGAGGCAGATATAAACAAATTATCTGGCGGCTTGGTGATAGAATTCGGTGTCGGAGTCAAAACAACCCATCGTAGAAACTCATATTTAACAGATTTAAGAGCATGAATGTATTCGGTGCGCACCGCGCTCACACACACAGACACACACACTCACACTGCCACACACAGACACAGACACACACACACACACACACA
>JABMCL010000522.1:20000-32500 GCA_018857735.1 Alviniconcha marisindica | reverse complement strand
AAATGAATCGACCGTGAATAAATTGTGCAGTCGGTCTGCCGACGCAGCTAAACAAATAGTTAAAAACCGGGAAAACCGGGGCGGTTGTGTAAACTACAGACAACTGAGTCTGTAGTCACGGGACAATAGCAGCATAACGTATACTGTTCAACAAGAGTAACGCGTCCCAGGAGTGTGACAGCGATCGACAAAGCCGCGGCATCGGTACAATCAGTTTTATATCTAGTATATCTACATTGTATTAGCAGCTGTGACTTTTTTCCGCAACCTTATGTTGCGTAGAACATATCCTGAGCAACATAGTCAATGGATTTCAGAAACGTGCATGCAGAATTTTCCTCGTATTTTGTATTTTACAGTCGTCCCCATAGAAAAGATTCCTTTTTTTATATATCAGGAATAGTCCATAATTTTGTGTGTGTGTGTGTCTGTGCGTGCGTGCGTGCGTGCGTGCGTGCGTGCGTGCGTGCGTGCGTGCGTGCGTGCGTGCGTGCGTGCTGTGTGTGTGTGTGAGAGAGAGAGAGAGAGAGAGAGAGAGAGAGAGAGAGAGAGAGAGAGAGAGTTCCTGTGTCAATGGACCGTGCTAGTGACTGAACTTTCCCTTATCGAAAGACGCACATGGAATCTTTAACATGCACAACGACCTGAGTGCGTCCTGTGCACACGACAAAAGCGGTAGAGGGGCTGCCACTTTTCCTAGTCGACACTTGTGCATGCCGCGGGAGCGGCGATAGCTCATTAATAGAGCGTCTCACTCGTGATCGAAAGGTCGCGGGTTCGAGTCCCCGGCAGGAGCGGTGGGATAATTTTTACTTTGCATGAAGTGGCACTGTAAACTGGTGCACCTTGTATGTTGTACACAGAACGTGCGCCGAGACGGTAGCAGTTTCACATGGCATCAGCCTTATAACGACCAAATAGCGCTGTAAGTACACCACTTCGATGGATATTCAAAATGCTCTATTATTATTTTATATATATATATATAATTAAAATTAAAAGGGAAAAAAAGCGGCAGGTGGAGGGCTAAATCACTCATTCAAAATCACATACGACATTAGCGCAGTGAGTCTGTTCGAAGAAGTGAAACTCAGGTTTCACTCACACTCCAAGACTCAGTTTCAGGCACCTTCCTCCAAACTCTGCCATGATTGGCTAGGCCACTGAAGGGGCACTCATTACCTCCGCGCAGCTGTCCATGACCAACGTTGTCAGCACCTTCCGCCGAAAGAATTAGGTACTAATAAGTCTATGGAAGCAACATAGCCTCGATGCACGCACGTAAACATGATAGATAGATAGATAGATAGATAGATAGATAGATAGATAGATAGATAGATAGATAGATAGATAGATAGATATTTGCAAAGCCTGTTATTATTTTTATCAGTTAGTCGAGACTGATGCAAATAACGCCCCCACCCGGCACCCACCACCTCCCACCACCACCACCACCACCAAGAAGAAGAAGCGAAGAAGAAGAAGAAGAAGAAGAAGAAGGAAGAAGGGGGGAGGGGGTGAGGGGTGGGGGTAAGCGCTGACAAGCAGCCCAAATAGAGAAATAGATAAGAGCAATACATCAAATTCCGAGACACTAATCCAAAGTGATACGTTATTTTTGACGCGGATTGTACCACCGTACGCACCGCATCAACGAAATAAAACTGATTTTTCCACAATTACCTCACCAGGCGCGTAACCGTTACTCATGATCACCATGGCCACTCACGTGAAAACATAACGCCGATGACAGTGATACACTTCCGCCAGGATGACGTTCATCGGCACCTACTGGCTTTGAATTTGAACCGAAGGGACAGAAACAGCTCAGTGCACGATTGTCTGATTCATTTCCGATATTATTTCCTGAACAAATGCGGGTCGCGTCACTTCTATTTTCTATTGCAGTAGCGCGGTACAGAAGTTACTAAGGGTTGGAAATGGAGCGAGAGTGTAGACTGTTGGTTAGCACACAGAAAATGAAAACAAACAAACAAACAAACAAACAAAGCAAATAAACAAGCAAACAAAACAAAACAAAACAAGAGAGAGAGAGAGAGAGAGAGAGAGAGAGAGAGAGAGAGAGAGAGAGAGAGAGAGAGAGAGAGAGAGAAACAACAACAACAACAACAACAACAACAAAACAACAACAAAAACCGAGGTGCAGAATGGTGGTTAGCATACAAAAAGAAAAAGAAAAGAAAAAAGGAGTGCAAAACTGTGGTTGCACAGAGAAAAAAATAATGGAACAGGAGTGTAGACTGTTGTTGGTTAGCACACACAAAGTGGAACAGGAGTGTAGACTGTTGGTTAGCACATACACACAAAATGGAACACGAGTGAAGACTGTTGTTGGTTAGCGCACAGAAAATGGAACAGGAGTGTAGACTTGGTTAACGTACAGAAAATGGAACAGGAGTGTAGACTGTTGGTTAGCACACACAAAAATGGAACAGGAGTGCAGACTGTTGGTTAGCACACACAAAAATGGAACAGGAGTGAAGACTGTTGTTGGTTAGCATACAGAAAATGGAACAGGAGTGTAGACTGTTGGTTAGCATACACAAAATGGAACAGGATCGAACTGTTGGTTAGCACACACAAAAATGAACACAAAAAAATGGAACAAGAGTGAAGACTGCTGTTGGTTAGCACACAGAAAATGGAACAGAAGTGTAGACTGTTGGTTAGCATACAGAAAATGGAACAGGAGTGTAGACTGTTGTTGGTTAGCACAGGTGAAATGGAACAGGATTGCAGAATATTGGTTAAAACAGAGGCCTAATCATGGTTGACAGACAGTTACGAAAATTTCATTGCTGTGAAATCAGTTTAACTGAATCAATCAAAATGTGCAAAAAACACACACTAATAACAGAAGCGGAAGAAAAATCGTCTTCCGTTAACTGAATAAAACTCGGTGAAAATCGAATGTTTTGTCAAGCGCACAGGGTCACATGAGGACGAGCACACTCGGTCATTTTCATAAGCAAATGCACATTTAAAAACTCATCTTAGATATAAACCATCTCAGGTCAAATCTACAAAATCAGCCCATGCACAAATTAGTCCATATAAGACAATGCATACATACGCTTACAGAAACCTCAAACACCCCATCCCCCACCCCCACCTCTCCAAGAGTTAGTACCTTCAATATTGTCCTTGTTAAACACCGTCGTTTGATAGCTAAACTTCAACAGTAAAGAAAAATCTCATAATGAGAAAATACAAACAAAACAACCGTAGCAAAAAAAAAAAAAAAAAAAAAAAACGACAACAAAAAACAACAACAAAACTAAAAAGCAAGAACAAAAAACAACAACTACTGACTAAACAGGACAATGTCATCTCTGACCGAAAGTGACCAATAACTAACCAAGAAACAACCCAACGTCATGTCAACCGCCACTGAAGTTCAAAGATACTTACACTGTACATGAATACACAAGACATCAGCAGTCACTGTTCCGAACGGCACATACAATTCTCGGCATGAGAGTCCACACCGACTGAGTCGCCGGATGCTATAGCCGCGCTCGGACTGTTTTGAGTTCAGCAGAAGTTCATCACTTTTGGACTGAGGCGAGACTGATCAGCTCCCGCCGCTGTACGCGCGGTGATTGGTGAGACAGGGTGCACGCTTACAGCCAGTTTCCTCAAGCGCTGCGGGCCTGAGAGTTGGGCAGGTTGCGGTAAAAAGACGAAACAAGTCTAGCAGTTCTGCGGGTGAAGCGATTTGCCGAGCGCGAACTCCTGCAGCGCCAGACAAGACGGTCGGAGAAGCAGATTCTCAGCGGCGAGGTTCCCAGTGCATGTGGGCTGAACTGTATAGTTTGACAATGCGCTCGCATCACGTGTGCTCTGATTAAAGCATCTCGCTCACTCCATAAGGTGAAAATGACAGAGAGGTGGTGGGGGGGAGGCGGGGGGCAGAGAGATAGAGAATTCGTGGTCGAGAGAGAGAGAGAAAAAAAAAAAGAGAGTTATGTAAGAAGTAGTGAGGTTACACACACACACAACACACACCACACACACACACACACACACACACACACACACACACACACACACACACACACACACACACACACACACACCACCACACACACAACACACACACACACAACACACACAAAACAACAACTGTCTAACAATTAGTCCTTGCTAAGATACTGATGAATAAAATACAATGCATCATTTATCTACATATATGAAGCATGAATGAATAATACATACATATATAATACCCTCTGTTTCCCAACTATCAACCAGTACCGCATTTCAGTCTTTAACTCTCTTCCTCCGTTTTGGGCTAGTTACCTCGACTCGGTTCAGTTTTCCAATTTGATCGCAGCCGGGCAGGTCTGAGGCAGGATAGGTTGGACAGTAACTGGGATAGTTCCTCCCAAGCATTTGACTGAGTCACTGTGAACCTACAGGTCGTTCAATCTCGCTCTCACCTGTACAAGACTCTGAGCCACCTCCCGTCTGAGCCGGTGCTGTGCAGTATTTTATTCCTCCACAAAAGTAGGTCCCCACACTCTAGCAAAAGCGCCCTAACGCCGTCATTTCAATTATTAGTTAAACCCGTAACATATTCTGTAATCGTTCACTTTTCCTCTTTCGTCTTTTTCTATTAAATTGTATTCCTCATCATTTCCCTCTTCTCTTCTTCTTCTTCTTCTTCTTCTTCTTCTTCTTTCATGTCGACTACCAATGCCTCTATCAGATTATTTAGACTTCTTTTTAGTTTTGATCTGACCTCTCTGTGTAACCCGTAACTCTTTTTCTGACTTCTAAATTTGTCTCATTCTAACACCGTTTTTTGTTGTAGAAAACAAAGACATCAATGCAATTTCGAGAATGGCCTCTCCTGCAGAGATTGGGGCACATTTTTACTGGCTAAACACTAAATGCAAACTGGTGTTATTTACCCGGCGATTGAGAAGTAATTCTATGTAGTGATTGGCTAGACTCCAAGCCGGAAACCGATGGCAGTCCCAGATGAAAATTGATGGTAGGATTCGATGAGCCTGCACACCCATCAACCTCGAAGCCAATTAGGGGCATACCTTTTCCCATCCCCTCTGATTTATTTTGTTTTTTTGTTTGTTTGTTGTTTTTTGTTGTTGTTTTTGCCGGGGGGGGTGCGTGTGTAGGGGTGGGGTTTGTTCTCTCTCTCTCTCTCTCTCTCTCTCTCTCTCTCTCTCTCTCTCTCTCCTCTCCTCCATCCTCTCTCTCCCTTCTCCCGCCTCTCCCTTTCTCCCCGTCTCTCTCCCTCCCTTCTCTCTCTCTTTCCTCTCTTTCTTTCTTTATGGCAACGGAGATGCGGAAACGTTAGTGGGGGTGGAAGCGGCCTTCGAGAGGGTGGTGGGGGGGGCAGAGAGTGAGAGAGAGAGAGAGAGGGGGGGAGAGGGAGAGAGGGGGAGAGAGAGGGGGAGAGAGAGAGAGAGAGAGGGGGGAGAGAGAGAGAGGGGGAGAAAGAGGGGAGAGAGAGAGAGAGAGAGAGAGAGAGAGAGGAGGGGGCTGGTGGTCGCGAGTGAGTTCGTCTGCTGAGAATCCAGACAAAGTGGTATGCACTTCATATAACATTATGAGACATCGTGCTCTCTGAAGCCCATCTGAACTCTTCTCTCGGTGATGTTTTGGCGGCAAAAGTTCGGAGAACCCCTGACGTCAGAGTCTGACAGTTACTGCATGGACATTATTTGCTCAGCCTTAGAAGAGATCTACTTCTACTTGGAATTCAAGGAGGAAAAAACGGCGACGTACAGCTCAATTTACATTCCTCTCGGCCTGTGGCAACGAAGACCTACGTGAGCGAGACGGCAGTGTGCTAGGGAACCACTTTTGCTACGGTGCACAATTCAATCATGTTCCACGTCAGTCGCCCAACTTTTTTTTTCTTTTTCTTTTTATGTTCCTAAGATCGTATCATTGTCTAAATGCAGTTGTTGCCTTTTTTTTTCTTTTTTTTCTTTTTTTTCTTTTTCTTTTTTCCTTATTTGTTTTTTGTGTTTTCTCCTGAAAACCCTTGATATAACCGTTAATGGTTGATTGGGCGTAAAACACCAAAATCAGTACTTACTCATGAAAAAACGATAACAAAACAAACACTGAAACAACAACAACAACAACAACAACAGCAAAAAGGAGCGAAGAAAATGCAAATGCTTTAGATCTCGGCCTGGCTTCTTGACATGCTCAAAAAGGGAAAACAAGAATCAAAAATCAAGAATAGTAATTCGTCCTCTGTAAAACACAGGAAATTTGAGTTACGGTCACGAAGCAAATTAAATCAAAGAGATGAATAATAAATAGTGCGCTACATTGACTCTCTCTCTCTCTCTCTCTCTCTCTCTCTCTCTCTCTCTCTCTCTCTCCTCCCTCCTCCCTCTCTCTCTCTCTCCCCCTCCCCTCTCTCCTCTCTCTCTCTCTCTCCCCTCCCCCTCCCTCTCTCTCTCTCTCTCTCTCTCTCTCTCTCTCTCTCTCTCTCTCTCTCTCTCTCTCTCTCTCTCTCTCTCTCTCTCTCAGGAAGGGAGGCTTCTTAGGAGCAAATGAAATATGGCGGTATGGAAACGACGTTACAGAAGTTGTAAACTGTTATAAGTACTTGGGACTTTACTACTAAGTTGTCATTAACCCAAACAGTCAATGAGCTTGCAACAAAGGCAAAAGCAAGAACTGCACAAGTACTGAAATGTCTTTGGAGACTAGGCAGTGTACATAGCGAGGTGTTCTTTAAAATATATGATGCTCAGATTCTTCCCGTCCTTATGTATGGATCAGAGATATGGGGGTACCAACGATTTGATGCGATAGAAAAGGCTCATTTGTTTGCTTGTAAAAGACTCCTCAACGTGGGGTTACAAACTCTAAATGCTACGGTGCTCGGAGATCTAGCCAGATTCCCTATTTTCATTCTGACAGCTGTACGTTGTATTAAATTTTGGCTAAGAATTTTGCGTTTACCAGAAGAAAGACTGACAAAGAAAGCATACAATATGCTAATCCATTTGCAAGAGAATGGTAAAAAGACATGGACTTTTCATGTAATGCAACTGATTTGTACAAATGGATTTGGTGAAGTGTGGTTTTGAACAGGGAGTAGGCGATTCGGGTGCATTCCTCAGATGTTTCAGGCAGAGACTGGTTGATCAGTATATACAAGGTTGGGCTACAGATATCGAGACCAAAGAAAGATTTGAGTTTTATTCCAGCTTTAAACGTATTTTTAAGAGTGAAAAAGTGTTTTGGGGACTCTTATGTACAGTATAGATTGGGGACATCACCTATACGTGTACATAGAATGCGTTACAGAAAGGATGTTGTCCCGAGTCAGTTACTTTGTCCTGTGTGTAAAAATGAAATTGAGGGCGAATCACACGTGATATTCAGATGCAATGCATATGAACGCTTTAGAAAAGAGGTGAACATTATAACAAGTACAAGTACTACCCAGGACATTTTTAATGCTCTTTCCCGTGTTATGGCTGCAGACGATGAAGAGTCTGTTATTCAGCTTTCACGTTTTCTGTACAGAGTCTTCGACATGCGGAATCGAGCTGTATCAAGTGAATGAATGAAATTCAGTTTGTGTTCGATAGAAATAAAGGTAATTGAGGTAAAGGATAAATGAACGGTTGATTTAAAGCGAATGTGCGAGGTAAATTTGGATCTGAAATGCACGACTGTGCTTAACCGATTTTTGATGCTGCAATCTGTAATAGTTTTGTGTAATATAAATCCACGTTTTGCGTGAGTCCAATTCCCCCCTTGAAATGGACATGTACTGTTTCTTCAATAAAACGTCTTGCGTCTTGCGTCTTGCGTCTCTCTCTCTCTCTTCTCTCTCTCTCTCTCTCTCTCTCTCTCTCTCTCTCTCTCTCTCTCTCTCTCTCTCTCTCTCTCTCTCTCTCTCTCTGTATGCGTGTGCGTGCGAGTGTGTGTGTGTGTGTGTGTGTGTGTGTGTGTGTGTGTGTTGTGTGTGTGTGTGTGTGTGTGTGTGTGTGTGTGTGTGTGTGTGTGTGTGTGTGTGTGTGTGTGTGTGTGTGTGTGTGTGTGTGAGAGAGAGAGAGAGAGAGAGAGAGGAGAGAGAGAGAAGGAGAGAGAGAGAGAGAGATGAGAGAGAGAGAGAGAGAGAGAGAGACAGAGAGAGAGAGAGAGAGAGAGAGAGAGAGAGAGAGAGAGAAGAGACGACAGCAGACAGACAGACAGACAGACACAGACAGACAGACAGACAGACAGACAGACAGACAGAGACAGAGAGACAGAGAGAGACAGAGAGAGAGACAGAGACAGAGAGACAGAGACAGACAGACAGAGAGACAGACAAGAGAGACAGAGACAGAGAGACAAGAGAGACAGAGACAGTTAGACAGAGAGACAGAGACAGATACAGGGAGACAAAGAGACAGAGACAGAGACAGACAGACAGGCAGGCAGGCAGGCAGGCAGGCAGACAGAGACAGACAGACAGACAGACAGACAGACAGACAGACAGACAGACAGAGATACAGAGAGAGACAGAGACAGAGACAAAGACAGACAGACAAAGACAGACAGATAGAGCGAGACAGACAGACAGAGCGAGTCAGACAGACAGACAGACAGAGACAAAGAGAAAGAGAGAGACAGACAGGCAGACAGACAAACAGACCGACATAGGCAGAGGCAGAATCAGAGAATCAGAGTGCTCACTGTAAAAAAGGCAGAGAGACAGAGACAATCTGACAGACAGGGGAAGGAAGAGGGGAACGGAGGAGAGCGGAGAGAGTGGACAGAGTAGCGCGCGGATAATAGTTTAATAGGGTTCAAGACGTACGCACGCACTCTCCACGATTCCCGGCCCGCGGCAAAAGCGGCAGCTTTTTAGGCAAGGACTAATAATAATACCCATGGGTTTATAGGGAGCAGTGCAAGCTATCGGCAGTGCTCACGTGATGACGTCAACAAAGCCGTTAGGCGGGATGAGCCCAGGGTGAAAGTGGGACGGCCGTAGCGTGAGTAGTTTCTGTTCTTTGAAAACGTGAAGTGCCACAGCCAGCAGGAATCCTCCCTTTTTTTCTTCTTTTTCCCCGCTTCGTTTAAAAATAAAAAAATAAAAATAAAAAATATAAAATACGCGTGTTGACGTAGATGTGATGGTGTGATGTTTGCATGTCGGAAGCGCGATAATATATCACAGAGTTTTTTGGTATTGCTTTTTGCCCCCAACGAGGAAAAAACGACAAAGCTGAGAAGCAGAAGAAGAAGACGACGGAGAAGGAAAAAGAAGACGAAGTAGACGAAAAAAGATGATGAGGAAGGGGAGGGGGGGGTGGGGGGGTGGGGGGGGGTGGGGGTGGGGGGGGGGGGGGAGGTAGAAGAGACAGCAGACAGTGAGACAGACAGGGGTCGAAGAGACGAGACTGACAGACAGCAGACGAGAGAGACAGACGACAGAGAGACAGAGACTGAGAAGAAGAGACAGAGAGACAGAGACAGAGACAAGACAAGACAGACAGAGACAGAAACAGACAGACAGACAGACAGACAGACAGACAGAACAAGACAGAGACAGACAGACAGACAGACAACAGAGGAGGAGGAGGACTGAGCGAAGAAGAGAAGACGAGAGAGACGAGACAGAGAAGCAGAGACTGAGAAGAACAGAGACAGAGAGAAGAACAGAGAAGACGACAGACAGACAGACAGACAGACAGACAGGACCAAGACAGAGCGCGACGCAACAGAGGAAGGGGGAAGGGACGAAGAGGAGGAAAAAGCAAGACTGATGAAGACAGAGACAGAGAGACAGAGACAGAGAGAGACTGACAGACAGACAGAGACAGACAGACAGACAGACAGACAGACAGACAGACAGACAGACAGACAGAGGAGGAGGAGGACTAGGAAGAAGAGGACGGGGAGGAGGAAAAAGCAAGACTGAAGAAGACAGAGCAGAAAAAGAAGCCTGTGTAGGTGATCGATGGACTGTTAGCACGTTCCAAGACTGTTAAGTGATTGCCTGAATATCGACTGTCAGCTGCTGTAGCAGGTCTGACCTCAGGATCCGATGATCTGAATGACGAGCTGGAGTACCATGTCCAACTAGCCCACCAATATGCAATGCATCAGTTTTGCGTTCTTGATTTCAAAAAAACGACAACAAAACAAAACAACAACATAAGAATGCCAAACAAATGAAAAATCGCAATCTTCTTTACGTTGAGAGAGAGAGAGAGAGAGAGAGAGAGAGAGAGAGAGAGAGAGAGAGAGAGAGAGAGAGAGAGAGAGAGAGAGAGAGAGAGAGAGAGGACAGACAGACAGACAGACAGATAGAGAAGGGGGTGGGGGTTATTGCAAACGATGGGGAAAAAAGGATCCGGTTTGACAAAAGTAAAATATTAATACAATAATAACGTTTATCAAATACATTTATTCTACATTGTTCGAACAACGAAATGACCTTCACCTCAAATTATTGTTGTTGTTATCACCTTACTGTCCGGGCAACTGTCGCGGCGATACGCCGGGTTGGGCTTTGTGTGTGTGTGTGCATCTGCGCTGGGAACTTTGGACAAAGGAAGCTACGTAATGTATAACTAGGCTGTTCCAGGACCCCGCAGTGACGCCAGGGAAATCCCAGAATCTGACGCCATCTCTGCCAGACCTGTCGACTAACCCATTTATTGTATTGGTGCCAAGGATACTGTCCGTACTTTCTCAGCCTCTTCTGCACACCCTCTTTGCCACCGATATCCTCCTCCCATCCACCCCCCAGGAAAAACTGCTGGAAGAGGAGTGGAGAAATGAAGGAGAAAGGGGAGTAAAGGGGGCGGAGGGGGGTGAGGGGGGGGGGTGGGGGGGGGGGGGGGGGGTTCAAGGCCGTCGAATACGTCTGTGAGTAAGGCAACACTGCTGAAGTCGAGGGACAAGTTGTTTAGTCGTTTACGTCTTTGTCAAGCTTAGTGGCCAAACTTGGCAAGTGCTCCAGATCACTTGAAAATGGCATTTGTGAGTTCCCCCCCCCCCCCCCCCTTCCCCGCCTCCCTCTTCGTAATCAATATTTACTTGTTTCTATGATTCTGATTTAAAGGAGAGTCCAGGCAAAGACGCATGGGCATGAAAGCCCTTGTTAAAAAAAAAAAAAAAAAAAATGTGCAACTGTTTCCACACTCAGTTTTTTCTTCTTCTTTTTTCTTTTCTTTCTTTTCTCTCACGATTAACTGTTTTTCTCGATGATTTTGCATCCAAAGTAACACATTCTGCATCTGAATTGAGCTTCCCAAGGCGTGTCCGCTTTGATTTGCTCTTCATCAATGAACAGCCGAAAACAGTTTGGCTCGTGACGTACCATACATTTCTGCCGCACACTTTGTTCCCGACGTCATGTACACAGAAAGCATTAAGACATCAACTGGTAGCTCTCACGCCCTGGTGTGAAGTACTTAGCATCTCCAAAGTCATCGCTATTTCAGCTGAGTCATTTAAATCTACGTTGAGCTGAAGAAGAAAGAGGAGGAGGAGGAAGAAGAAGAAGAAGAAGAAGAAGAAGAAGAATGTGCTCCGTTTTGAGATAGAGCAGCTCTTCAAGAAAGAAACCACCAGTATTTTCATAATAATTATATAGAAGTGGATCAGCCACACAAAGGGTGTTTCACGTGCACTGTGTCTCTGCATTAAGTACGTCGGCCTGCTAGCAATAACAATACCATTTTATTTATTTTTAATTATAAATAAAATAAAAAATCAGCTGCACATCGGACCCGCGTCCGTCACGTCCACCATTTAGCCACAGAATTCCTGGACACTTAGCCCCAGAATTTCTGGACACTTAACCCTAGAATTTCTGGACACTTAACCCCAGAATTTCTGGACACCGGCGGATGATTCCCGTTGGACGTCTCGGGCTGAGGCTCCCTGGTTTGTATCCGGCTTCATGAAGACCATCCGATGGAGGTCGTAAGGGTGCGGTCTGATCATTAGGCTAATTGGATTCGTTGGTCCACTGAAGCAGCTTTGGTGAACACCGTCAGCGAGTTAGGGTTGTTGATATCTCTTTCGACACGGACAGGAACCAGCACAATGCTGCACGCTAACCCAGAAAAAGAGGGTGTAGGGAGGAAGGTGGGGGAGGGGAGAGGGGGGAAGGGGGGGAGGGGGGGGTACACTTCTGCCAGCACTTACTTAATTACTCTGAGAATTTATGTCCGATCCCAGACCGCAAAGGCAACATCGGAGAGCGGTGTCTATAACCAAAATGCGAGCCAAAAATAGCACGAAATCTCTCACACAGCACTTGAAATCAATCGACACAGATGTCCGAGACTGCTCTGAACACATCTTTCTGTTTCCTTGACTCGTGCGCTACGTATTCGCTAGAACGGACAGCCGTTGACGCTTAGCCGTTCTGACTTTAAGGATTGAAGGATGCACATTTCCTGGTCACTTGTTGGGTAAGCAGGATTTGAAAAAGGACTAGGAACAACAGGACAGTGAAAATCAAATCTAAC
>JABMCL010000522.1:7500-12500 GCA_018857735.1 Alviniconcha marisindica | reverse complement strand
AAGTAAAACTGATGTGTCCACATACCACTTACCCCTTAGGCCAATCGGCCTGGTTTAGCGGTAGCGCAGTTAGACCTAACCGTCCGTGACCTAACAGCGTGGTTTAAATATGTAACCTAACGGTTTGGTTTAGCGGTAGCGCAGTTAGACCTAACCGTCCGTGACCTAACAGCGTGGTTTAAATATGTAACCTAACGGTTTTGTTTAACGGTAGCGCAGTTAGACCTAACCGTCCGTGACCCATAGCGTGGTTTTAGTCTGTAACCTAGCGGCTTAGTTTAGCGGTAGTGGAGTTAAATCTGACAGTCCGTGGCCTGACAGTGATGTTTAAATCTGTAAGCTAATAGCCCCGTTAACTGCAGTGGACTCTGAGACCTAACAGTCTTGACCTAACAGCTTTGTTTATTTGTAGTGTAGTCTGTGACATAACAGCATGTGACCTAACAGCTTTGTTTATTTGTAGTGTAGTCTGTGACATAACAGCATGTGACCTAACAGCTTTGTTTATTTGTAGTGTAGTCTGTGACATAACAGCATGTGACCTAACAGCTTTGTTTATTTGTAGTGTAGTCTGTGACATAACAGCATGTGACCTAACAGCTTTGTTTATTTGTAGTGTAGTCTGTGACATAACAGCATGTGACCTAACAGCTTTATTTATTTGTAGTGTAGTCTGTGACATAACAGCATGTGACCCAACAGCATATGACTTGCCAATCTGTGACCTAGCAGTCTGGTTTCGCTGCAGTGAAATATGTGACCCGACAACTTAGGTTAGCTGCAGTGAATTCAGTGACTAGCTGACAACTCAGTTTAGTTAGAGTGAATTCAGTGTCAGTGACTAGCTGACAACCTAGTTTAGCTGCAGTCAATTCAGTGACTAGCTAACAACCTAGTTTAGCTGCAGTCAATTCAGTGACTAGTTGACAATCTGGTTTAGCTGCGGTGAATTCAGTGATTAGCTGACAATCTGGTTTAGCTGCAATCAATTCAATGACTAGCTGACAACCTAGTTTAGCTGCGGTGAATTCAGTGACTAGCTGATAGCCTAGTTTAGCTGTAGTGAATCATGTGACCTGACAACTTAATGTAGCTCTAGTGGAGACTGTGAACAAACAGCCTAGTTAATTTGTAGCGGAGATTGTGACCTAACAACCAAGTTTAGCTGCAGTGAATCATGTGACCTGACAACTTAATGTCGTCTAGTGGAGACAGTGAACAAACAGCCTAGTTATTTTGTAGCGGAGATTGTGACCTAAGAGTCTAGTTTAGCTGTAGTGAATCATGTGAGGTGACAACTTAATGTCGCTCTAGTGGAGACAGTGAACAAACAGCCTAGTTATTTTGTAGCGGAGATTGTGACCCAAGAGTCTAGTTTAGCTGTAGTGAATCATGTGACCTGACAACTTAATGTCGCTCTAGTGGAGACAGTGAACAAACAGCCTAGTTATTTTGTAGCGGAGATTGTGACCTAACAACCAAGTTTAGCTGCAGTGAATCATATGACCTGACAACTTAATGTCGCTCTAGTGGAGACAGTGAACAAACAGCCTAGTTATTTTGTAGCGGAGATTGTGACCTAAGAGTCTAGTTTAGCTGTAGTGAATCATGTGACCTGACAACTTAATGTCGCTCTAGTGGAGACAGTGAACAAACAGCCTAGTTATTTTGTAGCGGAGACTGTGACCTAAGAGTCTAGTTTAGCTGTAGTGAATCATGTGACCTGACAACTTAATGTCGCTCTAGTGGAGACAGTGAACAAACAGCCTAGTTATTTTGTAGCGGAGACTGTGACCTAAGAGTCTAGTTTAGCTGTAGTGAATCGTGTGACCTGACAACTTAATGTCGCTCTAGTGGAGACGGTGAACAAACAGCCTAGTTATTGTGTAGCGGAGACTGTGACCTAACAGTCTAGATTAGTTGTACCGGAGATTGTAACCTAAGAGCCTGAACTGGCTGTAGTGATGTCTGAGATCAAACAGCCTAGTTTGTCTGTAGCGGACACAGAAACCCGACAGCCTCGATCGATGATCAGCTTTAGCGGAGTGTTCCGCTACCAGCCTTGTTCATCTGTGCTGGACACTCGGCTCTCAGGGACAAGTAAGTAAGTAAACATGGTGCTTAGCGTCCACAGAAACCGTACGGCTTATTAGGGACGAGGGAGGGGGTATGGAGGTGGGGGAAGCGGGAGATAATATACCTATCGCTACACTCTCACCACCAGAATGATTCCTGAATAAAGATGGGCAGCGATGAGAGCCAGTTTAATGTTTTAGTAGAAAGTGATGGACAAAATCACAAGACAGTGTCCATGCACAAAACCACAACCTTTTCGAAGAGAAAGGAGAGCCGAAGCGGTATCGAACCGAGGTCCTTCCGCTTACCAGCCTAACGCCTTACCGTTAGGCCAAACCGGCTCACAGGGACAAGTTCAGTTGCAGAGGTTTAAAATAGCTCCAACCGTCAGTTCCCAGTGCTGTGGCCGTGCTTAACCTTATTTAGCAGTGGTGTCTTAATAGCCCTGACAACCCAGTTTAGCTGTGTGGGCTCAATTAGCTCTAAGCTGTGAGAGGTGTACGACCCTGGCCAACTACTAGGGATGAATTTATTTACTGAGGGATCAGTCAATCAATCAATCACCTCTCTCTCTCTCTCTCTCTCTCTCTCTCTCTCTCTCTCTCTCTCTCTCTCTCTCTCTCTCTCTCTCTCTCTCTCTCTCTCTCTATAAAAATATAAAATAAAAACTTTGTGAAAACGAGTACAACCCTGGCCAACTACTCCTGCAGCATGTGTTGGGATGACTCTATTTACCTAGGGGTCTATCTTTCTATCTATCTATCTATCTGTCTATCTATCTATCTATCTATCTATCTATCTATCTATCTATCTATCTATCTATCTATCTATCTATCTATCTATCTATCTATCTGTCTGTCTGTCTATCTATCTATCCATCTGTCTATCTTTCAAGCTGTCTGTCTATAAGAATAAAATAAAAACTTTAGGGAAGACTGGATTTACTTATCAGATACATCTATATATAAAACAGAGCACTTCAGACGGTCGGCAGCGGACGCGTTGCCATCAACCTAATGAATCAATACCCGACACTGTGCTGATGCTCTGCCGATCCATCACCCTTGCCAAGGACGTCCGTTTATTCCCTCAGTCAGTCCCTGTCACCCCCCACCCTCCACCCCCAATCCCCCGGCCCCACCACCACCCCACCTCGCCTCTCTATTCGCCTCTCCTCTCTATTTTGGGAGGTTCAGGGCACTATTGGGACTGGTGAGTTAATTGCTGGCGCCATGGATATTCTTGGACGTAATTCACTTAAGGTGGATCCGATGGACCAGTCTATGTCAATACCCGTGAGCTAGAGAATTTGTCTTTAATACCTGACAGCCTGCGGGCAAAGTACCATTGCATCCATTGACGTCCACTGTACAGCCTGGTTCAGATTATGTAGATTCCTAAGTCAGAACAAAAACAAAACAACAACAACAACAAACAAACAAACAAAAAACAACAACAACAAAAACAGGAAAAGGCCAATAATTATTGTGTCAGCTTTTTGTTTGTTTGTTGTTGTTCGTTTCTTTGTTGTTGTTTTTGCTACGGTTCACTACTACTATACTTCGACTTGACTTTATTTTTCGCTTTCCTTGACCGACATTTTTTTCTTTTTCTTCTCTTTCGCTTGTTTTGTTGTTGTTTACTTTTGTTTTACTTGTTAAGGTTTCGCGGAGTTTTCACATGCTCACTCCGAGTGAGTTGTTCGCTGTCAGTGTTTGTAAAAGCTGTTTTGAGCTAACGGGGCAGAGGGGCTGGGGAGGGGGGGGGGGGGTATGTTTTGGACGAGTAAGAGGCACCCTGGTTGCTTAAAAGCAACACCCGTCACCTTTTATTGTTCTTGTTGTTGGTTGGTTTCTCTGCTTTGTTTTGTTTATTGCTGTCGCGATATTTCATTACTCCCTTGCAGAACATTCGGGTCGCCTTACCTCGGTTAGTATACAGGAGCGACAAATGTCGCGCTACCCCATGCACTGATGTTCTAGCTTTCGCCTGTTCTGATACTACGTGGGTTGTTATCCATCAATTTTGGCGCGACATCCGGCGAAACAACCCTCACATTTCTGCGATTTTCAGATGCCGAGGGATCTTTTCTGTGTGCAGGCCATAAGAACAAGGTTCCGACGTGGCTTTTGTCTTCCCCGAGGGACCCGACGTTGGGTGCGGGGTCCCTGACAGACAAGAAGACAAAGTGCAGCGCTGATCCGGGTCCAGCCAGGATCAAACCCTGGGCCGCGTTGTGTGGAACGCTAGCGAGACATTAACCCCTCACCCACTTCACTTGCTATTAAGGCAGAGCAACACTGCAGCTACTACTGGCTTTCTGCACAGAGGAAGGGAACCCTGGCATGCCGGGGTTCACCCGACGAAGAGTGCACAACGTCAACGCAAAGTACCCAGACAGTCTGGAAGTCCACCTTCTGCTTGCACTTGTAGGTGTCTGTATTCCGACAGCAGCCAGCAAACACGCATCCACACACACACACACACACACACACACACACACACACACACACACACACACACACACACACACACACACACACACGCACGCACGCACGCACGCACACGCACGCACACGCACACACACACACGCACGCACGCACGCGCGTACCCCCCCCCCCCCCTCCACCCACACCCCGCCCAGCACGCGCTAGGCCGAATCTTGGCTGTCTGAATCAGCAACCGATTTTTCGCGTCGACCGACCTGGCACATACCCGACCGTCCACAACACGTTGGCCACAAGCCCACGCCAGCCATCACGATCAACCCCAGAGTCCTCAAGTCGGAATGCCGCTCCCTGAATTTCGCACGTGAATACTGACGCAGCTTCTGGTTGTATGTACAGGCAGTTAACACCACGTGCCTAATGCGTAAGCGCAACGATCGCTTGATATGCACAGTATTTGAAATACAAGCATCCACA
>JABMCL010000522.1:0-2500 GCA_018857735.1 Alviniconcha marisindica | reverse complement strand
CAGGTGTAAAAAAAATAGCCTTCGTGGAGCGAGTAATGGAATAGTTAGCTAGCTCTTTGATTTTAACGCCTCGTCAAGCCGCATAATTCTTCTTGTCAGTAACGTGTATTTTGGTTATTGACCTAGTTTTCTGACCTACATTGCTCACCTGCAGATTATGTGATGTCTGCGTTACGTTTTGCAGATGCGTTGCCAAATTCAGTATTAAGAGGGATTTGCAGTGACTTTCACCCCCCCCCCCCCCCCCCCCCCCCGTATAATTTATGGCTTTAATTGTCTCATCCAGGCCCCTGTACCTGTAGGCAAGTTCCTCGCCCATTTTTAACTCTCTTCTAAAGTTTTATTTCTGCACGTAGTACCATAACTGATGTGCCATATTTCCAAAAAAAGGCGGCTAGTTTAATTTTTTTGCAACCAGCGGGGTTTTTAAGGGGGGGAAAGGTGTGTGTGTGGGGGGTGGGGGTCGGTGGTGGGGGGGGGGTTGTTTTGTGGGGGGATAAAAGGAGGAAAATGTTTTGTGGTTGGTTTGTTGGGGGGTTTTTTGTCGGGGGGCTTTGTGTTTGTGTGTGTTTGTGGTGGTGTTTTTTTTTTTGTGTGGGTTTTGGGGTGGTGTGTGTGTGTGTGTGTGGGGTGTGTGTGTGTGTGTGTGTGTGTGTGTGTGTGTGTGTGTGTGTGTGTGGGTGTGTGTGTGTGTGTGTGTGTGTGTGTGTGCGCAGGTGTGTTTTGTGTGTGTGTGTGTGTGGCGCCCCCATGGGTGGGGGTGGGGTGTGTGTGTGTGTGTGTGTGGGGGTGCGTGGGGTTTTGTGTGTGTGTGGGGTGTGTGTTTTAAACCCCACTTCCATAACACAAACAAAAAAACAAAAAAAAAACAAAAAAAAATGTTGCGGGTTTTTTTTAAAAAAAGCGGTTTTACTACTCTTATACGCTTATACCGACACCTACGCAAACTAATGCATGATACCAGTGTGGTACCAAAAAAAAAAAAAAAAAAGGGAGAAGAAGGAGAAAAGAAGGTAAAAAAAAACAACAACTCCCTTTTGTCCATTAGCGCATATTTGTACTAAAAAAGCTTCTGGCACTGACACAGTTTCACTGCACAAAAAAAGAGAGCAAATATTCTAATAACCAGACCTCGCCGACATGACATGCAAACAGATGTACACAAAATAGCCTTGGTGGTCCGAGTAATGGAACAGTTAGCTAGCTCTTTGATTTTAACGTCCCGTCAAGCCGCATAGCTCTTCTTGTCAGTAACGTGTATTTTGGTCATTGATAAAGTTTTCTGACCTACATTGCTAAGTATTAAGAGCGTTTTGCAGTGACTTTCACCCCCCGTATAATTCATGGCTTTAATTGTCTCATCCAGGCCCCTGTAACTGTAGAAGGGCCCCCCCAAACCCTTTTAAAGGAGACAACCCAAAACTAGTATTTTATTTCCAAAATTTAAAGGGCCAAAAATGTTGGATTTGGGGGGACCTCCGAACAAAGGGGGGTTTTTGGGGTTTTGAATTGGGGGTTTTTGGGGGTGGTTTTTTGTGTGTGGGGGGCGTGTGGTTTTTTTTTGTTTTTTGGGGGTGTGTTTTTTGTGTGTTTTGGGGTTTTTGTGTGTGTTTGGGAGGGGGTGTGGGTGTGTGGTGTGTGTTTTTGTGTTTTTTGCGGTGTGTTTTGTGTGTGTGTGTGTTTTAGTGTTTTGTGTGTGTTTTTTTTTTCCCGTCGTCCGCCCCCCCCCCACCCCCCCCCCCCCCCCCGGTACCCCCCCCCCCCCCCCCCCCCCCCTGGAACAGGCCCCCCTCCCCCCCCCCCCCCCCCCCCCCAAAAAAAACCCCCCCCCCCCCCCCCCCAGGTTTGGGGGGGGGGGGGTGTGTGTGTGTGTTTTTGTGTGTGTGTTTTGTGGGGGTGTGTGGGGTGTGTGTGTGGGGGTGTTCGTGTGGTGTGTGGGGGGGTGGGGGGTTGTGAAAATTTCTATAACCCATGAATAAAAAACAAACAAAAAAAAAAAAACCCAAAAATTTTCCCCAAATTTTAAAAAGAAGCGGCTTGACTACTCTTATACGCTTATACCGACACCTACGCAAACTAATGCATGATACCAGGGAAACTAAAAAAATAAAAAATAAAAAGAAAAAAAGGGTTGCAAAAAACAAAAAAAAACCCAAAAACTGGCTTTTCCTTAACGCATATTTCTACTAAAAAAACTTCTGGCACTGACACAGTTTCACTGAAACAAAAAAAAAAAAAAAAAAAAAAGAGAGCAGATAATCTAATAAGCAAAACCCGCTAAACCGTGACATGCAAAAGGATGTCCCAAAAAAAAACCCTTTGGTGGCCCAAAAGTTAATGGAACATTTTTTCTAGTCCTTTTGATTTTAAAACGTCCCGTAAAGGGCCGCTACCCTCTTCTTGCCCCAGTAACGTGTTTTTGGTCATTGCCCTTTGGGGGTTTTTTGACCTACATTCCCTGACCTGAAGAATTATGTGACG
The DNA here is from genome assembly GCA_018857735.1 of Alviniconcha marisindica. Classification (NCBI taxonomy): domain Eukaryota; kingdom Metazoa; phylum Mollusca; class Gastropoda; family Provannidae; genus Alviniconcha; species Alviniconcha marisindica. Next base: position 19 of record JABMCL010000522.1, on the reverse strand, counting down.
CCGCGTAAAGTTTTGAAGA
>JABMCL010002179.1:1205000-1231715 GCA_018857735.1 Alviniconcha marisindica | reverse complement strand
CATTGTTCACCTGCATGTCATTGTCATTGTCAGTGTTCACCTGCACTGTCAGCAGTGTGCCCGCATATATGGAGGCGAGAGCCAGTTTTGTTGGTGTTGTTGTTGTTGTTTTTCTTTTTCGCTGACCCCGCAGTCTGAGACACTCTTCCCCTGGCCTTTGTCTCCAAATAGTCCACTCCCGCATTCAGACCGGTTCTCAAACCACAGCGTGTGGAACGTTGCTTCCTGTCTTAACTGATTCCACCTGCCGCTCCATTCACATTAAGATCATCGAGCATTAATTGTGTACATTTCCATTAGCTGCATTGACATGTCTTGCTTTTGTCATTGAGCATTGTACACGTTCCCACTAACGGTATTGTCATGATATCCTGCTTTCACATCATGCACTGTGCACATTCCTGTTAACTGTACTTTGTCATGACGTCTTGCTTTTGCTCTTGTTCTATTCTCATTGTAAAGCGCTTTGAGACATTTTTCAGAGGGTTAAAGGTGTTCAACGAATCCTCTTTTTTATCATCATCATCATCATCATCATCATCACCATCATCATCAATATGGTAATTATCACCATCATAATTATTATTCCAGAGTGGACTGTGGTGGCGCTTTCCATGATTGGCCGGTTCGCGGTGTGCGTTGCCTTTGCAACCATTTACGTGTACGGAGCGGAAATCTTCCCAACTGTTGTGCGGTCATCGGCCATGAGCACGGGGGTGACCTTTTCCCGTTTCGGCAGCGTTTTCTCCCCTTACCTGGCTGACGTGGTGAGTTCCCAGATTGTCTACACCATGATGTCACACTGACTCATTCTTACAACAACACCAACAACGAAAAGAAGAAGGAAAACAAAAAGGTGGGGTCATAATTGTTTGAGTTACTTGCCTTGTATCATGACGTCTTTTCTGATCGACTGGATCCTGCAGCATTTCCTCTTTGCTGACAGCAGCAGGAACATCGCAAAGACCGGGAAATGTCGTCAGAAAGGAGGCATGACGTAGCTATGCCATACGTCATTACTTTCCTTTTTTGATTTCTTTCACTCCAAGCAAAGACTCTACAGAATAGTTATGGTCTCTTCATGTTATCAGCCATAAGCTAATAGTTAGCAAACACTATAGACCCCTTTCACTTAGATTTTCGCGCATGCGCAATGGACTGGCGTGTGAAATCTGCCGGAAGTAAGGGGGAACACGTCAGCTGGGTTGCTGGCCGAGCGCATAGCTGTATTTCCCTAGTACTAGTAGTAGTGAAAACCTCGCATTTCGCGGCGACAAGATGGGCGCAAAAGATCACTGCCGTCTAATCCACTGCACCACTGGTCGAATAAAAGCCAGGAATCCCGCGAAACGTCTGTCATTTAGTTTCAGTAAGAAGGCAAAGTTGATCGTATTCCGCGGCGCTGATTCGTGAATGATCCCCGGCCCAGTCTGTTGAGAATGAAGTTGTTGTTTTTTACGTTTTTTGGGGGGTTCTTCCCCCCCCCCCCCCCCCCCCCCCCCCATCTTATTCAAGTGCACCGGCTGTGCACTTAATTACTACAGTATATACCACTGTTATTAGAACGAGAGAATATGTGTGCGTGAAGGAAGCGGGGGGAGTAACTGCGGCATTAACTAATTAAGCTGTTTTGCCGGCAGGACGTGTCACTAGTGTCGTGTTCATGTGAGGGTGAGTGTGTTGCTGTGTTGAGACCTTCAATTTCTGATCTCTTACCTTACATTTTACTATAATTATTACAATCGTTAGGCTTTTGTTCTGTCTGTCTGTCTGTCTGTTTTGTCTGTGTCTGTCTGTCTGTCGTCTGACGGTCTGTCTGTCTGTCTGTCTGCTTGTCTGTCTGTCTGTCTCTCTCTGTCTCTCTCTCTCTCTCTCTCTCTCTCTCTCTCTGTAACAACTTTCATTAAATTTCATGCCGATTTTCATCCTGTTTTAGGAATAATTTATGAGGCTACCCGGCTTGGTCCGTTATTTGTGTGCGTGCGTGCGTGTATGCGCGCGCCTGCGCGTGTGTGTGTCAGTCTATGAGAGAGAGAGAGGGACTGAGATATGAGGGTGGGTGTATGTATGTGTGCGTGTGGATGTGTGGGAGGCGGTGATATGGTGTATGGGTGTGGGTGTGAAGGCGGGAAGGATGAGAATAGTGATTATACTTGTGCCGAGTATATAGCCTATTAATCATATTTGAATGTGTGAGCTACTGTTTATTTTACAGCGCATTTCTGTAATCAATATTATTCTATCTAATAATGTTTATGATATCAGTATTGTCTGTCTGTTGTTGCGCTCTCTTAAATTTTGAATCATTTATACATGGTCATTTTCTTTCTTTTTTCTTCTTTTATTTATTTTTTATTTAATATATATTCCCTTCTTTTTTTTCTTCTTTTTTTTTCTTCTTTTTGGGGAGGTGGGGTTGGTTTGCTTGTTCCTTTAAATGGAATAAAGAAGTACTTAGCTTGACCTGACAAAAGTAATAGAAACGGCGGACTACCGACAAACCTAATGGTAAACACACCACCAAACCACAACAGTCAAAAAACTATAGCCTGCAGCAAATAAATAATGGGTGCGAGTTGAGCGACTCAAAGAGCTTTGTCATTTAATTAAAGTATGGAATGCATAAATACTCACACACAAAGGCAATAGCATAATAATACATCACTACACATACTTAGTCATACAAAACAAAGTGAAACTGACGCACACTGAAACACAAACACCCCGCACTCATAGAGTCGCCTGCACACGCGCGCTCGCACTCTCACACACACACACACACACACACACACACCACACACACACACACACACACACACACACACACACACATGTGTTCACAGGTTTCCGTGCACGCGCCCACACATACACGCACGCACACCAACCCCTACACACTCACCTAGGCGGATCGCGCGCACTTGTGCTGGCGTACACTAAATGCCCCCCACCCCCTACCCCACCCTACCGGCTCACCCCGAAGGGAAAACAAATAAAAATAATAATAACAACGACGGCCAGCCAGGTGCCGGAGCTTCTTTGTCAGTCAACGGATTGAATTAACCGGAAATTTTACGAAGTCTGTGGGCATCAGCCCGGTCAAATCTCAGTACGCTCTAAGTCAGTGTCAGCACGTTCCCCCCTACATCCGCTTTGAAGGAGTTGTAGAACTTTGTAGCCGACTCTGATTGGTTGTCGCTGTGCGACAGCGAGATAAACGAAAGGGGTCTATTGCATCAGTGTTTACAGTTAACCAGTCAGCTAGTTACCAAGGGCCGCAACTCATCGTGCGCGTCCCCGCATTTGGCTGTAGACTGCGTTGTCTTAGTAAATAATATCTTTGGTGAGTTTATCTGTGTTCTTGTCTTTGTTTTATTTTTATTTTCTGAATAACTCAAGATAATTAACTGTTATTATTTTACTGTGATTTCTGGAATTATGAAATAGTTGTTACTTTGCCATTTTGTAGCAATAGTATGTGACACTAATTGTGTGTGTGTGTGTGTGTGTGTGTGTGTGTGTGTGTGTGTGTGTGTGTGTGTGTGTGTGTGTGTGTGTGTGTGTGTGTGTGTGTGTGTGTGTGTGTGTGTGTGTGTGTGTGTGTGTGTGTGTGGTGTATGTGTGTGTGAAAGACCTGTTTTTGGTAACAGAGCTGTATTGTTGTATGGGTGTGATAATTACGATGACGAGAAGAACCAACACCAAGAAACGTTTATTGTGCGCATCCAAGGCGAGAATAACATGTTTTGATGTCCCTCATGTCCGTCACACTGGGAAGAAAGAGTTATTCTGTCAGTGTTCTTCCCCAGGGTCACGATCCTTCAGGTGAAAAAGAAAAGAATGATGATCTCTACTGAAAGAGAAGTACTTTCACAACAGACGTGTATCAACAGTACATCCAGTACAGTGACTAGCAGGGTCTCAAGTACGGTGACTAACATGGCCTCCAGTACAGTGACTAACAAGTTCTCCAGTACAGTGACTAACAGGGCCTCCAGTACAGTGACTAACAGGGCCTCCAGTACAGTGACTAACAAGTTCTCCAGTACAGTGACTAACAAATTCTCCAGTACAGTGACTAACATGGTCTCAGATAGTTACTAACATGGTCTCCATTAGAATGACTAACAGGGCCTCCAGTACAGTGACTAACAAGGTATCCAGTACAGTGACTAACAAGTTCTCCAGTGCGGTGACTAACAGGGCCTCCAGTGCGGTGACTAACAGGACTTGTGTTTGCAGGGTTAGCTGGTGAGTGGTAAGTGGTGTGAAGATGTGACTAACAGGGTCTCCAGTACAGTGACTAACAGGACTTGTGTTTGCAGGGTTAGCTGGTGAGTGGTATGTGGTGTGAAGATGTGAGTAACAGGGTCTCCAGTACAGTGACTAACAGGACTTGTGTTTGCAGGGTTTGCTGATGGGTGGTATGTGGTGTGGAGATGTGACTAACAAGGTCTCCAGTGCAGTGACTGACAGCACGTCTGTTTGCAGGGTATACTGGTGTAAAGCCGAGCGATAGCTTCACGAATGTTTGACTGTGTGCGCCTGCGCTTGGTAGAAATATATGAGTGTTTGCAACCGTATATGGCAGTATGGCAAACAAACAAACTTACAGTCACTAAACGTATAACGCATTATGGATCAAGCCAGCGAATGCGAGTGATTTTATTCATATTTGTATTCGATGAGGTCTAGCCTGTTGTGAAAGCTAGAGTAAACACAACGAAAAAGACCGAAACGCCACGCACCTAACAAGACTCGAGAAAGATGAAATAACAAGAGGGAAATAAACAAAAGCCCAACTACTGGCAATGGCGTCGGAGCTTCATCTTGGAGATTCGAACTGGAAATTTTTCCAAGTCGGTTACCCTGTGGACACCCCTACATCACATGATTGAGTCTTTGCATGAAACACATACATATGCACAGGTTCGTTTCTCTGAACGTATATCAGAATAGTTACTCGTAATTAGGGCTGTTCATGCGGCAACACACGTGGACAAAGCAAACCAAAGTTGCTAACTGTGTACAACTATAGAGTCCATATTAATCATCTAGGTTATATCTGGTGTGTGTGTGTGTGTTGGGAGGGGGGGAGGGGGGGGGGACACGTTTCAATGTCTAACAGCCCCTGCCCGATAATATTCCAAGTCCAGAGATCTTGGAATATTTTCTGGGTCTCGAGAGGTCCAAAAATACGCCAAGTTCTGAATTGCCGAAAACATTTTCTGTTTTTCGAGGCCCAAAAATATTTTAAGTCTTGAAATCTCGAGAAATAGTCTGTCTCCGCGGGTCCCTGAAACACACCGAGTTCCAAAATGTCCAGAAATAGACCATAACCAACCCTAAGTTTTTCGAGGTTAAAAAAAACAAAAACAGTCCAAGTCTTGAAAGGTCTGAAAATATTCATAGTTCTGAGTTCTTGAAAAATAGCCTATGTCCCAGCGGGTCCGAAAAACAAACTGAATTCCGAAATGCCAAACATTTGTCGGAGTTCTTGAGATGTTGGAAAGTATTCTGAGTTCTAGGATCGATGCTTAACCACTCTGAAAAGATTCCAGGTTTTGAAAGGTCCGAAAATATTCTATGTTTCAGCGGGTCGGAAGAGTAAACTAAGTTCCAGCAGCGCTATCTAACTCCCGTCCGGAAATATTCTAAGTTCTGGATGTTAACAATTTTGGCAGAGCTCCATATGTGGGAAGAGATGTGTACGGGTTAAGTCGGAACACAACTTTCGGAAACCAACTGACAGCAACTCTGCCGAACACGTTCATCGTTCAGTGTTGCTTTACGTCCACAGAGACCCCTAAGGACGGCCACCCCATGACGGCCACCCCATGACGGCCATCTCGACTTTCACACAGCTCCTGAGCTCTGAGCCGAACACTGTGATGATGTGGGGCTTAATGTCTTCAGAAGTCGGGCTGACATATTAGGGACCATTGCCAAACACTGAAATCGAGCTCCTTATATACCTGTGGGGTGCTGGCCGGCCATACGTCACTGAACAAATCCAAGAGGGCCAGTGGCAAAACCCAAAATCAACTGCGTGAGCTTGAGCATCAGAGACCTGGGGCCTTAACTATGAATCGGGACTACGGTAGGCCAGGCCTAAACCAAAGTCCCTGACTTTAGAGTCCGAGACTTTGAGTTAGGCAAAGTTCGTATACATGGACGCGGACAATGGTCGAGACAACAGAGTCTCTGGCTTCGCGCTGATAAGAAAGTGGTCATCACACGCGTCATCGCTTGTGCTAACTTTAGACGGGGCAATCCCATCTGGGCATGCGCACCGACACGCTTCGTTCGCATCCCTGCGACGTATTTCGCACGCGCAAACATCGGTAAACATGCACATTAGGTGAAGGCATGCCTGGCAGGCTCCGATTCTGGATGCGATTCGCCATGGTTTACTTCTGCATCACCCAAGCGATCTCGACGAGGACATTATTCGTAAAAACGCTAATCTCTCGACATCTTCGATGGAGTATTCTCCTTGGCATTTACTGAATCGAGTAACCGTAGCATCGTCTGCTGCGTCGGCCATTTTGAACTTGTCAGAAAGGCAAGTAGACGCTGTGAAATCAGGTAGCCTACGCTGTGCAGATGAATTTAAATAACAAGAAAATAAATCAAGTGAGAATGTAAGACGTCAAGCAAACTTGCTCTCATAATAATTGCAAACATTAAATCGTACGATCACATTAATCAGTCATTATGCCTGCGTCGCTCGGCGAGTGCGACCTTTCTTCCCTCCAAAATGAAAGAGCTTTGGCCGACGAACATCTAGTACTCATTTGACGAAGTAAACGAGAGGGGGTAAAAAGAAAGAAAAAATAATGAAAAAGAGAGAGAAACCGCTGGATTCAGACGTAAAGACGCAACAACAGCAAAAAACTAACAAAATCAACAAGAAAAAACAACTTTCCAAGCATAACAAGGCCAAAAGCATTCATAGTCCCGGGCCTACGACCTTTAGTCCAGCGAAATCGCTAGCCTAAATATCGGCTGTTTAGGCCCGAGGTTCGCCCGGACTTTGGTGTAGTCCCGGTCCATGGTTACCATTTTGGGGCCATTGTCAATAGCCTTGAGATATAGGCCGGCCTACCGCTTTAGGCCCGATTCATAGTTAAGGCCCTGTCAATAGCCTTGAGATTTAGGCCGGCCTACCGCTTTAGGCCCGATTCATAGTTAAGGCCCCTGGGGCCAGGGCGGTACAGTGGAGGGGGGTTGGGGTGGAGCGAGAAGGCATCAGTCTTCCAGCCCCAGTTCCCGACCTCCAAAGTTGAATAATCCCACATCTGTTATCACTCACTGCAACAGACTTGATCAAAGATTTTACTGAGGAACAGAGCCAGCAGTGCCCAGGAGCCTTAACTATGAATCGGGACTACGGTAGGCCAGGCCTAAACCAAAGTCCCTGACTTTAGAGTCCGAGACTTTCAGTTAGGCAAAGTTCGTATACATGGACGCGGACAATGGTCGAGACAACAGAGTCTCTGACTTCGCGCTGATAAGAAAGTGGTCATCACACGCGTCATCGCTTGTGCTAACTTTAGACGGGGCAATCCCATCTGGGCATGCGCACCGACACGCTTCGTTCACTTCCTGCGACGTATTTCGCACGCGCAAACATCGATAAACATGCACATTAGGTGAAGGCATGCCTGGCAGGCCCCGATTCTGGATGTGATTCGCCATGTTTTACTTCTGCAACACCCAAGCGATCTCGACGAGGTCATCATTCGTAAAAACGCTAATCTCTCGACATCTTCGATGGAGTATTCTCCTTGGCATTTACTGAATCGAGTAACCGTAGCATCGTCTGCTGCGTCGGCCATTTTGAACTTGTCAGAAAGGCGAGTGGACGCTGTGAAATCAGGTAACCTACGCTGTGCAGATGAATTTAAATAACAAGAAAATAAATCAAGTGAGAATGTAAGACGTCAAGCAAACTTGCTCTCATAATAATTTGCAAACATTAAATCGTACGATCACATTAATCAGTCATTATGCCTGCGTCGCTCGGCGAGTGCGACCTTTCTTCCCTCCAAAATGAAAGAGCTTTGGCCGACGAACATCTAGTACTCATTTGAAGTAAACAAGAGGGGGGGGGAAAGAAAGAAAAAGATTAATTGAAAAGAGAGAGAAACCGGTGGATTCAGACGTAACAACAGCAAAAAACTAACAATAACAACAAGAAAAACCAACTTTCCAAGCATAACAAGGCCAAAAGCATTCATAGTCCCGGGCCTACGACCTTTAGTCCAGCGAAATCGCTAGCCTAAATATCGGCTGTTTAGGCCCGAGGTTCGGCCCGGACTTTGGTGTAGTCCCGGTCCATGGTTACCATTTTTGGGGCCATTGTCAATAGCCTTGAGATTTAGGCCGGCCTACCGCTTTAGGCCCGATTCATAGTTAAGGCCCCAGAGCGCAACTGAATGTTGCATCTTAATACGGCCTACTCTTAAATACTGACTTAAATATATTCTGTAGACTGCACTCCTGACTCTATACCGACACCGACAACAAAATGAAATATGAATATTGTCAAACTGTTTTCTCCACACTGGTGAGTGGCATGTCGTGTGAAGAGGTGACTAACATGGTCTCCAGTACAGTGACTAACATGTTCTCCAGTACAGTGACTAACATGTTCTCCAGTACAATGACTAACAAGTTCTCCAGTACAGTGACTAACAGGGCCTCCAGTACAGTGACTAACAGGGCCTCCAGTAACAGGTCATCCAGTACAGTGACTATCAGGGCCTCCAGTAACAGGTCATCCAGTACAGTGACTAACAGGGCCTGCAGTAACAGTGACTAACAGGGCCTCCAGTAACAGGTCATCCAGTACAGTGAATAACAGGACCTCCAGTACAGTGACTAACAGGGCCTCCCGTACAGTAACTAACAGGGCCTCCCGTACAGTGACTAACAGGGTCCTAAGTACAATGACTGACATGTTCTCCAGTACAGTGACTAACAGGGCCTCCAGTACAATGACTAACAGGGCCTCCAGTACAGTGACTAACAGGGCCTCCAGTTCAGTGACTGAAAAAGCTTGTGTTTGCATGGTATGCTGGTGAGTGGCATGTGGTACGTGCGAAGCTGTGACCACCGCTGTCTCCAGTGACTGACAAAGTCCCAAGTCCTGTGACTGACAATGAAGGTCCTCAGTCCAGTGACTGGCAAAGTCCCAAGTCCAGTGACTGACAAGGTCCCCAGTCCAGTGACTGACAGGGTCCCCAGTCCAGTGACTGACAATGAAGGTCTCCAGTCCAGTGACTGACAATGAAGGTCTCCAGTCCAGTGACTGACAGGGTCCCCAGTCCAGTGACTGACAATGAAGGTCCCAAGTCCAGTGACTGACAAGGTCCCCAGTCCAGTGACTGACAAGGTCCCCAGTCCAGTGACTGACAGGGTCCCTAGTCCAGTGACTGACAATGAAGGTCCCAAGTCCAGTGACTGACAAGGTCCCCAGTCCAGTGACTGACAATGAATGTCTCCAGTCCAGTGACTGACAATGAAGGTCCCCAGTCCAGTGACTGACAATGAAGGTCCCCAGTCCAGTGACAGACAAGGTCCCTAGTCCAGTGACTGACAAGGTCCCCAGCCCTGTGACTGACAAGGTCCCCAGTCCAGTGACTGACAATGAAGGTCCCCAGTCCACTGACTGATAATGAAGTGACTGACAATGGAGGTCCCCAGTCCAGTGACTGACAATGAAGGTCCCCAGTCCAGTGACTGACAATGAAGGTCCACAGTCCAGTGTCTGACAAGGCTTGTGCTTGCAGGGTCTGTTGGTGGGCGGCCGGTTCCACGAAACTCTGCCGCTGGTGGTGATGGGAACGCCAGCGCTGCTGATAGGACTCCTGTCGCTGCTGTTGCCAGAGACTCTTCACACTAAACTACCCGAGACACTGGATGACCTGGAAGACACAAAGAGGTAGGTCCTGGTTTGAGAGGGGGGGGGGGGGGGGGGGCTGTTGTTACCAAACTCTTCACACTAAACTCCCTGAGATACGGGAGGATCTGGAGAATGACTTGAGAGACAGAAACAGAGAGAGACAGACAGACAGGGAGGCAGAGAAGGTGGGTGGGGGAAGGGGGGTGGGGTGCTGTTGTTACCAGACTCTTCTCACTTAACTACCCGAGACACTGGAGGATCTGGAAGATTCAGAGAGGTTGGTCTTGGCTTTAAAAGCAGAGACAGACAGAAAAACAGAAACAGAGACAGAGAGAGGCAGTGTCGGAGAGGGACAGAGGTGGACAGACGCACAGAGAGAGAATGGAAAAGGAAGGCGAAGAAGCAATTAAGGTATCCTCTCTCTCTCTCTCTCTCTCTCTCTCTCTCTCTCTCTCTCTCTCTCTCTCTCTCTCTCTCTCTCTCTCTCTCTCTCTCTCTCCTTGAAATGGACATGTGTTGTTTATTCAATAAAATGTCTTGCGTCTCTCTCTCTCTCTCTCTCTCTCTCTCTCTCTCTCTCTCTCTCTCTCTCTCTCTCTCTCTCTCTCTCTCTCTGTTCTGTTTTCTGCCCAGGCCGTCCAGTTTGCTGCTAGGACCTTAGACACAGAAACAAAGTCATAAATAAACAAGCAAGCAAAAATAGATAGACACATAGAGAGACAGACAAACAGACAGGTATATAGTTAGGCAAGCAGGTAGACAGACGGACAGACTGGTTGGTAGGTAGGTGTGCAGATAAATAGATGAAAAGATAAGTAGGCATACCCCGTTAGTCGGTGCATGTGTTCATTAAGCATTGCATAAATATGTATGTTTAATATTTGTGTGCTATCATGCCATTGCTCGTTTTCTTTGTATTGTTCTGTTTTCTCTGCGCACCTATTTGTGCGTTCCACACTTGTTTTTAATGAGTTTGTAAAGCGCTTTGTGTCGCTGTAAGTGCTGTGTAAATTCCCGATAGCACGACGCACAGAGAGCTTGTGACCATCAGGATACCGTTAGCTAACAGAGAGAATGTGACCGTCAGGATACCGTTAGTTAACAGAGAGAATGTGACCGTCAGGATACCGTTAGTTAACAGAGAGAATGTGACCGTCAGGATACCGTTAGCTAACAGAGAGAATGTGACCGTCAGGATACCGTTAGCTAACAGAGAGAATGTGACCGTCAGGATACCGATAGTTAACAGAGAGAATGTGACCGTCAGGATACCGTTAGTTAACAAAGAATATCACCGTTAGGATATCGTTAATACCCTGTAACACGATTCGCGTAGAGAGACTGTGACCGTCAGGATATCGTTAGTTAACAGAGAAAATATGACCGTTATGATACCGTTTGTACCATATACAGAATACAGAATCTTTATTGTCTATGAATAGCATAGAAATTTGTCTTGCGATTGCATAAAAGATACCAGTTTTTAATACTATGTAATGGAGTGGAGTGGTTGAGCGTAGAACAGGACAGTGACCCAGGCAGCGGAGTCGGTCAAAATGGAGACCACAGCAGGCGGCGACGGCAAACAGGCTTTATTCTACAGCAGCAGACAACTTTCTCAGCACACCCAAAATCCTCACGCGCACGCATAGATAAGAGAACTGCGCGGGCCGCAAGGAACACACGCTATCGCTACCATGAAATCGGCCCTCTGGACCACAAAATGGCTGACTATTGTGTTTCCTTGGCCCGCACAAATACAGTTTCTTCAACAATAACTAAACTAATTAAAACATGAAAAACATCAAATAAAAGCTACAGTTACAATCTTTCAAACCGTATAAACAAAATGTACACACATGACTTATTTAATTTGCAACAAGAGTGGGAAGCGTGGCTTGCACCTGTCTATAAGCAGATTCGTACAACTAAATCACAACTAACACAATGTACAAAATATAACTGTCAATAAAACTTACATCAGAATAAAGTGCACGCTCCCACGGTTAAAATGGTACATAACAATTACAATACAACGCTCTATAAGAGAAGCAAGACACACTCAAAGACTAGCACTAAAACAATCGGTGCGAACTTTCGCCTGGGGCGCGTTATCTTAGTCGCAACAGCGCTGATAGTGATACCAAGTAGTCTATGAATATAACTTAGCTTTACAGTACACAATACTTAATAAGTTAATTTCAACCCAAAATAAACACTAAACATGAAGTCAGCTAAGAAAAATACTATACGACAAAGCACTGATCGACACAGAATAATTTTCCGAGTAAAAACAACGTTCATATTTACTAGTATACACAGAAAATGCCCCATGCGCGACGGCTATAAAAAAAGGATAGAGAGGAATCGGCAAATGATTGTCGATCCCGCGTCTAAATAAGATCTAAATAAACATTCTAAAAAGCCAAATTATATTACACATGGCTTGGTGCATAAAAAAGGAAGGGAAACAAAAAGAGGTAAACAAACAACGGTTTTAATATTAAGGAGTAAACAGATTTGAAAATGGCGCCACCAGCGGCTATCGCCGGGCGGCTGTGTGAAGGGGGGGGTTCCAAAACCCGCGCTTCAAAAAAAAAAGCGTCGTCTGCCCCCCCGGTTTTCCCCCCGGGGTTTCTAACAGTACATAATGAAATTGCATGGGTCGATAACCGGGGGGGGAATTTCCCCGTACAAAGAGCACTTGCTCAAATAATAATAAAGGGCGCGCAAAAGAAGGGGTCAAAATTGTTAATAAACTATAACACCCCTTTTACAGAGAGAAATTATGGGTTTGTTGTCCCTATAACACAATATACAAAAAAGGGGACCGTGGGGGTTTTTTAGTACATATCACAGCCCATATTGGGGGATTCCCAAGCTGGTTTGCTTGAATGCGCTTTTTAAACTTTTGCCAAAAGTCGCGAGAGGTCGCATCTTCCGGGCCCCTTTCGGGGGCTTGCTTCACGCTTTTATAACAGTGGAAGTTGAAACCCAGAATCGCAAATACATTCCAAAATTTTGCAGTTGCAAAATACCATGGAAAAAGGGGGCGGTCGTTTTTCCTGACCAGAAGATCCCAATTCATAGAAAAAACGTTTTTCACCTTGCCCCAAATTATTGCTTTTTCCCGACACATTCTGACTGGGGCCCCCAAAAAGCCCTTTAAAGTTGGCAGTGTAAAATTCGCAAATTCACTGTGACCGCCTTCCCTTTTAAAAAAACACCGGAAGTAAAAGCAGCCAAGGGACTTAAGCGATGCCGGGCAAAAGTCAAGGGAGTTAATAACCCCGCCTGAATCGCCCAGTACAGAGAGAATGTGACCGTGGGATATTGTTAGTACCCTATAACACAGCCCATATACAGAGAGAATGTGACCGTGGGATATTGTTAGTACCCTATAACACAGCCATATACAGAGAGAATGTGACCGTGGGATATTGTTAGTACACTATAACACAGCCCATATACAGAGAGAATGTGACCGTGGGATATTGTTAGTACCCTATAACACAGCCCATATACAGAGAGAATGTGACCGTGGGATATTGTTAGTACCCTATAACACAGCCCATATACAGAGAGAATGTGACCGCGGGATACTGATAGTACCCTGTGACATAGCCCATATACAGAGAGAACAATACAAACGCAAGACTCATGGCTTCCGCACCTTCTCTTGCTTTGGACCCCACATTTGGAATTCACTCCCACAAGACCTTAGACACTGCTCAACCCTGTCATCTTTTAAAGCCAAACTGAAAACCTTCCTCTTCTCACAGTATTTCCATCCTAACTAATATCAGTACCCAGTTTCTGCTACAGTCAGTGCGTGCGTGTGTGTGTGTGTGTGTGTGTGTGTGTGTGTGTGTGTGTGTGTGTGTGTGTGTGTGTGGTGTGTGTGTGTTTGTAGTGCGTTTTTTTTTTTACTTTATTTATTTATTATAATACTTTATGTAAATAGTTATGGTAGGACTATGCTCTACATGTGTATAGAATATCATATTTAGGTTAATATGTATCATGTGAGCCCTCAGGGCCTTGATGAGCGCATGATAAATGTACAGCAATTCAATTCAATTCAATTCAAAAAACATTTAATCATCCCGCAAGGGGCAATTTTGTTGTGGTCATGGCGGGTTCGTAAAATACAAACAAAAACAAACAAACAAAAACAAAAACATAAAGTTAAGAGACCAACACAACAAACACAACACCATCAATAAAAGAGACTTACTTTAACCATAGTAAAGTTATGAATATAGAACAATTGTGACTTCATCATAAAATAATAATGAAGTTAAGATCACATACTTGTAAAACAATTAATTAAAGTATCACACACAGTATCAATTAAAACAGTATCACACACACATTATTATTATTATTAATGTGACCGTCAGGACATTGCTAGTACACTATAACACAGCCCATATACAGAGAGAATGTGACCGTGGGATATTGTTAGTACCCTGTGACATAGCCTATATACAGAGAATGTGACCGTCAGGACATTGTTAGTACCCTATAACACAGCCCATATACAGAGAGAATGTGACCGTCAGGACATTGTTAGTACCCTATAACACAGCCCATATACAGAGAGAATGTGACCGTGGGATATTGTTAGTACCCTATAACACAGCCTATATACAGAGAATGCGACTGTCATGATATCGTTAGTACCCTGTAACACGGGTCGCACAGAGAGAACATGACCGTCATGATACCGTTAATACCCTATGACACGGTCAAAGAGAGTGTGACCATCAGAATATTGTTGGTACCATATAACACGGGTCGCACAGAAAGAACATGACTGTCATGTTTGGGGATCGGGGATAGCTCAGTGGTTAGAGCACCGGACTCGTGATTAAAAGGTCGCGGGTTCGAATCCCTGCAGGAGCAGCGGGAGAATTTTCTTCTCCAGGATCAACTTTCTATGCTGACCCTTCTTTCGGCATCCGTTCCACCCCCGTGTTACCGCAGTAGCACGTGAAAGACCCCGGTCATTCTGCCAAAAGTGCAGGTGGCAGGTTGCAGCCAAACTCACATACACCTTATGTAAGTGGCTTTGCATGAAGTGACATGGTGCATGGTTGCATGGTGTACACAGAACTTGCGCCGAGACGGCAGCAGTTTCATGTGGCACCAGCCATGCCAGCGCTGTAAGTACACCACTTCGCTGGATATTCAAAATCGCACTATAAAAAAGCTGTATAAAAGCAGTCATTATCATCACCATCATTATGATATCGTTAATACTCTATAACACGGGCAGAGAGAATGTGACCGTCAGGATATCGTTAGTACCCTGTAGCACGGGTTACAACGAAGCAAAGAGCGACTATCTGTGATCAAAGGATGTGAAAGACGGAGGAAGAAAAAATCCAGAATATGACTGCGTCGACTTAAAAGTGTAACCGCTGATTACAAATCCTTATCTTCCGTATACTGATTGTGTTGAGTGATTACTAGTGAATCGATGGGCGCATCACATGACCTCTGTGACGTGGAACCGACCTAAGCCTAGTAATTTTCAACGTTGAGCAATGATGCTGAAGAAACTAGCCTCGTCAAAACAGATTTCGACCAACAGACAGAGGTGATGGAAATGAAACTTGAAATCAAAGTTTCAGATTAAAATGCAGCCTTGATTTTACATTCCATTTTTAAAGCTGGTTACCTTGGTGACGAACGACGGGGCTGGCGGCATGCAACAGGTGTCCCAACTTGCCCGTGCTTCACGCACCGCACCTTCCATATCAGTCAGGTCTTAACATATTGCAAGGTCATGTCGCACGAGCAACACGGCCACAAACGTCACAAGTAGCCGTTGGGGCAGCTGTTATACTTGATGGTGTTTTCGACACTCGAATCCTGGTAACCGTCACCGACGTAAGAAATTGATACCGAAATCAAGATAGCATTTAAGAAGAAAATCATCGATTTAAGTTTTGTTGGACATTTTCTGCTTGTTGGAGAAAGACCAGCCTTGTCGAACAAACATCAGTTTTTAAAAGGTGTTAAACTGGGAGAATTTTGCAAGTGGAGTAAAACAAATGAAGGTGTTGTCGGGGTTAGCGGTTGCCGTGAACATGGGGCTGACACGGTCCCCAGCACACTAACAATGAAGGTCTCCAGCATAGTGACTGACAAGGTCTCCAGCATAGTGACTGACAAGGTCTCCAGCGTAATGACTGACAAGGTCTCCAGCATAGTGACTAACAATGAAGGTCCCCAGCACAGTGACTGACAATGAAGGTCCCCAGCACAGTGACTGACAATGAAGGTCCCCAGCACAGTAACTGACAATGAAGGTCCCCAGCACAGTGACTGACAATGAAGGTCCCCAGCACAGTGGCTGACAATGAAGGTCCCCAGTCCAGTGACTGACAATGAAGGTCCCCAGTCCAGTGACTGACAATGAAGGTCCCCAGTCCAGTGACTGACAATGAAGGTCCCCAGTCCAGTGACTGACAAGGTCCCAGTCCAGTGACTGACAATGAAGGTCCCCAAGCACCCGTGACTGACAATGAAGGTCCCCAGCCAGTGGCTGACAATGAAAGGGCCCCAGCACAGTGACTGACAAGGTCCCCAGTCCAGTGACTGACAATGAAGGTCCCCAGCACAGTGACTGACAATGAAGGTCCCCAGCACAGTGACTGACAAAAAGGGCCCCAGCCAGTGGCTGACAATGAAGGTCCCCAGCACAGTGGCTGACAATGAAGGTCCCCAGCACAGTGGCTGACAATGAAGGTCCCCAGCACAGTGGCTGACAGTGAAGGTCACCAGCACAGTGACTGACAAGGTCCCCAGTCCAGTGACTGACAATGAAGGTCCCCAGTCCAGTGACTAACACGGTTTGTTGCTAGCATGGCACGGATCAGAGCCGGGCTGTCTGTGATATCACTGGCAGTGGAGAGACAGGCATAAAGGCCCAAACGAGAGTCCATTTTAAATCCATCAACACGTGTACCGCTGTGTAAAGTGGGGTCACTGTATTTTTGCAATGCTACTTGAATTTGTCTTTTTGTCGATATTATTAACAGCACGTGTGTGTGTGTGTGTGTGTGTGTGTGTGTGGTGGTGTTTTTGGTGGGGGGGGGGATTTGGGTTTCAATGGTTGGGACAGGTTTTTCTGCTTTTCAAAAACGTTTTTCAGGAAAGGGGAACGGTTAAAAGGAATTTTCCCCTTTTTTCCCGGGAAAAGGCCCCAAAACTTTAACTTCACCCCCGTTTCGGGGAACGAACCCCCCATTTGGTGCTGAACCCCCGGCCCATTCATGTATGTTTAACGACCGGCCATTCATTACTGCTGAACGACCGGCCATTCTGTAGGTGAACGACCGGCCATTCATGTATGCTGAACGACCGGCCATTCATGTAGTGCTGAACGACCGGCCATTCATGTAGTGCTGAACGACCGGCCATTCATGTAGTGCTGAACGACCGGCCATTCATGTATGCTGAACGACCGGCCATTCATGTATGCTGAACGACCGGCCATTCGGTAAAAGCTGATGACTCAGCAAAACTGAACTTTTCAAATTTTCATTCCTTTACCCAGCAATAATCTCTCCCCATTAGCGTTAAAAATTACAGCAAAGTTTTTAAACTCTTGCCTTTCCACAGAAAGTTTCACCCATTACATTGAAAAGAAATGCCACAGGGCCTTTCAACTGTTCCGCCTTTCCTAAAATGAAAATACACCCCCTTTACAAATGGAAACCTTAAAGGTCAACCGCCATTTAAGACCGACCCAAAATGTTCTTGTGGTTATTCTAGAGAAACGGCCGACCTTACCTCCTTCACTGTCCTAACTACATTTAAAACCCCCCGCAAGAACAATACTTACCCTCCTGCAGCCAAACCAATATACTAGAAAATACGTACGGTAACTTAGACCTGCGACTTCCAGAAAACAAACACATATCCTAATGTCCATGAATTCATTAACTATCTAAGCGACTTTAAAAACAGAACTGTAAGCTAGCAGGTAGCTGACCTGTTAATATGAATTTTGTTTTTTTGTTTTTGACCGTATATACTGACTTTTTGTGCACATGTGATTTGTCCTTTTAACATAGTACAGTTAAGGGACGTTAAAAATCCAAGAATTAACTCCTTCTGTAATGGATTATATGTTTTGATTATGCAAATGACCGACAGCCTACTCATACCTTGAACTTTGTCAAAAATTTATAATTATGCTACTGTAGAAAAACAACAACTTCAAACCATCTTTCCCTTTCCACATCCCCCTCTGTCTCCACATTCCAATTCTCTCTCGCTAGTATTTATTTAAGCCACCAGCCAATTTATCTACCTAACATTGTTTTGTTTTTTCCACTACAATTTGTTTTGACTGTTTTCTAGCGACTGATCGTATTTTTGTGTTTTGTTATTGTAGTTTCTTTCTTTCTTTCTTCTTTCTTTGTTTTGTCTTGTTTTTCGTTTTTATTGTTGTTATATTTTGTTACGTCTCACCGAGTTAGCGAAATGAAATTGTTCGTCCGCCATACATTGTGTGTTTTTTCCAACTGTATGAGCTCGTCGCCTATAAGCTATAGCTTGTTGATGAGCACATAACGATTCTTTGTATCTTTATTTTGTCTTGAATAAAAAAATTGTTTAAACCAACGGCCGGTCAGGCTATGATCTTCATTCATGTACTGCTGAACGACCGGCCAGGCTATGATCTTCGTTCATATACTGTGAACGACCGGCCATTCATGTACTGCCCTGTTAACAGTTAGTTACAACAATGGGAAGGTCAGGCCGATCGAAAATTTAATGTCCTATCTTGAGGGGACGTAACCTTTTTGTTGGCTTTGCCTTCCCAGTTAAAATTGCATGGTTATTTCCCTTGTATTCTTGGTGCCTTGTCAACAATGTGAATGTGAAGGTTGCTTGGCCTCCTGTGTAATAAATCTGACACCGTCTCCAACATGGCTTCTCAGTGCTGGTGTTCGTATGACCGACAGAGGCTGTTTCAGAAGGTAAAGCATCCACACGTTGCATAACATGTCACGACAAATGTACTGTACTGAGACTGATTATACCGTGCTGACCACTCGACTGTGACTGACTGACCAGGTGGCACGTTGAACCGGTCAACGTCTTATTATTTAGTAACGTGACTGGATTGGATGAATCTGGGACCCTAATAAAATTCATTTTGACCCTAACGACAGCCGAGCCTGGATACTAAGACTGTGATTACTTTCCAGATTCAGATTCATCAACAACCTTAACACGCGGTCCAGGTCACGGCTTGCATCCGTCCAACCAGGCTGCTGAGATCGGTGTGTGTGTGTGTGTGTGTGTGTGTGTGTGTGTGAAGGGGTGCAGCAAACTCCAAGCATTGGTTTACGACATCCTTCTGGTGCCGAAAAGCGATGCTGGGAGTGTGGGTGTGCAGGTGATAACCTAAAACCTCGCACGGTTTGTGGCCGGTTTGTGTCAGTGTTCATGGCTTTCATATCGAAGCGACCCATAGCAACAAAGCGTAACCGGTACAATGTTCTGGAGAGAGAGGGGGGACAGACAGACAGACAGACAGAGACAGGGAAATAATTAAGGAAGACCAGCACACGAGACGCAACCACACCCACGGCGGTTTGCTCCCCTTTAACACACACACACACACACACACACACACACAAGCGCGAACAAACAAAACCAAAACAAACACCACCACCACCACCACCAAAAAACGTATTAAAAACAACAAAAACATGTTCAGACGCTAATTCGAATCACATAACATGAAGGACAGAACATTCTACACCTCGATACACACTGGGTGTATACAACACCCCACACCTCGATATACACTTGGTGTACACAACACCTACACCTCGATATACACTGGGTGTCCACAACACCTCACACCTCGATATACACTGGGTGTACACAATACCCCACATCTCGATACACACTGGGTGTACACAACACCCCACACCTCGATACACACTGGGTGTACACAACACCCCACATCTCGATACACACTGGGTGTACTCAACACCCCACACCTCGATACGCACTTGGTGTACACAACACCCCACACCTCGATACACACTGGGTGTACACAACACCCCACACCTCGATACATACTGGGTGTACACAACACCCCACACCTCACGACCTGTTACAGACAGCTGAACACAGCATTCCACAATCAGAATAATTTATTGATCCCATCTCGGCAAAGAACAGTACACAAAATGCAAGCGCATACAATCTCAGCATAAAAAGGTCGGTAACTTGGAGTTTTACACCCAGCCAACTAGTACGGTTATGTCAGGGCAAGCAGACAAAATCGGAATCAGACTGACACTAAGTAAGTAAACATGGTGCTTAACGTCCACAGAAACCATAAGGCTTATTAGGGACGGGGAGACGGGAGGGGGGGGTATGGAGGTGGGGGAAGAGGGACATTATATACCAATTGCTACACTGTCACCACCGGAATGATTCCTACATTAAGATGGGCAGCGATGAGAGCCATTTTAATGTTTCATAGGAAGTGATGAACAAGACAGTGTCCACAAACTAAAACCTTTTTGAAGAGAAAGGACAGCCGAAGCGGTATCGAACCGAGGTCCTTCCGCTTACCAGCCTAATGCCTTACCGCTAGGCCAAACCGGCTGACAGACCGACATGATGATGAAGTGATGCTTAATGTCCTCGGATGTCGGCTGACATATTAGGGACAAGCTGAGACCAGTGCCGAAGCATGGTTCAATAAATCTTTACGTCCACGGAAGCCAGAAGGCTCGTTAGGACGGACAGCCCAGGACGGCCACCTCAACTCTCACACAGCTCCTGAACTATGAGACCGACATCCTGCACAAGATGCTTAAGGCGGCAGAGACTGGGCAGGATGACCTGAGCATGGGAGGGAGGGACGCCGTGGTCAGTCTGCCGAGGGACGTTACGTCACATTACGCGGCAAGCGAAGCGTGACTTAATTTCCCAGGATGTACACATCACTGTGTCGGCCCATTGTCTCTACGAGTCTTGGCCGTCTATTTTGTTTTCATTTCAACTGTACAACGACACTTGGGGCCACAAATTTGGAAGAATATATTTGTATATGGGCTAGTGCGTGCGTGCGTGCGTGCGTGTGTGTGTGTGTGAGCACTGTGTGTGTGTCCGCATGTATGTGTACGAAATTGTGTGTGCGTATGTGTGTGTGCACTTTGTGTGTCCGTATGTATGTGTGTGTGTGTGTGTGTGTGTGTGTGTGTGTGTGTGTGTGTGTGTGTGTGTGTGTGTGTGTGTGTGTGTGTGTGTGTGTGCGCGCGCGCGCGCGCGCGCGTAAACTATTCATGGGTCATTCCTACTATGCCTCGCTGGCTAACGTCACTGAAATATATTTTGATTAATACTGACAGAGACCGAGGCAGTTCGATACCCCCACTTAAATCTTAGTTTTTTTTACAAATTTGTTAGCACTGCCCGTTTCTGAACAACTCAAATTAATGCGGCGCAAATTCCTACATTTGTTAGTGCGGTCTCTTTTTGCAAGGGCAAAAGACGATTCATTAAATACAGAAGGATTCTCTACACCATTTCAAAAGGCAAGTTACCAAAGTGCAAGTAAAAGCTGGCTCACAGTTCCGGACACAGCACGGTTAATAGCAAGCGACACCGAGTTTTTTAAAAACAATATAATCAAAAAATGAGCTCATCTGAGTATTTGTAATTTACTTAACTACTGCAGGCATCTCAATATTTACATTTCACTTAACCGCGACAGACAGAAGTATCATGTTTTCCACGCAGACATTCGGAAATAATATGCATTGTACAGATATGCTCCAGTTGAGGTTAGAGCATGTGTACAACCCTTACCAAAGTGCAACACGTGAGTGACGCAGGCTGTATATGTGTCAGCTTACCTTTGTTTCTGAAGCCGACAGATTTCTTCCCAAAGCCATCACTGAACAAGACGCAGACGCGTCACCCGTGTAGGCTGCTGGGCTGAAATTGCTGACTGATACTCGGAGTGATGAAAGATTGAGCAATTTTAACAAATCTATATTTTATCGATACACCTCATTGTGCATTGGAAACGTGTACCAATGAAGTAACAAACTGTTATTAACTGTGTAACATTGGTGCTGCTGACTGAAACAGACCTTTCCCACATGATGAGTCACAACAATCACGCTTCAATGGTTAACCGTGACTGCTTTGAATAAAGCAGGTCTCACTCCCGCTTCAGATGAAGAAGAACAAAGACGCACAGTCACCTCTGGAGGATAAAAAATATCGACCTTCAAAACTGTCAGACGGATTTTCGTGTCGGGTGATATTTGCTAAAACTGAAAAAAAGAAAACGCAGTGTTGGTTTCACATGCACTTGAGGGACAGTAGTCCAGGTGCACAGAGGAACAAATACTGCGATGGTCATTGTCACAACAATAGGAAATTGATGGTCATTGTCACAACAATAGGAAATTGATGGTCATTGTCACAACAATAGGAAATTCGCAACTATTAATACTCAACGCATCCACGCGTAAATAGTCCCGAGTATCTCTGAGAGTCCGTGCGCAAACATCGTGTGACCTCAAAATAACAAAGTGTGACTTCAAACGAAACAGGGCTTAGCACAGTGTGACTTCAAACGAAACAGGGCCTAGCAAAGTGTGACTTCAAACGAAACAGGGCCTAACAAAGTGTGACCTCAAACGAAACAGGGCCTAGCACAGTGTGACTTCAAACGAAACAGGGCCTAGCAAAGTGTGACTTCAAACGAAACAGGGCCTAGCAAAGTGTGTCTTCAAACGAAACAGGGCCTAGCACAGTGTGACTTCAAACGAAACAGGGCCTAGCACAGTGTGACTTCAAACGAAACAGGGCCAACACAGTGTGACTTCAAACGAAACAGGGCTTAGCACAGTGTGACTTCAAACGAAACAGGGCCTAATATCGTGTGACTTCAAACGAAAGAGGGCCTAATATCGTGTGACTTCAAATGAAACAGGGCCTAATATCGTGACATGTGACTTCAAAGAAACCGAGGCGCAGAAGGCTGGTCACAAACACAGGCACATAACTGCCCTCCATTACTGTCACACGTATTCACAACCTTCCTACAGCCGATTCTTTCTCCAGTAACAGGAAACTGCCATAACTGTTAATAAAGTTAGAAAACACGTGTGCGATTTCCGGCAAAAGACATGCAGAATAGATACAGATCTACGAAATGTAGTGGGGCAAGCCACACAGCCCGTGGCTGTAGTTACAATCAAAGAAAAATTAACAACGTTCTTTGATGCACTGCTTCGACCACAGGTTACCCAGTAAACATGCCGGATCCGATCCGGAAGCGTTTTGGTTACGGCCAGTTATGGCCATTACGGCCAGCGTGCAGCCAGAATCGGCCCGGATCGTATATGCCAGATCCAACTTCCCGCATCCGTTTCAGTTCCGTTTTTCTAAAGAAGGCATGGACCATACTGTGCAAAACCGACCCGGATCCGATCTGGATGGCCTGGTCAAGGTTTGGCCAAACGCATCTGTCTGGAAGCAAGCTGGTGTGCAGGAATCATCTGGACCGGTTTCTGGCACGACGCAACCGGCCCGCTACCAGTTTCCCACTTTCAGACTCGGTTCCGTTCTTCCACAGACGTCCCGGATAATGTTGTGCAAAACCAGCCAGGATCCGATTTAGTTCTAGCTAAGTGTGTCAGGGTTTGGCCAATCGGATCGGTGTGCAAGAATCATCCGGCCCACTTCTGGCCAATGCTGCCAAGCCGATCCGGACTGGATGCGAATCGGATCCGGCATGTTTACTGGGTAAGCTACTGCTTAGGAAGGAATGTTCATGTGAACTCCACCCCCCCCCCCCCCCCCCCCCCCCCCCCCGCCGCCCACCCTCACCCCCACCCGTTCTCTTAACGACTGCACAAAATGCCCAAAAATACCGACATGCAGACCCAACGGTTAGCGGTTCTGCGAATATTTCGTCCACCGAAAACCTTATTTCTGTGTTTGTTTTATTTCAGCGACAAAAAGCCGACGGACAATAATAATACACCGGAGCACCTCTGTTTCAGGTGTCCAACGTCTGTCAATTAATGCCATCACAAACTACGTCAAAAATCTCAAACACCAACGAAAGATTTAGCACATAACACAGAGGCAGAACAGCAAACCGGATGTGAGACACATAATTATTGCGGCCTAATTATCTGTGGACTGTTTCGGAATCAGACTAACTGAAGATAAAGACTCTGCGAGGGGAAAGTTGTGAATAACACGGGACATAAACACCACGCGTGTTTGCATGTCACCCAACGTTCACCAAAACGCGAGGAATGATTATACATCAAGGGGGACTAAGGCGGACTAGTCATCTTTCAAAACTTTACCTCGACGGAGTTTGGGGGTTACAGGTGCAGCACCGTAATTATTTCATTCCAAGTAAGAGTTGAGAAAGGCGCTTCCGGTCGTTGCCGTACCTGGCGTTCCTGGTCACACTGACGTCAGCCAAGCGTTATATTACCTCCCATTGCTACTGTTTAGGTCGGCGTGTAGAAAAAGAAAAGAAAACGAAGACTAATTAATTGTTGAGGCCTTATATTTGATCTGGAAGACCTTAGAGTAAATCCGACGTGGGAGGAAGGGGGGGGGGGGGGGGGGGGGGGGGTGGTTATAGGCTTAATTTCATCCTAGGTCACCTCAGACTGTTCATTTCACCGACACGTCACTTAAGGTTTATAGGTTTCATTTCACCTCTACGACACTTTAGGTTTACAGGTTTAATTTCATCCCCACGTCACCTTTGGTTTACTGAGCAATTCAGCGAAGCTGCTTTGCGTGAGTGAATGCCCTTCGTAATATTTCACGAAAGGTGGCAGCTGCCACTTCCAGGCCGATTTCTGAGTAGGCGTTGGTTCACGCTGTGTATAACAACGGAAGTTGAACCTAGAACTGCGAAACAGTACAAATTAGTGCCACTACTGCTGCGTTTGCAAGAATGTCTTGCTTGTTGCCAGACACATTCTAACTACTGGCCTTCAAAAATGCCTTTAAAGTTGGCACTGTACACTTCACGAAATAATTGTTAGCGCTTTTCGTTTTGAGAAAAGTAGCACCGGAAATAAAAACAGCAACTGGACTGATGCCGGGTAAGTCAAGGGAGTCAACAACCCCGCCTAAACCACCCAGTAGGTTTCATTTCACCTACACGTAACTTCAGGTTGATAGGTTTAATTTTACCCCCGCATTACTTCAGGTTTACGGGTTTAATTTGACCCCTACGACCCTTTGGGTTTGTAGTTTAATTTCCCTCACTCGTCACTTAGGCTTATAGGTTTAATTCCACCCCTTCGACACTAATGGTTTACAGGTTTAATTCCACCCCTTCGACACTAATGGTTTACAGGTTTAATTTCACCCCTTCGACACTAATGGTTTACAGGTTTAATTTCACCCCTTCGACACTAATGGTTTACAGGTTTAATTTCCCCTTTCGACACTAAGGTTTACAGGTTTAATTCCACCCCTTCGACACTAATGGTTTACAGGTTTAATTCACCCCTTCGACACTAATGGTTTACAGGTTTAATTTCACCCCTTCGACACTAATGGTTTACAGGTTTAATTTCACCCCTTCGACACTAATGGTTTACAGGTTTAATTTCACCCCTTCGACACTAATGGTTTACAGGTTTAATTTCACCCCTTCGAAACTAATGGTTTACAGGTTTAATTTCACCCCTACAACACTCCAGGTTTAAAGGCGTAATTTCACCGACACGTCACTTCAGGTTTACAGACGTAATTTCACCGACGCGTCACTTCAGGTTTAGAGGCTTTATTTCACCGACACGTCACTTCAGGTCAGGCTGGCGGTTTCTGTCGAATCGTTCCTTGTTCCTTTTCAGGACGTTTCCGTGATTCACATGTTGACGGAACTCTCCTCGTCGTCGTCGTCGTCGTCGTTACGCGCTAAGCAACATCGTCTTTTCTGATTCCTGAAAATGTAAAGCAGGGGGCCGGGGTGTCACACAGTTACCTTAGGACAACATGATTGTATACGTAAGTGTGTGTGTGTGTGTGTGTGTGTGTGTGTGTGTGTGTGTGTGTGTGTGTGTGTGTGTGTGTGTGTGTGTGTGTGTGTGTGTGTGTGTGTGTGTGTGTGTGTGTGTGTGTGTGTGTGTGTGTGTGTGTGTGTGTGTGTGTGTGCCTGCCTGCCTGGAGTCTACCGTAACCATAACAATAACTGCAGCCACCATGCGATGAGAAACAAGGGGACGGGGGGATGATGAGAACAGAAGATGGGCATGTGGCCAGAGAGGGGCAGGCAGAACACACACACACATAATATGAGACGGGTGAATCAGCAGGCAGAACACACACACACATAATATGAGAGACGGGTGAATTAGCAGGCAGAACACACACATAATATGAGAGACGGGTGAATTAGCAGGCAGAACACACACACACACATAATATGAGAGGCGGGTGAATCAGCAGGCAGAACACACACATAATATGTAAGATGGGTGAATCAGTAGGCAGAACACACACATAATATGAGACGAGTGAATCAGTAGGCAGAACACACACATGAGAGACGGGTGAATCAGCAGGCAGAACACACACATAATATGAGAGGTGGGTGAATGAGCAGGCAAAACACAAACATAATATGAGACTGGTGAATCAGTAGGCAGAACACACACATGAGAGACGGGTGAATCAGCAGGCAGAACACACACATGAGAGACGGGTGAATCAGCAGGCAAAACACACACATAATATGAAAGACATGTGAATCA
>JABMCL010002179.1:1190000-1200000 GCA_018857735.1 Alviniconcha marisindica | reverse complement strand
CACACTCAACATCGCCCACCTGACCACCCACCACCCATTCAATATCAACCACCTTATCACCCACCATATTCAACATCGCTGACCTCAGCACCCACTACATTCAACATCGCCCACCACACCACCCACCCAACATCGATCACATCATCACCCACCACATTCAACATCGATCACATCATCACCCACCACATTCAACATCGATCACCCACCACATTCAACATCGATCACATCATCACCCACCACATATTCAACATTGCCCACCTCAACACCCACCACCAGTAGAACACCAGCCAGTAGAAGAACAGTCCTACGTCAGCAGCCATGCATAGTATTTAGTACTGTCACTAACACTGACCACCAGTACAAGAACAGTCCTAAGTCAGCAGCCATACACGCTGTTCAGTATTGACCACCAGTAGAAGAACAGTCCTAAGTCAGCAGCCATACACGCTGTTCAGTATTGACCACCAGTAGAAGAACAGTCCTAAGACAGCAGCCATACACGCTGTTCAGTATTGACCACCAGTAGAAGAACAGTCCTAAGTCAGCAGCCATACACGCTGTTCAGTATTGACCACCAGTAGAAGGTGGAACTGAGAGTCCTAAGTCAGCAGCCATACACGCTGTTCAGTACTGACCACCAGTAGAAGAACAGTCCTAAGTCAGCAGCCATACACGCTGTTCAGTACTGACCACCAGTAGAAGAACAGTCCTAAGTCAGCAGCCATACACGCTGTTCAGTACTGATCACAAGTAGAAGAACAGTCCTAAGACAGCAGCCATACACGCTGTTCAGTACTGACCACCAGTAGAAGAACAGTCCTAAGTCAGCAGCCATACACGCTGTTCAGTACTGACCACCAGTAGAAGAACAGTCCTAAGTCAGCAGCCATACACGCTGTTCAGTACTGACCACCAGTAGAAGAACAGTCCTAAGTCAGCAGCCATACACGCTGTTCAGTATTGACCACCAGTAGAAGAAGAGCCCTAAGACAGCAGCCATACACGCTGTTCAGTACTGACCACCAGTAGAAGAACAGTCCTAAGACAGCAGCCATACACGCTGTTCAGTACTGACCACCAGTAGAAGAACAGTCCTAAGACAGCAGCCATACACGCTGTTCAGTACTGACCACCAGTAGAAGAACAGTCCGATGCTGGGGACGGACAGGGCGATTTCCAGGTACCTCCAGTTCCGCACGAAGTAGGCCATCAGCAGGAGCAGAGCCTCTCCGGCACACCACACGAACTCGATGGCCATGCCGGCAAAGGTCCTCTTGCTGGGGCCCACTATCTCCATGCCTGGCGGTCAACACAACAGCCACGTAACAATCAAACACAGCTCTGCTACATCTCCACTATACTTTGAGAGAGAGAGAGAGAGAGAGAGAGAGAGAGAGAGAGAGAGAAGAGAGACGGGACAGACGGGGCCAGACAAAACCCAGACAGCCCGGGCAGACAGGGGGGCAGACAGCTTTACGACAGACGCGAAAGGAGAGAGAGAGAGAGAGAGAGGGGGGAAGCAGACAGACAGACAAAACAGAGAGGGTGGGAGAGAGAGAGAGAGAGAGAGAGAGAGAGAGAGGGAAAAAGGGGGGAAAGGGGCCCTTCCCTTTCCTTTCCTTTTGGTTTTGTGTGTGTGTGTGTGTGTGTGTGTGTGTGTGTGGGGTGTTGGTTGTTTTTTTGGTGCCAATACGGTGTGTTTGTGTGGGGGTTTGTGTGTGTGGTGGGGGGGGCCGTGTTCCTACCTATCACGAAGCTGTTGCTCCATGTCGCCATACGAGCAATGCCCAGGATGAAGCGACAGACGTTGAGAGTGAGGAGGTTGGTGGCGAAGGCGATACCGAACCCCCCACCAACCAGAGCCAGGCCTGCCACGTAGAAGGTTATCTTCCGGCCGAACCTGAAACACCCAACCAAACGGTTAACTAAGCCCGTTCTTAATTGGGCAACCATTTGTTTTTTTAAGGGGCGGTTTTCTTGAATGGGGAGTTTTGTTTCGCGAACCAAATTTGGGGAAAGTTTCCCCCTTTTGGGGAACTTTATTCGACGAACTTTTCCCTTTGATTTTTGAAGTAAAAGCCTCCTTGGGATGAGGAAGAAAAAAAAATACAAATGGATGCCCTTCGGGTAAAAATTTCCCTTTCGGGGGGAATTCCCCCCATTTTTTGGGGGGCCCACCTTGTCTCTGGGACCCAAGTGATATGGGTTTTGGCTGAATTACCCTGTGAGAGATGATTAAAGTATATTGACTTGACTTGACTTGACCTTAGCCTACATTTTGGATCATGCTGTCTGTTGCGCTTCTGCCGGCGCAAGTTGGGGCCGAATCTTGCATCTCATTATAAGCCAGTTAAGAACGAAGCATAGTTCTTCGAACTGTCCGAACCAATGTTCGGCGAGGTAAAAATTCAATTAAGAAACGAACTGTTGTTCGTCGAACGTCCGAAGTATGTTCGGCGAAAAAACTTTTGCCCAATTAAGAAGGGGTTTAGACGAAATGACTGCAAAACTGTTTTTCCTATCCAACATAAAAACAGTTTGGCTGCAAAGGTTTACACGACCTATCCGCCAACAATAAATTTGGTTGCAGAGGTTTATATCTATCCGACAAAATGTAGTTTGGCTGCAGAACAGGTCTGGCTCAAAACGTTATGATAGGTGGTTCTGTGCAAAGCATTGCAGTATACAGACATACAATCGTTCCTTATTGTTATATATTAGTGTCTCGTTCCTTGTTATTTTCTCATTCCTTGTTTATTGTCTCGTCCCTTGTTTATTGCTCATTGTCTCGTCCCATGTTTATTGTTTCGTCCCTTGTTTATTGCTTATTGTCTCGTTCCTTGTTATTTTCTCATTCCTTGTTTATTGTCTCGTCCCTTGTTTATTGCTCATTGTCTCGTTCCTTGTTATTTTCTCATTCCTTGTTTATTGTCTCGTCCCTTGTTTATTGTCTCGTCCCTTGTTTATTGTTCATTGTCTCGTCCCTTGTTTATTGCTCATTATCTCATCCCTTTTTTATTGCTCATTGTCTCATTCCTTGTTTATTGCTCATTGTCTCATTCCTTGTTTATTATCTCGTCCCTTGTTTATTGCTCATTGTCTCGTTCCTTGTTTATTGCTCATTGTCTCATTCGTTGTTTATTATCTCATCCCTTGTTTATTGCTCATTGTCTCATTCCTTGTTTGTTGCTCATTGTCTCATTCTTTGTTTATTATCTCGTCCCTTGTTTATTGCTCATTGTCTCGTTCCTTGTTTATTGCTCATTGTCTCATTCGTTGTTTATTATCTCGTCCCTTGTTTATTGCTCATTGTCTCGTCCCTTGTTTATTGCTCATTATCTCGTCCCTTGTTTATTGCTCATTGTCTCATTCCTTGTTTATTGCTCATTGTCTCATTCCTTGTCGGGATATTTGACAATTATTATGTTCATCGTTTATTGTTCTTTTAATTATCATGTTCATTGTTTATTTTTCTTTGTCTCGTTCTTTGTTCATTATTTCGCGCCCTTGTTTATTGCTCATTGTCTCGTTCCTTGTTTATTGCTCGTTGTCTCGTTCCTTGTTTATTGCTCATTGTCTCGTTCCTTGTTTATTGCTCATTTTCTCGTCTCTTGTTTATTGCTCATTGTCTCGTCCCTTGTTTACTGCTCATTGTCTCGTCCCTTGTTTATTGCTCATTGTCTCATTCCTTGTTTATTGCTCATTATCTCGTCCCTTGTTTATTGCTCATTGTCTCGTCCCTTGTTTATTGTCTCGTCCCTTGTTTATTGCTTATTGTCTCGTTCCTTGTTTAGTGCTCATTGTCTCGTCCCTTGTTTATTGCTCATTGTCTCGTCCCTTGTTTATTGTCTTGTTTTTCCCCTTTTTTATTGCTCATTTCTCGTCCCTTGTTTATTGCTCATTGTCTCGTCCCTTGTTTATTGCCTCCCCCGTTTATTCCTTGTCCGGGGTTTTGTTTAATTTTTTCATTGTTTTGTTCCCCTTTTTAAATTTCATTTCTCGTTTTTTTTCTTTGTCTCTTCCCTTTGGGTTTTAAATTTTTTTGGCCCCCGTTTAATTTTTCCTTTTTTTTAAACTGTTCCTTGTTTATTTTTCTTTTCTCGCTTTTTATTATTTTGCGCCTTGTTTAACTTTCTTTTTTTCTCGTTCCTTTTTTTATTTTTCTTTTCTCGTTTTTTTTTGGTTTTTTCGTTATTTTCGTTCCTTTTTTTATTTTTCTTTGTTTCCTTCTTTGTTCGTTTTTTCGTGCCTTGTTTATTTTTTTTTCCCTTTTTTCCTTTTGTTCCTTGTTTATTTTTCCCTTTGTTTTTTTAAAAAAAGTGAGTGGAGTGACAGAAAGCAGCTTAGAATAATAATAATTATTATTTAAAAATGACAAATTTAACTTGCGCTCATAAATGCCCTAAGCGCTCACATAAAACATATTTTAAACCCAAATACAATATTTTATACACACCGGCACAGTTCCCAAAAAAATTTCATAAAATATTATGGGGAAAAACAAACAACAACAAAAAATTAAAAACAAAACAAATTTAAAAAAACAACAACAACAACAACAACAACAACACACACACACACACACACACACACACACACCACACACACACACACACACACAAAATGACTGAAGAAACTGGGGTTGATATTAGTTTGGGGGGAAAATACTGTGATAAGAGGAAGGTTTTCAGTTTGACTTTTAAAAAATGACTGCGCTGAGCAGTGTCTGAGGTCCTGTGGGAGTGAATTCCAAATGTGGGGTCCAAAGCAAGAGAAGATGCGGCCATGCCGAGGCAGACAATATTAGTAACTCTCTGGGAGTGGGGCTGATGTGATCATGTTTTCTCGGTCTGATTTCTCGGTCTCACCGCGACCTTAGCCCCTGGGTTCTGTACCACCAACAGCCTCTTCATCTGCGGCTGTGGCAGTCCAGCTAGGGAGAGGGCTGTTGCACCGGCCCTAACCGGACAGAACCAGGCTGTTGCACTGGCCCAAACCGGACAGAACCAGGCTGCTGCACTGGCCATAATCGGACAGAACCAGGCTGTAGCATTAGCAGCCTAGCGTGTGAGCAGTGAGTGGACTCAAGGACCTCTGGCGGAAAAAGCAGGCTTTGACAATGGAGGAAACCTGCTTCTCCAGAGACACGAGTTTAAACCCCTTGCCCCTTCCCCAACAACTCCACTGCACTTGAAAACTGAATGCACGCATCTCCAACTACAAGCGTGTCTTCGGGAACACCCTCCCTCCTACACTACGGTTTAGCAGTTATTTATTATTATTATTATTATTATTATTATTATTATTATTAAAATGACTGGACAGTGTTATACCTATCAGCCAAAAACAGACTGTTTGCAAAACGTTAAACCTATCCGCCAGATTGATTGTTTGCAAAGAGTTAACCTCTCTGCCAAAAGTGGTCGTGGCAAAATGTCTACAGAAGTAGTCATCAGAAAGTGACTGCAACGTGTTCTAAAAATGTAGACTGCAAAGTGTTCTAGAGAAGCAGACTTCAGAAAGTGACTGCAAAGTGTTCTACAAAAGAAGACTGCAAAGTGTTCTAGAGAAGCAGACTTCAGAAAGTGACTGCAAAGTGTTCTACAAAAGAAGACTCCAAATTTCTACAGAAGCAGACTTCAGAAAGTGACTGCAAAGTGTTCTACAAAAGAAGACTGCAAAGTGTTCTACAAAAGAAGACTGCTACGTGTTGTACAGAAGTACCCTGCAACGTGTTCTACAGAAGTCGACAGCAATATGTTCTACAGAACAAGTCTGTACTGCAAAGTGTTCTACCGAAGTGCACCGCAAAGTGTTCTACAGAAGTAGACTGCAAAATGTTGTAGAAAAGTAGGCTGCAAAGTGTTCTAGAGAAGCAGACTGCAAGGTGTTCTACAGAAGTAGACTGCAAAATGTTCTACAAAAGCAGACTGCAAAGTGTTCTACAGAAGTAGACTGCAAAATGTTCTACAAAAGCAGACTGCAAAGTGTTCTACAGAAGTAGACTGCAAAATGTTCTACAAAAGTAGACTGCAAAGTGTTCTACCTGTCCGCGATGAATCCGCAGACGAGGGTGCCGACCAAAGTGCCCAGCTCTGAGATCATGTTGGATCTGGCGCGGAGCATGCTGCGATCGCAGACCACGTCAAACTGAAACAGACAGCCAGGAATGAACAAAACAGTCACTCCCATCAGTAGCACACGCAACATCTATATGTACGTATAACAATGGAGCTCCAGAAAAACTGACCCCGTTAACGCAGACAAAACCAAAAAAAAACAAAAAAACGACAGTAACAACAACAAAACAGTAACCAAAGCTGATCTTCTCACCCATTTCTGTGCGATCACCTGTTAACACTAGCTATAATCAAGTCTTCTGATGTGAGGGGGGTGATGGGTTAATTAGGTGTAACGTTCTTCGCCGGGTTTTTTCGTTGCTCTCTCTCTCTCTCTCTCTCTCTCTCTCTTCTCCGAGTGAAAATTATACCCCATGAAATTTCGGCAGTGCCGTTTGAATGAAAGTCGCTTCCGTTCGTTCGGGCAACAGTTTCAACGAAGTTGTCGATAAAACGCGATGACTAACCCCCCCTATGGCCGTTGGCCTGGTTCACTTGGACACTTGAGATTAGCCAGAAACTGCACACTGACGCAGGTCAAGTCACGTCGCGTGCATGCCTCGTGCAAGCCGTGGCTAGCGCACGCGCGCTCGTTCTTGGTGCTGCGCGTGCTCCGTTTCTTTGTGGCGGTCTCTGTCCAAAGCCTGGCGCCTACTTAACTCATTGCCGCCGCCACCCGCCACCACGCCGTTGCCCACACAGGCACAGCCACGCCACATGCACTTTCCATCACTTCACTTCGGTCCAAAGATAATCTCTAAGCGCTCGAAAAAGCCCATATGCGCTCCACCCCGTCTCTCAGAAGTGTTCCCAACGCAGCCTCTGAAACATCTCCGACTGACAAAGGAGGCAGTGTGTGAGTACGCCCCTGTCTTGGATCTTACTGTTGGCTGCAAACAAACGCATGGTGGTCATGGTGTGTTGTGCTGCTGCGTGGACCGGTAGCAGTCCCTGTGTCGGCAACAGACCCTTTCTCACAAGGCCGCATGTGGGGGCGCCGTTGGCAAAAAGTTAAAAGGAAAGTGAGAAAAAAAAGCAAACCAAGAAAACACATCGCGACTGTGAGGACCGGCCGTCCCGTGGCTGAAGCGAGGAAAGAAAGACATGAGCCCTGTAAAGTGAAAAGTCTCACGTCAGTGGCAATGGTAGAGTCAAACGTGGAGTGATCAAACACCCATTTGTCGCACGCTGATTGGCTTGAGTTGTCGCCCACGTCACCGTTCGTGTGCGACAGATTACTAGCGGCGACGTCACTGAACACGTGGCACTTGTCCCACTGGCCATCGTGGAAAGGAATGGAGAGATTAACAATGGCGGCATGGCTGTCGTTGACAACACGGTACGTGTCGCCGAGTAGGCCGGGCACTGCGCACCTGAAAACAAGCGGATGGATAGGGTTAATTCAAAGTGAGCTGCAGTCCGATCAGCGAGTCGGCTCAGTTCGGTAAACAAACAGCTGTTCCTTCAAATGACCTTTGACACCAATCCCAATCTTCAGTAATCGATTCTGCAACGTCCCGGACCCCCCACCATCAGAAAAAGAAAGAAAAAAACTACAAGGACAAGCTGTAAGCCTCTACAAAGCTGCTTCAGGCTATCCCTGACAACAAAAGCGAACCCTGCATTCATTTTCGGGCCACGGTGAATGTGAGAAAAGCTAAGAGTGTCAGTGGGATTGGAGACAATTGTGTGGAATACAGAAGGAGGACAGAATATGCACCGTGCTGCTCAATGCCCTTCCCCTCCCCCCCCCCCCCCCCCCCCCCCCCGCCCCTCCCTCTTCGCTTCACAACGGTTTAGTTCTCGGCAAGCGTTTTGAAGATGAAAAATAGCGTCACAATTCACCTGTTCGTGTTGTGGTGGAGACACTGATGTCCACAAAGCACGCTGGCCTCATACAGTTTCAGAAGCTAGAGCACACGGATGGAATCCGTGCAGCAGCATTTCAGTAAGCAGAGCAGATCATGGGCAGCAAAACCAACCGTTAGGTTCCGTCCCTATCTGCCGGAAGTGCCACGCACGTTCCACTCGCCACTCGCTCGTCACAGCCTCGCTCTCATACACTTCCGCTCTTTCCGTCTGGACACCGGATGTGCAGAAAAGACCAAAAGTACTGGTGATCTGACCTGTTTATTTTGTGCTTACGTATGTTGAATAAATAACTATCAAGGCCAAATTTCGACCAAGCCCCCTGAGTTTCCCAAGTTCTGACGCCATTTTTGCTCGGATTTACTCTGTTTACGGTCTTCCAAAACTGAATATAATGTCTCAACAATTAATTATTTCTTCTTCTTCTTCTTCTTATCTTCTTCCTCCTCTCTCTCTCTCTCTCTCTCTCTCTCTCTCTCTCTCTCTCTCTCTCTCTCTCTCTCTCTCTCTGTCTCTCTCTCTCTCTCTCCACTTCGACATAAAATTATATATATGACCATGGTTACGGTTACGGGTATACGGCGCTATTCTCTGCTCTCGAGGAAACTCACTGCGCTCTAGTCGTATGCGAATTTGAATGAATGACTGTAGCTTTAAATAGCGTGTTTGAATATATCCACAGAAGTGGTATATTTACTGCGCTCTTTAGTCGTTTCATGGCTCGTGCCACGCAAAACTGCTGCCATCTCGGCGCACATCCTGTGTACACCGCCATACAACCACGCGCCAGTTTACAGTGTTATTCGATGCCGCATGCGTTCATCTGGTCTGTCGGTGCTTGTTGGGTTATTTTAGTGTTTCCATAATCCATCGAAATCTGACATGGACTAGAGGATATTTAACGTACGAATGCATACATATACCCACGGGGGACCCCAGTTTACAGTTCCATCCGAAATACTCGGCTTCTCCACAACGGCCTGTCCATCGCAGCGGGTGACGTCACAGTCAGGGCAACAGACACGCCAGCAACTCACGAGTAAACATCTGGCTCACAGTCCTCAACACAGCGCAGTATCAACTCACGAGTAAACATCTGGCTCACAGTCCTCAACACAGCGCAGTATCAACTCACGAGTAAACATCTGGCTCACAGTCCTCAACACAGCGCAGTATCAACTCACGAGTAAACATCTGGCTCACAGTCCTCAACACAGCACCGTCGAGCGAAAAAGAAGAAGAAGAAGAAGAAGAAGAGAGAGAGAGACAGAGAGAGAGAGAGAGCAAAAAGTGTCAACCTTTAACAAGCATTACATCCATGCGTGTATAAATATTTCACTGACTTACCGCAGATTAGATACACTTCGAGATGAGCTCGCCATTGGGACGTATTCAGAAATGTTTTGGAATGGTGAAAACTGAGGCAGTACCTGTGTTTTATATTGGTGAAGACAAAGGCAGTACCTGTGTTTTGTATCGGTGAAGACAAAGGCAGTACCTGTGTTTTATATTGGTGAAGACAAAGGCAGTACCTGTGTTTTATATTGGTGAAGACAAAGGCAGTACCTATGTTTTATATTGGTGAAGACAAAGGCAGTACCTGTTTTGTATTGGTGAAGACAAAGGCAGTACCTGTGTTTTATATTGGTGAAGACAAAGGCAGTACCTGTGTTTTATATTGGTGAAGACAAAGGCAGTACCTGTGTTTTATATTGGTGTAGACAAAGGCAGTACCTGTTTTGTATTGGTGAAGACAAAGGCAGTACCTGTGTTTTGTATTGGTGAAGACAAAGGCAGTACCTGTTTTGTATTGGTGAAGACAAAGGCAGTACCTGTGTTTTGGATTGGTGAAGACAAAGGCACTACCTGTGTTTTATATTGGTAAAGACAAAGGCAGTACCTGTGTTTTGGATTGGTGAAGACAAAGGCAGTACCTGTGTTTTGGAGTGGTGAAGATAGAGGCAGTACCTATGTACCTGTGTTCGGGAATGGTCTAAACAATCGCAATACCT
>JABMCL010002179.1:1145000-1185000 GCA_018857735.1 Alviniconcha marisindica | reverse complement strand
TTCGTGTTAGTGTCATTGGTCTTCTTCGTGTTAGTGTCATTGTTCTTCTTCGTGTTAGTGACATGGTTCTTCTTTGTGTTAGCGTCATTGTTCTTGTTCGTGTTAGTGTTCTTTTTCTTCTTCGTGTTAGCGTCATTGTTCTTGTTGGTGTTGGTGTTAGTGTCATTGTTCTTGTTCGTGTTAGTGACATTTTTCTTCATTGTGTTAGTGTCATTTTTCTTCCTTGTGTTAGCGTCATTGTTCTTCATCGTGTTAGTGTCATTGTTCTTCATCGTGTTAGTGTCATTGGTCTTCTTCGTGTTAAATTTTACTTCTTCGTGTTAGTGTCATTTTTCTTCTTCGTGTTAGTGTCATTGTTCTTCTTCGTGTTAACGTCATTGTTCTTCTTCGTGTTAGTGTCGTGGTTCTTCTTTGTGTTAGTGTCATTTTTCTTCTTTGTGTTAGCGTCATTCTTCTTCTTCGTGTTAGTGTCATTCTTCTTCTTCGTGTTAGTGTCATTGTTCTTCTTCGTGTTAGTGTCATTGTTCTTGTTAGTGTTATTGTTCTTGTTCGTGTTAATGTCGTTGTTCTTCGTGTTAGTGTCATTGTTCTTGTTCGTGTTAGTGTCATTGTTCTTGTTCGTGTTAGTGACATTGTTCTTGTTCGTGTTAGTGTCATTGTTCTTGTTCGTGTTAGTGTCATTGTTCTTGTTCGTGTTAGTGTCATTGTTCTTGTTCGTGTTAGTGTCATTGTTCTTGTTCGTGTTAGTGTCATTGTTCTTGTTCGTGTTAGTATCATTGTTCTTGTTCGTGTTAGTGTCATTGTTCGTGTTAGTGTCATTGTTCGTGTTAGTGTCATTGTTCGTGTTAGTGTCATTGTTCTTGTTAGTGACATTGTTCTTATTCTCCGTGCAGAGGTGGCCCAGCGCTGTTGTGTAACACTGACAATAGTGTTGAGCCCTCTTTGCTTGTCGCGATGGGTGCCCCGCTGGGCCGTTTCGTTTAGTAAGTCAGTAAAAATGGTGCTTAACGTCCACAGAAACCATCAGACTTATTAGGGACGGGGAGATGGGGAGGGATATGGAGGTGGGGGAAGAGGGAGATTATAATATTATACCTATTGCTACACTGTCACCACCAGAATGACTCCTGAATTAAGATGTGCAGCGATGAGAGCCATCAGTTTTTAATGTTTCAGTAGGAAGTGATGGACAAAGTCACAAGAAAGTGTTTTGAAGAGAAAGGAAAGCCGAAGCGAAATTGTACCGAGGTCCTTCCGCTTACCAGCCTAACGCCTTACCGCTAGGCCAAACCGGCTCACCCATTTGGTTTCTGACCGTCCTCGCTATTGTGGGGGCTCGCTGACCAATGAGCTAGAATTAATTAACCTCCCTTGAACAAAGAGCTGGTGACCTTTTGTGTACTGAATACGCAAGTACTTTCCAAGGGAACTGATCACAACGAATTATGCCTTGCATAAGGAGGCGACTGACACGAACTGGGGATTAACAGTTATGAGGGACAGGTACAGCCGGACAACGGTCACCTGAAGTCCCACTGGGCTCGATGACCAATGAGCTACAATTAATGAACCTCCCTTAATCGATCGAAGAAACTGCCGTAATCGGTTGATGCCTCTGCACAGAGGAGCTCCCACGAATCGTGACGGGGAAATCAGGGAAATACGACGAGAGAGTATTTAGCGGGCTGTATCAGCCATGGCTGTTTGTGAGCAGGTTTGGCCTAGCGGTAAGGCGTAAGGCTGGTATGCGGAAGGACCTCGGTTCGATACCGCTTCGGCTCTCCTTTCTCTTTAGAAAGGTTGTGGTTTGTGGACACTGTCTTGTGACTTTGTCCATCACTTCCCCCCAATCTCCCCGTCCCTAATAAGCCGTGTGGTTTTTGTGGACGTTAAGCCTCATGTTTACTTACTTACAGGGTGGTTTAACTGCTACGGCTCAGCACAGGGGGCGCAATTTAGCTCGGGCCGGTAAAGAATGGACTGAAGCCACGGTCTGGTAGCGGTGGGGAAAGCAGGAGCGCAGGCTCGGCATAGACTAGGCACATGATAGGAACTGACGGGGAATTGTTTCATGTTGTTGATTTTCTTTGACTGAAAGTGTTGGAACTGTTGACTGTTGATTTGACGCAAGAAGAAACGGAACAGAAGACCAGGAAAAACTAGACCATCGTGTTTGACTTATTTTATTTAAGTGGCGGTAACTGATTGTTTGTTTTGTGTGTCGGGTGTGTGTCGGCTGTTACATTTGCGGGGACTTTAAAGTCTGAGGAGAAACGTCTTGTTTAGTAGCAGCTATTCATGATGCTGGACTGGCCCAGCCGTTGGGTTCTGACACCCGCCTCTGTCCCGCTTCTGTTGTCAGCTGTTGCAACTGTCACGAACCATAGCATATCGTTGTGTTCTGACACCCGTTATGTTCCACTGACTTCTACTTCTGTAGTCAGTTGTTACAACTGTCACGAACCATAGCATATCGTTGGGTTCTGACACCCGTTAATGTTTCACATCTACTTCTGGAGTCACTTTTTTCAACTGTCACGAACCACAGCATATCGTTAAGTTCTGACACCCGTTAATGTTCCACTGACTTCTGCAGTCAGTTGTTACAACTGTCACGAACCATAGCATATCCGGCGCTGGGTTCTGACATCCGCCTCTGTTCTACTTCTGTAGTCAGCTGTTACAACTGTCACGAACCGGCATAGCATATCGTTGGGTTCTTACATCCGCCAACTGTTACAAACATCAGAAACCGTAGCATATCGTTGGGTTCTTACATCCGCCAACTGTTACAAACATCAGAAACCGTAGAATATCGTTGAGACAGACTCTAATCAATACTTCAGTCCGGTCCACTCTCCACACACACTTTTCTCATTGTAGCTCTCTCACTTTGTGCTGCGTGTGTGTGTGTGTGTGTGTGTGTGTGTGTGTGTGTGTGTGTGTGTGTGTGTGTGGGTGTGTGGTGTGTGTGTGTGTATACGGTGTGTGTGTGTGTGTGTGTGTGTGTGTGTGTGTGTGTGTGTGTGTGTGTGCGTGCGTAGTGTAGTGTAGTATAGTGTAGTGTGTGTGTGTGTGTATCAGTATATGTGCGTGCGTGCGTACGTACGTGTCTGTCTGTGATTGCTGTGGGTGTGACGGCAGCTGGGTCAAGCACTGCAATCAAGAGAAAC
Source organism: Alviniconcha marisindica (assembly GCA_018857735.1). Taxonomy (NCBI): domain Eukaryota; kingdom Metazoa; phylum Mollusca; class Gastropoda; family Provannidae; genus Alviniconcha; species Alviniconcha marisindica. The sequence continues at coordinate 1,181,827 of JABMCL010002179.1, read as the reverse complement.
CACTCCTACAAACGGCACTCCCTTACAAGCCAGTTGCCGAGTGCCATGGAAATGGAGGCACAGCGAAGCTAACTGCAGGCCTGCACAGTAGAACCTTCGAGTCGTTGGTGAAAACAGGTTGAAAACCTTTTCTCGGCTGCGGCCACTAGCTCAGTGGCTGCGGCCAACAGCAGCTGTGCCTTGTGGCCACGCCTTCTTTCGCGCGAGCGGGAGGGGAAACGAGGTATGATGGGTATTGCGCTACTGGGGCCTTAACTATGAATCGGGCCTAAAGCGGTAGGCCGGCCTAAATCTCAAGGCTATTGACAATGGCCCCAAAATGGTAATCATGGACCGGGACTACACCAAAGTCCGGGCCGAACCTCGGGCCTAAACAGCCGATATTTAGGTTAGCGATTTCGCTGGACTAAAGGTCGTAGGCCCGGGACTGTGACTGCTTTTAGCCTTGTTATGCTTGGAAAGTTGGTTTTTCTTGCTGTTTTTGTTAGTTTTTTGCTGTTCAGTGTTGCCTCTTTACGTCTGAATCCAGCGGCTTCTCTCTCTTTTTAATTAAAAAAAAAATTGCCAAGAAGAATACGGCTCCATCGAAGATGTCGAGATATTAGCGTTTTTACGAATAATGACCTCGTCGAGATCGCTTGGGTGTTGCAGAAGCGGTAAAACATGGCGAATCACATCCAGAATCGGGGCCTGCCAGGCATGCCTTCACCTAATGTTTATGTTTACCGATGTTTGCGCGTGCGAAATACGTCGCAGGGAAGTGAACGAAGCGTGTCGGTGCGCATGCCCAGATGGGATTGCCCCGTCTAAAGTTAGTACAAGCGATGACGTGTGTGATGACCACTTTCTTATCAGCGCGAAGTCAGAGACTCTGTTGTCTCGACCATTGTCCGCGTCCATGTATACGAACTTTGCCTAACTCAAAGTCTCGGACTCTAAAGTCAGGGACTTTGATTTAGGCCTGGCCTACCGTAGTCCCGATTCATAGTTAAGGCCCCTGTCGTCTGTGCAAGCTGCGACAACCGAGACCGAGTTAGGTGTGTGCGTCTGTGTGCATCGACTGACCGGCTACACAGTTACGTCAGACTCGGGCAACGTCAGTCAGAGCCACGGCATACCAGGGCGATATCATTTCCGCCATCAATTCATCCATTTAAAAACAAGTCGTTAATTCATCTTCAGCGCCTGGTCTAATGTCTAGCGTATACACTGACGGGACGTAACGATATCAAACACAGTATGTAGTTTGAACAACAAAAACCAAAACGCAGCATGTCTAAGAAGTCAAGAATATCCTAGCAAGTACAACGTCATCAAACCTCAAGTTCAGTTTGCTAGGTGAGGGTGCATGAACCGAAGGAAGAAACTGGTTTTGCTTTTTACGCTTGAGCGGCGAACAGGAAAATGCAGAATTCCTGGTGAGTGGCAGTTGGCAGAGCAAGCAAGGCTATGTTCTGACTTATACCAGACTCGGGGGAGGGGGGGGGGGGGGTTACTAGGTCTGATTTCTCAAAAGACTGGATCTCTCATTTCTGCAACCACGCCGCGTGACGACACGGCTGACTGCAGTGAACAGCTGTCTGTGCCTGCCACACATCAGTAACTGCCACACATCAGTAACTGCCATGCATCAGTGGGCCTAACTGATATGCACCAGTAACTGCCCTGCATCAGTAACTGTCATGCATCAGTAACTGATATGCACCAGTAACTGCCATGCATCAGTAACTGCCATGCATCAGTCACTTATATGCACCAGTAACTGCCATGCATCAGTAACTGCCATGCATCAGTCACTGATATGCACCAGTAACTGCCCTGCATCGGTAACTGTCATGCATCAGTAACTGATATGCATCAGTAACTGCCATGCATCAGTAACTGCCATGCATCAGTCACTGATATGCACCAGTAACTGCCATGCATCAGTAACTGCCATGCATCAGTAACTGCCATGCATCAGTCACTGATATGCACCAGTAACTGCCCTGCATCAGTAACTGTCATGCATCAGTAACTGATATGCACCAGTAACTGCCATGCATCAGTAACTGCCATGCATCAGTAACTGCCATGCATCAGTCACTGATATGCACCAGTAACTGCCCTGCATCAGTAACTGTCATGCATCAGTAACTGATATGCACCAGTAACTGCCATGCATCAGTAACTGCCATGGATCAGTCACTGATATGCACCAGTAACTGCCCTGCATCAGTAACTGCCCTGCATCAGTGGGCCTAATTGATGTGCACCAGTAACTGCCATGAATCAGTAACTGCCATGCATCAGTAACTGCCCTGCATCAGTGGGCCTAACTGATATGCATCAGTAACTGCCCTGCATCAGTGGGCCTAACTGATATGCACCAGTAACTGCCATGCATCAGTAACTGATATGCACCAGTAACTGCCCTGAATCAGTAACTGCCCTGCATCAGTAGGCCTAACTGATATGCACCAGTAGCTGCCACACATCAGTAACTGCCATGTATCAGTAACTGCCCTACATCAGTAACTGTCATGTATCAGTAACTGCCATACATCAGTAACTGATATGCATTTATTAATTGTATTTTTGAGTTATTTGGATCAAACCAACAGCAAAACACAGCGATTTAAAAAAAAAACTACTTTGAGCGCCTTATTTATATATATATATATATATATATATATATATATATATATATATATATATATATATATATATATATTTACAATCACAACAACTTTGACTTGCGTTTGAGCGCTTGTTATTGTCTAATGTGTACAGTGCTGAAGTAATATATATTATTAGTACTTATGTACCTGTTTATAAGGAATGTATTGTGTGAATGTAACTTTGCTTTCTAGCCCCCAGAGGCCAAGCGATGCTCAATCAGTAAAACCTTGAAACCTTGTTAATGAGGTTAATGAGCTGGCTACATGCGGTAACCACACTCGTCCAGCTTCACCTGCCCATTCACGCACACATTTACAGAGGCAGTGAAAAACAACACCGCCACCCACACCCACACCTAGAACACGACCTTCAACTGCCCTGGCTCCACGATTACCCGTCAGGACGCAGTTATTTGAGTAACTTGGTCCCTTCAACTTTCGCTCTCATGCAAAAGTACAAATACTCCCCCCCCCCCCCCCCCCCCCCCCCCTCACAGTAAGTAAACTTGGTGCTTAACGTCCACAGAAAGCATAAGGCTTATTAGGAACGGGAAGAGGGGAGGGGGTATGGATGTGGGGGCAGACGGACATTATATATACCTGTCGTTACACTGTCACCACCAAAATGACTTCTGCATTAAGATGGGCAGCGATGGGAACCATTTTAATGTTTCATAACTGTGAGGGACAAAGTCACAAGACGGTGTCCACAGACCACAACTTTTGAAGAGAAAGGAGAGCCGAAGCAGATTCGAACCGAGGTCCCTCTGCTTACCAGCCTAACGCATTACCGCTAGGCCAAAGCGGCTCATTATCCGTCCGATCTCCTTCAACCCTACACTCCAGCAAGACAGTTACGATCCGCATCCCACACACGAACCTTTGTCACCACTCGTGAGAACACAAAAACATTTGGTGAAAGATCGTTTTCTTACGCTGGCCCATCTGTCGGGAACAATTTGCCTCAAACACGCCGCCACTCTGATTCTGCCTCCTCTTTCAAAGCCGCACTCAAGACGTGCCTGTTCATTAACTATTTCTAAACAGCCGTGACTGTCCCCCCCCGTCCGACGTGTCTCGGGGGCGGTGTGTGTGTGTGTGTTGTTAGTGTTATTGTAAAACGCCCTGCACTCCCACCTTGTGCGGTAGATGGGCGCTCTAGAATTCCTCTTTATTATTATTATTATTAAACGTCTTTCTGCCGTCGTCAGCTTGCAGGTATTACCGTTTCACGCTTGTCACTACACTTGTCAATGCCAAGGGGCCAAACTGTCACTGCCAAACGGCCAAACCCTCTGAATACGCTTGTCTCTGCCAAACGGCCAAATATTGTCTCTGCCAAACGGCCAAACGGTCTCTGCCAAATGGCCGAATTGTCACGGCTGTCAAACGGCCAAAATGTCACTGTCAAACGGCCAAACTGTCACTGCCAAACCCTCTCACTACGCTTGTCAGTCTCTGCTAAATGGCAAAAAAAAAAATGTCTCTGCCAAACGGCCAAAGCATCTCACTACGCTTGTCTTAGCCAAACGGCCAAAACTTGTCTCTACCAAAGGGCCAAACTGTCGCTGCCATACGGCCAAATTGTCACTGCCTGACGACCAAACCCTTTCACTACTACGCCCTTCAAATCGGCTCTGCTAGCTTCTAGCCACGTGATTTGCACTGCGCGCGTCAAGGTGGAGCAGGAAGCGGAAACACCTGGCGAGGATTCTCCAACTTTCGACAACTCTCATTGGACTGCAGCACATTGCAACTGCCTCTGAGCGTGCGCACGCGTAGGGGAGAGGTGGGGGAAGGGGGGTGCGTGTTTGACTGGCGATTGGGGGGCGGGGGGTGGGGGGGGGGGTTAACTGGTGATGGGAGGGGGTGCGTAGGGGAGGAGTGACTGGCGATGGCACACTCCGAGCATCGCTTTCCGGAACCTTCCTCCTTGAAGGAAGGATTGGTAAACCAGTGCTGGGAGTTTGTGGCGGTGGATCTGCTCACCAACACGACGCAGCTTCGCCACTAGGGTGCTCGCTCAGGGGCGATAACTGAGAAGCTCCATTACTCTACAACCAGTTTAAAGGAACTAGCCTTCTCAGATTCTAACCGGAAATAATTCATCGGGCGCACAGGTGACAAAAACGTGATTCGCATTAAAAAATACCACTGATTTAATATCGATTTCATAAGTTCTCAGCTGTACTGACGCTTCTTGGTGGGCTCTTTCCTGCGTTTTAGTTTGACGTCACCAGTCTTAGACGTCATGCACAGAACACCACAATCTCTCAGGTTTGCGTTCAGGTCACGGAGGAAACAACACACATTTATGATTTTCGTTTTTATTATTATTATTATTGATGTTCTTCCATTAAATACTGGAGTAGGTCAGAAATATTATAATACTTGTGCTTTTTGGATTGTAAATTTGTACGGGGTAAAGCGCTATGTAAGTTATTATTATTATTATTATTATTATTATTATTATGAAATAGCCATGGCATGTTTCGCCCAGTGCCAAATTAGTTTTCCTTGTCCGAATTTCTACCTTCCTGGTTAATTGACATTTATTGTTTCCAACTCCTCTCCCTCCTTTCTGGGTTAGTGGCTAACGCAGTTTGCCATGCGGGCCCGTGGAATGAAATGGGTTGGCCTGCTCATACTCATAGTCACAAGCGATTTAAGCAGGTTCTTTTGGCGAGCGCCTATGGAATATACATAGGTATCAAAACGTATATAATTGTGCATTGATAGACGGATGGTTTTTAATGCTGCCACTGAATGAAACAAGCTTGTGGCCAGATGACTTGTGCTGTTAACTGCTGTAAAAGAAGCTGAATTTGCGACTTGCCCTGTGTCACAGTGTGACGGAACGATAAAACCCTACAACTGACTATCTCTGAGGAGTGAACTCTTCGTGTCGGTCACAAAGGACTAGTAGTTTGAAAGAGATCGACACAGAAAGACTGCTCTTACAACTAGCTTTGTGGAGATCCGTACGGAGGTCAACCGCCTTTTAGCTGGTGCTTTGCGCCCAGTCAAGCACAGAGAATTATATCAGGGCTACAAGTCGATACAGGTCTATTGCTCTTACAATTACTTTGTGGAGATCAATAAAGGACTATTGCTCTTACAGTTACTTTGTGGAGATCAATAAAGGACTACTGCTTTTACAGTTACTTTGATGAGATCAATAAAGGACTATTGCTCTTACAATTACTTTGCGGAGATCAGTAAAGGACTATTGCTCTTAGAGTTAGTTTGCGGAGATCAGTAAAGGACTATTGCTCTTAGAGTTAGTTTGTGGAGATCAGTAAAGGACTATTGCTCTTAGAGTTAGTTTGTGGAGATCAATAAAGGACGGTTGCTTTTACAGTTACTTTGATGAGATCAATAAAAGACGGTTGCTCTTACAACAATTTTTCTGGAGATCGGTGAAGGATTACTGCTTTTACGAGTGGCACACGCGAAAGCCTCTTTCTCACTAGTTTAGTGTTGGCGAATGTCTGTCGGCCTTCCCATGACTATGACGTGACTCGCACACTAAGTATGACGCATGCATGGCCGAACAGAAACAGCTTCAGCTATCCGGAAACCCTGAGGCCCTCCCTGCGCCGAGGAACGAGAGCCCCTCCAAGCTGACGACTGGAAACCCCAGCCAGCCCCAAGATGGGCTCTTCCCTCGGTCATTCCAGGAGTGACTAGCGAGGGCAACAGCCGCACGCCTCCCCAACGACGAACTGCTGCACCGGGACCACAACGCCTCGATGTGAACCAGGTCTGCAGCGACGGGTCCTCTAACACAGCCACCCGTAACGGAGGAAGCTGGGTGTACATCTGCTACTACACAGGGGGGCACACCCTTTCCCGGACCCCTGCCTGCCGGGGGGCTGTCAACTAATGGAGCGCGCACTGCTCTGTGTGAATGTGCCAGACTTGTCAGCGCTTCTCGCGCCGTCTTCCTCAGTCACAGACAGCAAATCCGCCCTCTACACTCACCCTGACAGCAGCTAGAAAGAGACACAATACACAACGCTTGTGGATCCCTGCTCACTGTGGACTGTGCATCCCTGCTGCTCACTGTGGACCTTTGCTCACTGTGCATCGCTGCTGCTCACTGTGGATCCCTGCTGATCACTGTGAACCTTTGCTCACTGTGCATCTCAGCTGCTCACTGTGGATCCCTGCTCACTGTGCATCCCTGCTGCTCACTGTGGACCTTTGCTCACTGTGCATCCTTGCTGCTCACTGTAGATCCCTGCTCACTGTGGATCCCCGCTGCTCACTGTGGATCCCTGCTCACCACTGATCTTTTCTAACTGTGGATCCCCGCTACTTATTGTGGATCCCTGCTCACAGTGCATTCCCGCTGCTATTCACTGTGGATCTCTGTTCACCGTGGATCCCCATTGCTCACTGTGGATCCCTGCACACTGTGGATCCCCGCTGCTCACTGTGGATCCCTGCTCACCGTGGATCCCTGTTGCTCATTATGGCCTGGCAAGGCATGAGGAGGCCGACCGACTTGCCAAGTCGTTGTGAAGATGACAACGAGTTTTGAGTGACTGAGTTAAATGGTTTTCCTATGGAATTCAGCCATACTTCACTGCTTGCTCCCAAAGAAAGGAACACGGTTGGCGGCGTGGTTCTTGTGTCCCATAAAAGGCTCTACGTCTATTACTTCTGTCCCAAAAGGATACATAATTCCAGGTGTCGCCTGAAAGTCGTGTACGGAAGGGAAACGTCAATCACACACTCACACACACACACACACACACACACACACACACACACACACACACCACGACGCGTTGGCCAAAGATTTCAGATTCAACATGGGGATATGAAGTAAAGTATCCGTGTGTCTGCAGAAGAACGAAGCTGCCTCGGATAGGCAGGATATGAGTCAGAGAAAAAGGCACACACACCACACACACACACACACACACACACACACACACACACACACACACACACACACACACACACAAAGAAATGACTGAAGAGGCTAAGTGCGGACAATGTTATATATATATATATATATATATATATATATATATATATATATATATATATATATATATATATATATAGTCACCTTGAGGAAACGCGGACGCTTGAACAATATAACGACAAGCCGTTTGTGGAGCCGTTTCTCGAACAGAAACAAGGAGAATGAAAGGACGCCTCCATTTCGAGGTGCAGTACACGCCAAGGTCTAAACGAGGCTACGTGCGTAATGTACTCCATTCACATGATTTTCTTTTAAAACAATTCCACAGTGCCTCACACCTTGTGCTGAGCGAGCAACACAGACAGCCGGTCACCGGACGTTCAAACAGCTAAAGTCATGATAATCATCACTGACAGGGAATTTATACAGCTAACGTCATGATAATCGCCACTGACAGGGAATTTATACAGCTAACGTCATAATAATCATCACGGGGAATTTATACAGCTAACGTCATGATAATCGCCACTGACAGGGAATTTATACAGCTAACGTCATAATAATCATCACGGGGAATTTATACAGCTAACGTCATGATAATCATCACTGACAGGGAATTTATACAGCTAACGTCATGATAATCATCACTGACAGGTAATTTATACAGCTAACGTCATGATAATCATCACGTGGAATTTATACAGCTAACGTCATGATAATCATCACTGACAGGGAATTTATACAGCTAACGTCATGATAATCATCACGGGAATTTATACAGCTAACGTCATGATAATCATCATGCAGGGAATTTATACAGCTAACGTCATGATAATCATCACTGACAGGGAATTTATACAGCTAACGTCATGATAATCATCACTGTCAGGGAATTTATACAGCTAACGTCATGATAATCATCACTGTCAGGGAATTTATACAGCTAACGTCATAATAATCTTCACGGGGAATTTATACAGCTAACGTCATGATAATCATCACTGTCAGGGAATTTATACAGCTAACGTCATAATAATCTTCACGGGGAATTTATACAGCTAACGTCATGATAATCATCACTGTCAGGGAATTTATACAGCTAACGTCATAATAATCTTCACGGGGAATTTATACAGCTAACGTCATGATAATCATCACTGTCAGGGAATTTATACAGATAACGTCATAATAATCATCACGGGGAATTTATACAGCTAACTTCATGATAATCATCACTGTCAGGGAATTTATACAGCTAACGTCATAATAATCTTCACGGGGAATTTATAGTACAGCTAATGTCATGATAATCATCACAGGGAATTTATACAGCTCATGTCATGATAATCATCACAGGGAATTTATACAGCTAATGTCATGATAATCATCACAGGGAATTTATACAGCTAACGTCATAATAATCTTCACGGGGAATTTATACAGCTAATGTCATGATAATCATCACAGGGAATTTATACAGCTAATGTCATGATAATCATCACTGGGAATTTATACAGCTAATGTCATGATAATCATCACTGACAGGGAATTTATACAGCTAATGTCATGATAATCGTCACAGGGAATGTATACAGCTAATGTCATGATAATCATCACTGACAGGGAATTTATACAGCTAATGTCATGATAATCATCACTGGGAATTTATACAGCTAATGTCATGATAATCATCGCTGACAGGGAATTTATACAGCTAATGTCATGATAATCATCACAGGGAATGTATACAGCTAATGTTATGATAATCATCACTGACAGGGAATTTATACAGCTAATGTCATGATAATCATCACTGGGAATTTATACAGCGCTTTCTGACACACCAAAGGCTTTACAGCTTCATTATAGAAAGACATATAATGCGTAAACACCTATCAATCAACGGCATAAAAAAGACATTACATACTTACAAATGCGAAGCAAGCGCCGCGAGCTCGTAAAATTTTAAGAGGTATAGCGCTATATAAGTTATTATCATGCTACTTACATAATGAAACACACACACACACACACACACCACACACACACACACACACACACACACACACACACACACACACGTGGCGGAGAAGGACATCGAAAAAGAGGCTATACTGGTTTGAAAAGATAAGTTTTAACTACAAACTACTGTCTCAGCTACATGTATAGACATATGATCGAATAACAAGATACCCGGCTAAGTACTGACTTTCATAGACTCGTGAATGACGCAGCCGTGACCTTGAAGTAAAAGAAAGGTCACGGCGTAAGTGAACTTCCCAAGGACTACCAGTGCCCATGGAAAGTTTGACGTTGGTCTTTAGCCTTTTACAGGGCCCTGGCCGGAAGAGGTCGCCACCAGCAGATTCAGTCAGGCCTGCGCTGGTTTCGTCTCACGTCACTTGCGAGCGCCAAGTCAGTGACTGCATGCTTTGTTATTCAAGTTGAGACCGGCGGCAGACATTACAGACACAGAGACCGTATCGACTATTAGGGATGGGAGGCAAATACTAGTTCAAGTTCAATGTTGCTCCTCAGTGGTACGTCCACAGAGTCGCCGGGTAGGGACTATCAGGGACGGGACTAGGCAGACTGACTACGACACAGCCTGGACAGGCACAAAAAGGCAGCGGTCACACAGACATCCTTTCCTACAGGTCTTGTGGGTCAAAAATTAGAGAAAGAAACTGGCACAAACCTGTCCACGTCAGTTGAAGGCCTGATCGATTCTCAGCTGCAGCGCAGCCTCGCTAGTCAGTCGGTGCCGCGTCAGGGCGCAATTCCCTGTGAGTAGTACACGAGCCGCCAAAACAGACAGGAAACCACAGACTCAGTGATACTGTGATAAGCGTAATACGGCAGAGTGGCACTGAGACAGTCACCTCTGTTGTTTTGCCTCGTGCATCCAGCTAATAAGGCGAAGGCTCGCAGCAGACGGAGTTTTACCGCCGGGTTTTTTCCACGCAAAACACACGTGGTACGCTGCGAGTGTTCTCGGATATTCGTCGCGCGCTTTTCTTCGTTCCGGGCTAGCCGAAACTGACGCGCCGCGTGGTAAAATGGCGGCAGATGTGGGTTAGGGGGACTCATCGGTGTGAACCCAACAATGCGCTGTGGTTGATCTCTCTCTCTCTCTCTCTCTCTTCTCTCTCTCTCTCTCTCTCTCTCTCTCTCTCTCTCTCTCTCTCTCTCTCTCTCTCCTACTACTACTACTACTACTACTACTACTACTACTACTACTGACTTGGTTCTTAATGTCCTCGGATGTCAGATGACATATTAGGGACAAGATATACGAAGCTCTTAATCATCTAAAGTTAATATAATCCGTTTGGCTGTATAATGAATTATTATTACTAAAATTTCTTACTTTGAATCTATGATATATTTACTCGGGTCTAGGGGTCCTTTCGGGGATGAGGTTAAAAACATATTTTACATATTTACATTATTTACAAGTCTGCTCGCTTTACGAACAGGTTAAAATGAATTTTTACAGTTTGATGGTTAAAACATTGTCTGAAATAGAAACATGCAAACTGAGACATGGAGCTGTAGTCCTGCATGCATTCATGGATACATAATTCATTGAAAAAGTTAAGTCATTGTTAAGTTAGTGTTAAAAGCCCCAATTCCGTGCCGATAACGGTCGGGAGTGGGGTGGGGGTGGTGGGGGGTTGTTGACGGCGATCCGAGCACCCCCTTCACGTCCGGGGACAGGCCCGTACGGTTGGGGGGCGTGGTTCAGCGCCGACACACTGGGACAGAGACAGATTAAAAACTTTAGCTTTGATTGTGCGTTGTGTGATGGGGGGCTCCCCCCGTCCCCGGGGGGTTTCAACCCGGGTACTGGGGGAGCCCGGGACGTCTAGGACATCCCGCACATTTACAGGTAGGCTGCCACCGGGCAGCTGTAGACGGGGTTTGGCTGCGGCACGGAGCAGGCTCCAGCTCTGCTGGTGCCGCAGCGCCAGGCTTGGGACGCACAGTGGGAGTCCCAGACGGGTTTCACTGGTGGGGGAAGGGGCCGAGCACTCTCTGCAGTTAAATAAAATGGTGGAAGGATATCGCTCCTCCGCATACACAGGGCTTGGGCACAAACATGGTCCGCCAGCAGTCCACGCGTAGCCGGTACATGATTCGGGCGAGGTATGTGGGTACTCCGGGGAAAAGACCCCGGGTCTCTGCTAGGAGGGGAGGGATCGACCCACTCTTTGGCCGGGGCCTGGGCTCGGAAAGTCTTCTTCCCGTTTCCTCCACACCCGTCGGGACAGTTTCGAGTAGATGTCGGCTAATCCGAGTTTCAGTTCTAGGGTTTGGGATTCCAGTCGCCTGGCTCCTCTCTTGGCTGCCCTGTCCGCCATCTCGTTGCCCGAGAGGCAGACATGTGCTGGCACCCACTGGAAACGGACCTCCGTTCCGCGGGTGATCAGTTGGTGCACTACCGTCCCGATTTCCAGCACGAGATCCTCTCGAGCGCTGGTGGAATCGGAACGGATGGAGGAGAGCGCAGACCTGGAATCACTACAGATTACTATTGCACATGGTGGTGTACGTACTTCACTGATGTGCTGGAGCGCCATCAGAATGGCTGTCAGCTCAGCAGTGAAGATTGAACAGGTGGTAAGGAGAAGGACTTCCTTAGGCTGTGGAACTCAGGAATGGCAAAGGCGGCTCCAGCGGAGCTGTCCTCGAGCACTGAGCCGTCGGGTAAACATTTGAAGAAATTGTGATATTTTTTTTCTAGTAATTCATTCGTTATGCAGGCTTGGAAGAAGGGCTCTGGTCCCTCGTCAGTCTCGCCACCTCCACCTCCACCTCCGCCCCTTTTCCCTCAGCAGGGGGGTAGGGATGAAGGGGTCTGTCTGCCGCCGAGGCATCGTCCAATCCCGCTCCCTTTGACCAAGTCGGCGACCAGGTCGCAGATGGAGGAGCAGTGGGAACCCGGTGGGGCCTCGGAAGGACCCACTCACCTCTTCGACAGTGGAATTTTAACAGTTTGACTGCGGAATACATACTTCGCAGTCATGAGTTGGATCTGGTCTCTCAGTGGTAGTAGCCCGGCATCCCGGTACACCAGACTGTGAGGCACGGACTGCGGTAGCCCGAGGGCCAGTCGCAGAGCCCGGACCTCGATAGCGGTCAGACGCTTCAAGCCTGTCTCGGTGATGCTGGGCATGGCCTCCAGGCCGTAGACTAGTTGTGAGCGTACCAAGCTCCTCACCAGCGACACAAGCAGCTTAGGTGGGTTCGCCCAGGGCTGTGTGCTAAGCACCTTGATTACATTCAAGGCGCGGGATTAAGGATAACGAAACAGCTGCCGTTGATCTGTGAAGTTAGGGCCGGAGAGGAACTCTCCCAGCCCCGCTCCCAGCATCTGTCACGTACACTAAAATCTCCCATCACCACACAACCGCCTTTCCCGCCCAGTCCCGATAGCCACTCAAAGCTAGCGCAGGGGGTCGGGGTGTAGCAGTTGACTATGGTGACATCGGGGTTTCCTTTAACTCGGACTCGTACCGCACAGGTATAGCCGTTGGCAGGGCCCGCCGTGTCCGCTACAATGGAAAAATTCATGTGTAATTTAACGTAGATACAGACCATTACCCTTCCGTCCGGAGACGTCGGTCCACACACCGGCGGGTGGTCTCTTTCTTTCTTTCTTGGTGCTTTACGTCCACGGAGGCGAGATGGCCCATTAGGGACGGGGACATAGTGGGAATGGGACGACAGAGTGAAGGCTCGACCGCGGAAACCGCCCGAAAAAGACAGGTGAGACCGTAGACCGCCGCTAGAACAATGGAAGTGTTAGGGCGGTGTCCCCTCGCCATTGCCCAGCGACTTGTGACGCGCAATTGCTGTTTTTAACTGCTGTGCTGGGCAGAGTCACAAAGACGATTCCGTTTCAACTGCTGTTGACGAAACAACTTGGACAACTCAAGCAAAGGAAGTCCAGCCTTCTTAGCCCAGCTCCACCTCCCTACTCATGATCTCTTCTGGGCTAAGTTGAGGGTCCAGCTCCACCTCCCTCTTCTAAGATCTCTTGATCTATTGATCTCGCCTGGAACCCTGAGGGTGCTCTCTCTCTCTCTCTCTCTCTCTCTCTTATCTCTCTCTCTCTCTCTCTCTCTCTCTCTCTCTCTCTCTCTCTCTCTCTCTCTCTCTCTCTCTCTCTCTCTCTCTTTTATACACCCATAGAACTCCACCCAGTCCTTCCGACTGCTTGCGAGAGTGCCCCCCCCCCCCTTTTATTCCCCCACTCCCCCTCCCTTACTGTTCTTTATAAGATAAGCACTGACTGCTTCTGTTTTCTTTTTAGATACTAGTCATAATTATGAACTGAACAGATGTTCTGCTGCTTTATCTGCTGGTTGTATGCTCATAATATGTAACTGAATGATGTATGACATGTGTTCATCTCAGTGGCGCTGTGAACACGTTATGTTTGTGTGGAAATTTTATGTATCATTAAAATGTCACTCATTCATGCCTATATGTATATAAATGATGCCTGTAAATTTATATTTATTCAGCAGTAGCTTAGCAAGGACTAGTTGTTCGGTTTTCAGTGACTGAACCTAAACTACAATTCTTGTAAAATAATTCTCTCTCTCTCTCTCTCTCTCTCTCTCTCTCTGGCGGACCAGACCAGTACCTCGACCTCCACCACTGGTCTGGCGGACCAGACCAGTACCTCGACCTCCACCACTGGTCTGGCGGACCAGACCAGTACCTCGACCTCGACCGCCACCACTGGTCTGGCGGACCAGACCAGTACCTCGACCTCCACCACTGGTCTGGCGGACCAGACCAGTACCTCGACCTCCACCATTGGTCTGGAGGACCAGACCAGGGGCCTTAACTATGAATCGGGCCTAAAGCGGTAGGCCGGCCTAAATCTCAAGGCTATTGACAATGGCCCCAAAATGGTAACCATGGACCGGGACTACACCAAAGTCCGGGCCGAACCTCGGGCCTAAACAGCCGATATTTAGGCTAGCGATTTCGCTGGACTAAAGGTCGTAGGCCCGGGACTATGACTGCTTTTGGCCTTGTTATGCTTGGAAAGTTGGTTTTTCTTGTTTTTTTTGTTAGTTTTTTTGCTGTTGTTGCGTCTTTACGTCTGAATCCAGCGGGTTTCTCTCTCTTTTTAAAAAAATTTCTCCTTTTTTCCCCCCTCTTGTTTACTTCGTCAAATGAGTACTAGATGTTCGTCGGCCAAAGCTCTTTCATTTTGGAGGGAAGAAAGGTCGCACTCGCCGAGCGAAGCAGGCATAATGACTGATTAATGTGATCGTACGATTTAATGTTTGCAAATTTTTTATGAGAGCAAGTTTGCTTGACGTCTTACATTCTCACTTGATTTATTTTCTTGTTTTTAAATTCATCTGCACAGCGTAGGCTACCTGATTTCACAGCGTCCACTCGCCTTTCTGACAAGTTCAAAATGGCCGACGCAGCAGACGATGCTACGGTTACTCGATTCAGTAAATGCCAAGAAGAATACTCCATCGAAGATGTCGAGAGATTAGCGTTTTTACGAATAATGACCTCGTCGAGATCGCTTGGGTGTTGCAGAAGTAAAACATGGCGAATCACATCCAGAATCGGGGCCTGCCAGGCATGCCTTCACCTAATGTTTATGTTTACCGATGTTTGCGCGTGCGAAATACGTCGCAGGGAAGTGAACGAAGCGTGTCGGTGCGCATGCCCAGATGGGATTGCCCCGTCTAAAGTTAGCACAAGCGATGACGCGTGTGATGACCACTTTCTTATCAGCGCGAAGTCAGAGACTGTTGTCTCGACCATTGTCCGCGTCCATGTATACGAACTTTGCCTAACTCAAAGTCTCGGACTCTAAAGTCAGGGACTTTGGTTTAGGCATGGCCTACCGTAGTCCCGATTCATAGTTAAGGCCCCAGACACCAGACCAGACCTGGCGGACCAGACCAGTGCCTCGACAGCGTCCTCCGACACCTCCACTGATCTGGCGGACCAGACTGGGGCGACGGCAGCGGCAACCATCAACACCTCTGAGGCGCCCATTTGTGTCAGTTGTCACATGCCAGTTGTCAGTCAGTGCAGCATGTGTGGTCAACACACCGCGCAACAAACGCTGGCGACTCGTGATGTGAACATGGAGAGGGCTCACACTGCCTCGTTCGCTGCCGTCCTTGTTGTTGTTGAGTTTTTGTTTAATGTCCTCAGATGCTAAAAGCATATTAAGGACAATCTATAAAGTAAGCTTGACTTGGATATATCATAGTTAGATCATGGGGGAGACGGGGGGAATGGGGAGCGAAGAAAGCTTGGTCCACTTGCGGATCAATATTTGGATCGGGATATGAGGTCGCTGGAACAAAGGGGGAATGAGGGGTGAGGGGAGAGATGAGATGTGTCCACCTGCGGATCAATACTGGGGTCAGGGTGCTGGGTCGTCTTGGCTGTACTGGGGCATTCACTCGTAGAACTGGGCAGCACGCTAGGGGTCCGGTTAAAAAGATCGTCGTCCACTATTTACAGTTAAAAACTGGGCTGCAGATGAAAAACCTTGCAAGGTTATGTCGGCGGGCTGCACCAACATGTAATATGTACAATCGGCACACACAGTATTTACAGTTAAAAACGTCGAAGACGCACATGGTAGTTTAAATACACTTGTAGTAAAATCGAGGCCTGTAGTCAGGCGGCTAAAAACACTTGGGTATGCAAGCATACATTTGTGGTGGTCGCTGGAATCAGGTCCAGCAGACTAGAACTGGGTGCGGGAAACACGGGGACGTTCGCCCCTTCCTCCGCTGCCGGGATTAACCCGAGCTGCGGGAAAGCGTTGAACGTAGCCGGTGGTCCCACATACTACAGGTAGGCTGCCAGTGGACAGGTGTAGACCAGTCTGGCTGCAGCCCGTAAGAGGCTCCATCCTTCACGCTGATCGCACACTGCCAGGCTTTTTGTACACAGGGGCAGTCCCACGCTGCGTAGTTTCCCAGTCAGAGGCTGGAAGTGGTCTGAACATGAGGTGCAGGAGAACATCACGTGGTGAAACGAGACGCTCATCTCACACTCACACTTCGTCGGTACGCACATGCATCTCCAGACGCCCACGTGCAGACGATGCATGATGCGAGCTATGTAGGTCGGCTCTCCAGGGAAGAAGACTCCTGCCCTGCAGGGGGGAGAGGTATCGTCCCACTCCTTGGCCGTGGCCATTGAGTGGAACTCCTTCTCCCACTGCTTCCACGCCTGCTTGTTTAGTTCCGCATATACGTCGGCCAGGCCGATTTTCATCGTCACAGTCGAGGAGTCAACTCCCTTGGCTCCTCTTTTTGCTGCTCTATCCGCCTTCTCGTTTCCAGAGAGGCAGACGTGCGCTGGTACCCACTGAAAGCGAACTTCCGTACCGCGGGTGATCAGCTGATGGGTGGTTGTCGCGATCTCACGCACAAGATCCTCCCGTGCGTTTTGAGAGTCGGACTTGATGGCTGCCAGCGCCGCCTTGGAGTCGCTGCAGATAACGATGGCGAAGGGAGTGACTGGTATCGCGCTGATGTGTTGCAGGGCCATGGAGATAGCCAACAGCTCAGCGGTGAAGACCGACACTGCGGGTAGTGAATAGGAGTGTGTGAGGTTGTTGAACTCTGGGATCACAAAGGCAGCTCCAGCTGCACCATCCTCCATCACAGAACCATCAGTGAAGATCTTCAGGTGGTGTTGGTACTTTTCTTCCAGGCATAGCCTAGCTGTGACTGCTAGAACGAGTGGATTCTGGTCCTTCTTCAGCCCTTCCATGTCCACCTCAACGTGCGCTCGTTCCAGGAGCCAAGGTGGATAGGGATGCATCGGCCTCGTCGCCACCTCAACACCATCCAGTCCCGCGCTCCGGACCAGGTCGCAGACCAGGTCACAGATGGAGGAGTAGGACTGGAGTTGGGAGGGGTTTCGGAAGGCAGTAGTTATCTCGTCGACGGTGGAGTTGTCGACAGTCTGGCATCTAAAAACATACTTACTACAGATGAGCTGGATGTGGCGACGGAACGGGAGGAGCCCGGCCTCTCTGTACACCAGGCACTGTGGCACGGACTGCGGCAGCCCGAGGGCCAGTCGCAGACCGCGCACCTCTATGGCGGTGAGACGGGCGAGGCCCGTTTTCGATAGGTGGGGCATGGCTTCCAGTCCGTACGACAGGCGTGAGCGCACCAGGGCCCGCACCACGTTCACGAGGATCTTGGGGTGTTGGCCCAGGGCTGAGCAGATAGCACCTTGATCACGTTGAGGGCTCGGGAGGCGTTCCGCGCGTTGTGCGCGATCTGCTGGTTCGTACGCCCCCAGCGAGTGAAGTGTACACCCAGGTACTTAACTTCTTTTGATGCAAAGATGCTCTGCCCGTTCACCCTGACGTGCACCTCCGTGTTCTGAGAGGTGTTGGTGTGGAATGGGACGAACACTGTTTTCTGGGAAGAAAGAGCGAATCCATTTACTTGCATAAAGTGGACCACCCCGTCCACAGCTTCCTGGAACAGTTTCATGCTGTGTTTCACACACGAGCTGTTTGTGTGGAGACGTCTGATATGGGTGTCCGTCCATATCGCCAAGTCGTCGGCGTACATGGTCAGCACTACCTTTCCCTTCACTGCTGTGTCCACGTCGTGGACCATGATGTTGAACAACAGGGGGGCGATCACTGATCCCTGAGGAACGCCCATACTTACTCCTTTGGTGGTCGACGTGGCTCCCTTCCACCTGACCTGCATCGATCTGTCGCTCAGGAAGGATCTGATGTAGTTGTACATGTTGCCGGAAATTCCGATCTTGTCGAGTTTCTGTAGTAGCTTGGCGTGCCAGACCTGGTCGTAGGCACGGGAGATGTCAAAGAAGCACGTCAGTAGGACCTTTCTCCTCCCTAGTGCCCTCCCGACGTGCTCACCCAGTTTCACCAGGTGGTCTGTGACACCCCGTCCCCGTCGGAAGCCGGCCTGGCACACGGGAAACACTTTCTTTGACTCACAGTGGTATTCTAGTCGGTTCTTGATCACCCGCTCGTACACTTTCCCTAGGTGGGATGTCAGGGAGATGGGTCTGTAACTGCCGAGCTCCTTCCTCGGTTTGCCGTGTTTGTGGATGGGGACGACAATGGCGTGTTTCCACCCAGCGGGGATTGTGCCCCCATCCCAGCATCTTTGGAAGAAATCCAGCAGGATCTTCAGAAACGACTCGGGGGCCTCTTTCAGCATCCGATACGAGACGGTGTCCACACCGGTGGAGACTTTGACTTTCTTGATGGAAGCCAAGGCTCGTCTTAGCTCGGTGCAGGTCAGTGGGCTGTTAACCGCCAAACTGTCGTCTGGCACCGGGTGCGTGAAGGTAGCCTCCATCTCGCGTCGGAATTGTTGCCTGTCCGCCGGGAGACTGTCGGTGTCACTGGCCTCAGCGAAAGCTTTCGCGAGAGCGTCCGCTTTGCTCTGGGCCGTGGTGTACTTTGTGCTGCCGTGTTGCAGGTTACAATCAGGAACAACGCACTGCTGCTTCATTCTTCTGATCTTCTTCCACACAGATCCTAAGTCCGCCTTCCCAGCCGAAATAGAATCCGCGAAGGCTATCCAGTGATCCTTCTTGGCCTGTGCTATGATCTTGTTGCAGTCTCTGTTGGCTGCTTTCATTCGTTCGTGAGTCTCGGCGTTCTGGTCTTTGGAGTAGTGCCTGTACATTACCCGTTTGACTCTGACAGCCTCCTCGCATTCTTTGTTCCACCAAGGGTTGCTATTCGACCGTGACAGCCCACCACCGGTCATCGGTATAGCTTCCCTGGCGGCTTCAAGAATGGAGGAGACTATTCGTCGGTTCACTTCGTCGAGGTCAGCATCGCCTACGTTTATCTCTGCGGTTCCCAGAAGACTCCTGAACAAGTCCCAGTTGGCCAGGTCGTAGTTGTACTTGCTGGTGGTAGCAGGAGTCTCCTTCTCTGCTGAGAAAACGAAGCTGACTGTGATGGGCAGGTGGTCGGACGACAAAGAATCCGCACCTACTTCCCACTCCGCACCGCTGGCTGTGTCGGGAGTCACGAGGGTCAGGTCGATAGCCGACGGCCTCTGATCCGAGCGGTCAGGTATGCGGGTGAAAGATCCATCGTTCAACACGATGAAGTCACTGTTGTCTATCTGGGCGGTGAGTGAGGGCGATGAGGACTCGTAATCCCGCTCCCAGCTTCTGTCCCGGACGTTGAAGTCTCCAGTGACCAGGCATCTGCCTTTGCCTCCGAGCTCAGTCAGCCAGTCGAAACTGGTGCATGACTGGGGGGTGTAGCAGTTCACAATCATGAAATCCAACTGCCCTTGAACACGAACCCTCACTCCGCAGGTATACCCGTTGGGAGGACCTGTGATGTTCGGTTCGTTGCTAAAGAGGACGTTGTGTCTGATGTATATGCAGGCCATGACCTTGTCACTCGGAGAGACCGGACCGACGACTGGCGGGTAGTAATACCCTTCCAGTCTGGGTAGGTTACCCGGTGGGCAGGCCAGGGACTGCAAACACACGACTTCAAACTGATGTCTTGACACGTGTTGTACAAGTTGATCAAGGTTGGTGTTGATGGAACGACAATTCCACTGACAAACCGTGAATCTATTGAACGTGATGTTAGAAGGCAGGGTTAAAACACAGTTGTTTGCGCTTATGAATCCATCAGCCGATGGACTCGGGCAAATTCCCGTCTGCGAGCGAGTCTCTCATCCCCGACATGACCAACAGGAGGTCGAGGGAGCGAGACATCGCCGGAGTTTCTTCCTCGTGGCCCGTCATACCATTGTAGAGGGCCGTGAGCGTGCGCAGGAAGGGGGCGCAGTCCCCACTCAGCTTGGCCTGAATCAGTCCCAGCATCAGTTTCCACAGGAAACCGTCGAAGGACGGTGTCTCCTGCTGTAGGTCGACGTTGGTCTCGTTCAGTAACTTGGTCAGTTCCGTCGTGAGCCCGTCGGTTTGGGTGGTCTGCTCTTGGATTTTCTTCTCCAGAGCCTGGTTCTTTTGCTGCTCTAGGACCAGCTGGTACTGGAGGGCAGCCTGTTTCTCCACGCCTTTGGAGGACTTTTTCTTGCGCCTCCTCCTTCTTTTCTTGGTGGTTTTGGGGCTGTCTTCCCCCTTGGTGTCGTCCGCCGTCAGGGAGTCCTCCACTCCGTCAGGTGACTCCAGGGTCATCGGAGGGGTGGACTCCAGCGGGCTGATGATCGGTCTCTCCCAGCGGGTGAGCTGATCGAGGCGGGCGAGTAGGGCGGTCACTTCCTTAGAGTGGCCTCCTTTTGCCACAGACTGGGGTTTCCCGTCTGGGACTCTCGCCGCTGCCTGAGAGCTCTGTCCCGGGCGTGGGTTGATGGGGTTCTTCCTGCTGGGCCCCCTGTTGGCCGTGCCTCCCCTCGCTGCTACCCTCGCGTACGACACCGGAGTTCCAGTGTCCGCAGAGAGCGAGGACGGTGCTGTCCGGTCTCGCGACCAGCAGTTGTCCACTACGGTGGGGGCAGGCTGTGCAGGGGGCGGAGCCTTGGGTTTTAGTTCGTCGCGGGCCCTCTGCATGGCGACGTTGTAAGGAATGTAGGTCTTGCTCCTCAGCAGATTCGCCCTTTGGCGAATCTGCATTTCCGGGCAGCCCTTGTAGGCCGCCGAGTGGCGGCCATTGCAATTCACGCAGGAGAAGACCTGCGCGTCGCACTGCTCGTGAGAGTGCGAACCTTTCCCGCACTTGGAGCAGCGGGTCTGCTTTGCTCGACACTGTTGCTTGGAGTGCCCAAGGGTCTGACACTTGGTGCACCGTCTCACCGGTGCGGCAAAGGCCTGCACCGTGAACGGTGTGGCACCGAGCCATACCTCACTGGGCAACTCCGTTGCTTCCAGGGAGATCTTGACGGCAAGAGAGGGCTCCTGCTTGCGGTTATTGAGTCTGGCGACCCCTGCTACGCGGGGGGCAACAGTGCCCTTCAGGATAGGATCACAACTCTTGAAGGAATTTCAACTTAACCAAGCTGTGCCTCGCCACTCGCCTCGCCACCTCGATACCAAAGTCGCCGTAGCTCCATGACACCAGTATTCCAACAAAAAAACACAACCACAGCCGCCTTTTGGAACAATCGGCTAGCCTCCTATCTCCCGCACAGCCAGTAAAAAGTGAGTGCTTCAACCCGATCTGTATTACCAGCGCATGTAATCTCAGCAAACGTCCCACTCCAAACACCATCCGACAAGGAGGAAACAGTCGGAATCCCGTTCGACCAGTTCGAACAACTCCGCCCTGTCCGCCCTCGAGGCTTCCTCACTCTCTGTGCATCAGCGTGTAAGCCGTCGTACAACCTCCAAACACTCCTCTTCGGCGCGGAAACCCCTCGTACTATCGATACCCCGCACCGGCAATTATACAAATGCAGTCGCGCAGCTTTGGCGGTGGTCCCAATCTATCAGTCATTGCTTAACGCTTAGCCTGTTATGGGATAGCCGTCCTTTTGAGCATCCTTCCTTAATTACAAGCCGTTAAGTTGTACTAGCCCCTACCTCTTCACAGCACCGCCCCGTCTGGAAGACAGACCTTAGAGTTGCATATGGTCGATGGCATAGATTTGTGTCGCTTGGTCACGTTATTACTAGAGTACTCGCAGAAGGTGTACGCCGGTACAGCGATATATCCTAACGAACTTCCGCTGTATACCTTCTCGGATTTTATGAGGATAATCCTCTCCCTCCCCCCCCCCCAACTTATAACTATCTGTACCTGTACTAATACGATATAAGGGTTATTTCACACATTTGTTGTTATATTGTTACTTGTTTTTCGTTGGATTTTAAAATCATTGTCAAATTACTGCAAATTGTAATTTGTTATAGCTGTTTTTTGTATCGCTTTCGTTGTAAAGTTAGATTTTAGGTTGTTAAAGATGCAAATATACATTGCCTATCAAATCCTGATCATATGACTTCAATAGCCACTAGCGACCATGGCCTACTCCAAGAGCATGTGTCCTTCTATAGTATAGGCACCTGAACATATGATAATATGCCATAAATAAACGTCAGTCATAGCCTACTACACATATCGTCCACAATAGCTTTAAATCCCTATCACGCAGGGGTTTTCACTAATATTTATAAGTTTATTCCTGAATCAAGGCCTAACAATAAACCCACATGGATATGAATAAAGACATAGCATATAGAATGGATTCCCATGTTATTAGAAAAGCATCACACAATTCCCCCAAAGCATGAACTGCCACGCCTCGTTGTCTATTAACAGTCCATGAAAAAACTATTTCTAGCTATATACGTCTTTACGCAGTTTGAAAAAGTATGCGGCGCATAGAGTGTATTCTAGCTAGGAAGTCACAAACTGCAAAAGACTTCCTCCCAGGTCGCCTACGGTAGGCGTTCTATATCGAAATCCTACAGAACCTGCCAAACTGACATGACAAATTTCGATGTCCAATGACATGCCGACGGTTTTTAGTGTGGCTAGAATCCAAAGAAGTTATTTTAATGGGTGACTTCAATATTGATCTATCAAAAGCCAACAAACCGTGGTCAGACGTATTCTCTCTTTTAACCTCTCTCAGACTGTTAGCACCCCAACCCGGGTCACACCTTCATCAAAAACGCTCATAGATCATATCTACTCAACTGACATCGCGCACATCCTTGAAACCTGTGTGCCAGTAATCGCGTCAGTCGCCACACTCATCCCATCTGCCACATGCACGTGGTCCAAAAAAAAGGTAAGTAAAGGCATATCCCCCCCCCTCCAGGGGACACTACCCACATTAAAATATAGCGTCATATTGCCCCCAGATTGACGTAAAGTGAGTTCTTAAACGCGATCTTAACAATGCTTCCCCCTGATAAAGTATACAAAACATACTTGTCCAGCACGAGCACGTTAGCAGACTATGGTATCAGTGTTCTATAATGTCCTGACAAACATGCTCCTCAGAAAAGAGGAGAATCAAATGCTCCTTCAAACCCGGATGGCTGACATCGGAAATATTAGCATGCACATGAGTTAACAGGAGATCATCCGCTGAATACAAAAAAATACAAGAAATAAATGTACAGTCTCGCATGACCGCATGACTCAAAAAAAATTTTTTATGCTAACATTTTGGCAAACAGCCAAGAATTGCATAAAGAACCGATGGCGAGCCATTAATACTACTACTAATTAACAAACACGCCAACCAGTGAATACTAGCACTAACTAGTAGAATTTCTCCCAGAATGACTTAAAACGCTAAACCATATTTTGCAGCTTCCGGCAGAGTAGTTAAGCCCCAGAGCCTAAATGTGATCCTAAAACAGATATTCCACTCATCAACAAACTAACCAGTTGCTACTGCGAACAGCTCATTGCACCATTGCATAAGATCTAGCCATTGAAGCAATTGCGCTCCCTTTCCATGCACAGTCAGGGAAGTGGATAAATCTTTAGTTGCTACAATTTAAAGCAATCAAAACACAAAAGGCCACTGCATGGTGTCTACTCGAGAACAAAATAAATGCCTCGGCTCTCCGGGGGCCACACTTTCATTGCTGAATGAAAACTCTAAACCTATCATATATAACCTCTTGCTACATTGACAAGAACACCTATCCCCCAGTATTAAGGAGAGCAAAAGTTATCCCCCTAATTTCAAATCTAGTCGCACAAATCAAATCCTTACAAACTTTAAAGTGACCCATTTTCCCTATATTACCTATTTGTGTCAAAGAACCCTGTTTATAAAAAACATATCAACGCAACATGTTAGTGACAAGAGCGAAGCCCATCTTATCTTGTTTAGTTAATGCACTTGTTTGCTAGGAAAGCAATACAGGATATCAGACCAAACCACTCTATCGCCACACTAGCCCCTCTAACTAGAACTAGCATCGCACACTGCCTACTCGAAAACTTCCACACCACCCCCTCAACATAAAACAAATTGTGTAAGGCGCACACTTTGTTTATTTTTTTTTTCTCATTGCACTTTGCTAATAGCCTTTAGACGTAATCGATCCATGACCTACTATCTAAGACACTAAACTCTACCACGCGCCCTATCAGCGAGCACCCTATAGTTTGATCTTGCATTACAGTCCTCAACAGCTCGCACTTCAAAATGGTTCCTTACAAAAGACAATCAGTCCGCCCGATTATACTTTTTTAAGACCCCCCCAGTTTTATTTAGGAAGTTCCTCAAGAGCATCTGTCCTAGGACCTCTCCTGCTTCTCCATCTATATAATACTAGGACCTACCCTTTACATATAAACCCTTCGCCACAATTGTGACATCAAGTCTAGCAGATGACACGACAATTCACACCTCTGCGACAGGTAATGTTACTACCAGCAATAACTCATATAGTATACTCCAGTCCGATGTCTCTACTGATGTTAAGTTGAATAGGAACATCTTAATTCATATGTCTACTTAACCCGTCAAAAACTGATAGCCTAACTATGATACTAACGACCGCTGTCTAGAACGCGAACAACTACTGCCCCCACTAACCAATACTGCCGCTACCTTCCCCCGCATAGATAACCAACAAATAACTGAGGTCATGTGATACACAAAGTATTAGGCTGTTACTAATAGACAATATAATCTGACCTGGGCCGATCGACCCACCACCATTTTATCTTCCCCCCCCCCCCCCTCCTCCCTTTCTCTCTCCCCCCCGTTTCCTGACCTGTGCAAAACACGCGCCCAAAAAAAGCTACTCACAATACCAGCCCCCAAAATAAAGCATTTCTTAACTTATTATGCCCGAAAACGCTTTTTCCAAGCACAACATTCCAAGTCAGCCGTATAGATTATGCTTCCAACTCTTCTGCGCCGACCTCAGACAAGTGACTCTTTGCAAAAAAACCCTTGAAGTCACTACACAGCCAGCGCAGCCTAATCAAAAGTGTTCTTCTAAAACGAAACATAGCCTACTTTTTTTTTACTATAAAATAGACTACAAAGCCGCCGCCCCTCAAATTCCCGCCCTATACTTTCTAGCCGTTAAGATGTAACCCCCCCCCCCCCCCCCCCCATAGCGTCGTCATTTGATCGCCCCACAAAATTGGCTATCAGGCGTAGGCCCGCACCGCAATTATCTATACTAAAAAATTATGACTCTAATACAAAGGTTCGAGGCAATTCATCAATGGAAGCCCTAAATGCATCAGCCAACACCCCCAAGGATAAATTTTATATCAAGTCCAGCACATGGGTTATATTCTGTCTCCTGCCTACTCAGTGGAACTCATCTGCCCAGCCGAATAATTGAGGCTTCCAGTCAGCTACCTTCAGTCACCCCCATATTTAAAAATAGCGTCTTACGCTTCAATAATGTTCATCTCTCACTTAGGACTTACGAGAGAAGCCCCGCCATAAAGCATCAAATTTAGTATCACTATATATATAATATAAATATAGTAGTATAATAGATATATATATATTTATATAATTATATATAATTATATATATATATACCATGTGCCTCACAGCATTTAACACTACAAAAATAATCCAACTCACATAATGTACACTGTGTGACACTTTTTGCCTCTTAATGCCTGCCACATGTAGTTTTCGTGAACAACATGATCTTAATCTTATGTGCGAGTGCCGCGCCAGTGTATGTGTTTACACCAGATCAAGCTAATTTAAAAAAATGTATTAGTATATATAAAAAATTTAATGCATCCATTTACTCGACTGGCTTTCACGGTTATACTGATAGTCCATTTTTAACCATCAGGTTTTATTAATAAAGCTACATGTACTCAACATACTAGTAGCTCATATTGTATTTTTAGTTAATAGTAGTTTACCCTCATAGGGAATTCGGAATGAACGATGGAAGCTGTCTGCGAATGTAAAAAGACCCTCCGATGTACTTCTCACTACCACTTCGTCAAAATAAAGTTTATTCATGCATTCATTTATTCATCTACTCTCTCTCTCTCTTCTCTACCTCTCTCTTCCTCTACTCTCTAAACCTACTCAGCATACGTCTCTCTCTACTCTCTTAATACACACCATAAAAACCCTACCCAGTCCCGATCCCCGACTAGCTTGCTGATGAGATCGCCACCCCCCCCCCCCCCCCCCCTTACTGTTTCTTTTATCAAAATAAGATTAGGACTAAACTTTCAATTAACCTTCTTGTCGCTGTCAGAGCTGCGTGCTGAGAGCAACGAGGTGGCCGTCTGAGCTGTCCGTCCCAACAGAGCCTATCTGCACTCGGACAGGAACGGCCTCAGCGACCACGGCAGTGCGTCATCAGCTATGTCTCCTAATATGTCAACTAAGACATCTGAGGACATTATAGGCATCACTTCATCATCATCCTTTTCTGACCCTTCTTCTTCTTATTCTTCTTGACATACTTGTCAATAATTATGCAACTGATCAGGATGTTACTAGCTAAAGCTTGGCTTGCGGCTGTTTATAATGCTCAATAATATGTACTGAATGTAATGTATGACTAGTGCTCATCTAGGCCGCCTCCGAAGAACAACGCCTATGTTATGTGTGCGACAAATATCTCATTTACTAAACGCTATGACCAACTCGACTCATTACATGCCCCATTATGTGTATAGGGGAGCCGGCAAGTATGAACGCATCAGCAAGTGCGAGGAGTGACGGGAGCAGGTTGCCCGAATGCATAAATGAAAGAAGTCACAAGATCACATAGGGTTGCTATCAACATAACTATTTATTTGCACCAACCAGGACAACAGCGGTCTGTCTAGGAAAAAGACAAAACAAACTGTAACGTTAAGCAACATGAAAAGAAAAGTAAACGTAACAGACATAAACCCCCCCACAGCAATTACTAAATATAATAGCCTTACGGCCTGAGACAAAATGATTAAAATAATCAAGCACATAACTTCGTCGGTGCGAAGACTTGCACTGTACAAACTTCCGTTATCTCACAGTGATTTCGCGGGGTGAGTATGCAACAAAGAGACGGCCCCAGTACAATTAACTGCTGCAATACTCCTATATATTATAATAGTAGCAATATAAAGTAACTGTCAAAAATTCGGATACCAAGATCATTCTGTAACTAAACAGGAAGAGTGAAATAATGGTTACGTCAGTTTTACTTAAGCACACGAGACGGACAGTGACAGGGGTGGCACTTGGGCCCACGCCGTGAGCGGGGGGAAGTCAGTCATAAACTGACGGCTCCAGCCTCGTTACTCAACGCGTGTACAAAAGGGCTCAGTTTTCCCGTTACGCATAGTTCAGGAGCTGTGGGGAAAGTCAAAGGGGGCCGTCCGGGGTTGTCCGTCCTAACGACCCTTTCTGGTTTCCGCGGACGTAAAGAATTATTGAACGTGCTTCGGCTTTGGGTTTCAACTTGTCCCTAAAAATGTCAACTAAACCTCTGAGGACATTAAGCATCACTTTACTGTTACTGATTGGGCAGAGCATATCTGTGAACAACGTAAAGGGGTCTTACTGACGGGGGCAGCGTATCAAAAATTAAAGCTGCTGATCGGGCCCGCGTTTAGTGAACAGGACAAAGACCAATTGCCCCCAGACGGGGCATCACCGGCCATTTTTCGGGTCACGCAAAAACCCCCCGGGAAAGGGGTTTACAAGCAAAGGGCAGAGTGAAAGTCTGGCGCCCAAAGGGACTGGGCCATAAAAAAAGGCCGGATAAAAACGAAATAACATGTCCCCACAGTTTAAAATCGGGCCCTCGGCACTAAACCATATTTAACTTTTAAAAATGAACATTCGACAACAAATAAAGTCAACATTTTTTCAAAGTGTTGTCAAAATGAAAACACCACCGTTTTTAAATGTAGAAAAATGATCGGTAGAAACAAATAAGTTTTTGCCGCGCAAGTTTCTCACGGCCACACTGCAAAGGACCCAAAACTTTAGAGGGAAAATTTTTTTTTCCCATCACCAAACATAACCCCCAAAAATGGCGGGCAAAACATACTAGCTGGATGGAAGGCGGTCACTTCGCAGCATAAAGGCTTGAAATTTGAAAACACGAACAAAGTACACTGACGCCAGGGGTAAACCAGGCCGCGGAATCACCCCGAAATTTCCCCATATGTTGGAACCAAAATCAAGGCACTTTTGTGAACATGGAACATTAAAAAAACATACATCATTTACTCAATGAGAAAAAAAGAACAACAAGCCATAAAAAAATAATTACTTACAGGCTCTCCCCTGAATCAGGGAAAGCAAACAACCTGCCTCTGCAGGGACAGGGGGGAAAAGGGACGCTGCTGGTGGTGGTGAAGGAGGGCTTAATTCCCGCTTTGGGGGGACAACTGGGGGCCCAATTTCCCCTTTATTACTACTACTTGGTTCTTAATTTCCTGGGATGTCAGAACATTTAGGGACAAGATATACGAAGCTCTTAATCATCTAAAGTTAATATAATCCGTTTGGCTGTATAATGAATTATTATTACATAAAATTTCTTACTTTAAATTTCTATGATATATTTACTCGGGTCTAGTGGTCCTTTCGGGGATGAGGTTAAAAACATATTTTACATATTTACATTATTTACAAGTCTGCTCGCTTTACGAACAGGTTAAAAATGTATATATTTACAGTTTGATAGGTTAAAACATTGTCTGAAATAGAAACATGCAAACTGCAGACATGGAGCCTGTAGTCCTGTCATGCATTCATGGATACATAATTCATTGAAAAAGTTAAGTCATTGTTAAGTTAGTGTTAAAAGCCCCAACTCCGTGCCGATAACGGTCGGGAGTGGGGTGGGGGTGGGGGGGGGTTTTGACGGGGATCCGAGCACCCCCTTCCCGTCCGGGGACAGGCCCGTACGGTTGGGGGGCGTGGTTCAGCGCCGACACACTGGGACAGAAAACGGGTTAAAAACATTGAAAGGTGCACTGTGTAGATGGGGGCTCCCTCCGTCCCCGGGGGTCAACCCGGGTACTGGGGGAGCCCGGGACGCCCTAGGGCATCCCGCACATTTACAGGTAGGCTGCCACCGGGCAGCTGTAGACGAGTTTGGCTGCGGCACGGAGCAGGCTCCAGCTCTGCTGGTGCCGCAGCGCCAGGCTTCGGACGCACAGTGGGAGTCCCAGACTGGTTAGCCCACTGGTGACTGGTGCGAAGTGGGCCGAGCACTCTCTGCAGTTAAAAAAGGACATGGTGGAAGGATATCGCTCCTCCGCATACACAGGGCTTGGGCACAAACATGGTCCGCCAGCAGTCCACGCGTAGCCGGTACATGATTCGGGCGAGGTATGTGGGTACTCCGGGGAAGAAGACTCCGTCTCTGCTAGGAGGGGAGGCATCGAGCCACTCTTTGGCCGTGGCCTGGGCTCGAAAGTCTTCTTCCCGTTTCCTCCACACCCGTCGGGACAGTTTCGAGTAGATGTCGGCTAATCCGAGTTTCAGTTCTAGGGTTTGGGATTCCAGTCGCCTGGCTCCTCTCTTGGCTGCCCTGTCCGCCATCTCGTTGCCCGAGAGGCAGACATGTGCTGGCACCCACTGGAAACGGACCTCCGTTCCGCGGGTGATCAGTTGGTGCACTCCCGTCCCGATTTCCAGCACGAGATCCTCTCGAGCGCTGGTGGAATCGGAACGGATGGAGGAGAGCGCAGACCTGGAATCACTACAGATTACTATTGCACATGGTGGTGTACGTACTTCACTGATGTGCTGGAGCGCCATCAGAATGGCTGTCAGCTCAGCAGTGAAGTTTGGATACAGGTGGTAAGGAGAAGGACTTCCTTAGGCTGTGGAACTCAGGAATGGCAAAGGCGGCTCCAGCGGAGCCGTCCTCGAGCACTGAGCCGTCTGAAAAAATTTTGGAAGAAATTGTAAATATTTATTTTCTAGTAATTCATTCGTTATGCAGGCTTGGAAAGGGGGCTCTGGTCCCTCGTCAGTCCCGCCACCTCCACCTCCACCTCCGCCCTTTCCATCAGCCAGGGGGGGTAGGGATGAAGGGGTCTTCTGCCGCCGAGGCACCGTCCAATCCCGCTCCCTCGACCAAGTCGGCGACCAGGTCGCAGATGGAGGAGCAGTGGGAGACCCGGGTGGGGCCTCGGAAGGACCCACTCACCTCTTCGACAGTGGAATTATTAACAGTTTGACTGCGGAATACATACTTCGCAGTCATGAGTTGGATCTGGTCTCTCAGTGGTAGTAGCCCGGCATCCCGGTACACCAGACTGTGAGGCACGGACTGCGGTAGCCCGAGGGCCAGTCGCAGAGCCCGGACCTCGATAGCGGTCAGACGCTTCAAGCCTGTCTCGGTGATGCTGGGCATGGCCTCCAGGCCGTAGACTAGTCGTGAGCGTACCAAGCTCCTCACCAGCGACACAAGCAGCTTAGGTGGGTTCGCCCAGGGTTGTGTGCTGAGCACCTTGATTACATTCAAGGCGCGGGAGGCGTTGCGGGCGTTGTGATCCACGTGGCGGTTGGTACGCCCCATACGCTGAAAAACGACCCCTAAGTACTTTACTTGGTCGGCCGGAAAAACATGTTCATCGTTCACCTTTATCGATATATCTTCGATACGTCGTGAGCAGATATGGAAGGGCAGAAAGACTGTTTTCTGGGTAGATAGGGTGAAACCGTTCACTTGCATGAATCGGATCACCCCGTCCACAGCTTCCTGAAAGGTTTTCATGCTGATTGCCATGTTTCTGTTTTCTCTTTGTGGGGGCCCTTTTGATGTGGGTGTCCAGCCATATAGCCAGGTCGTCGGCGTACATGGTTAGCACTACCTTCCCCTGCACACAGCTTTCCACATCATGGACCATGATATTAAACAGTAGTGGTGCGATGACAGATCCCTGCGGCACTCCCATATCTATCTGCTTAGCAGCGGACATGGCCCCCTTCCATCTGACCTGCAACGAACGACCCGTTAAAAACGTTTTAATATAGTTAAAGATCTTGCCTGAGAGGCCTATCTTCTGAAGCTTCTGTAGCAGCCGTGCGTGCCAGACCTGGTCGTAGGCGCGGGAGATGTCAAAGAAGCACGACAGGAGAACCTTTCTCCTCCCCATCGCTCTCCCGACGTGCTCCCCCAACTTCACCAGGTGGTCGGTGACACCCCGCCCCCGTCGGAAGCCGGCCTGGCACGCAGGAAACACTTTCTTGGGTTTTACAGAAGTACTCCAGTCGGCGCTTGATCACCCTCTCGTACACTTTGCCCAAGTGCGACGTGAGGGAGATGGGCCGGTAGCTGGCGATCTCCTTCCTTGCTTTCCCTTGCTTATGGATGGGTACAACGACGGCGTGTTTCCACTCAGCAGGAATCGTACCCCCGTCCCAGCACCTCTGGAAGAAGCCGAGTAGAGTCTTAAGAAAAGACTCAGGCACCTCCCTCAGCATCTGGTACGAGACGAGTCCAGCCCGGTGGACACTTTCACTTTCTTGATCGAGGCTAGCGCCCGTTTCAGCTCAGTGCAGGTCAAAGGGGAGTTGACCGGTAAGCTGTCGTCCGCCGCCGGATCGGAGTAGACTGCCTCCCTTTCGCGTCGGAACTGACGCATGTCGGCGGGGAGGTTTTCACAGTTGCTGGCCTCGGCGAAGGCTTCCGCGAAGGCGTCCGCCTTGGCCTGGTCAGTGGTGTAGACCCGATTGCCTCTGTGCAGGTCAAAGTTGGGGGCAACATACTGCTGCTTCATCTTTTTGATTTTCTTCCAAAAACCCGAGCCAAGGTCTGTTTTACCGGCTGAAACAGAATCCGAGAAAGCTAACCAGTAGTCTTTCTTGGCCTGGGCTGTAATCTTGTTACAATTCCTGTTGGCTAGTTTCATTTCTTCGTGTGTTTCAGCCGTTTGGTTTCTGCAGTAGATTTTGTACAGCTTTCGTTTGGTTCGGACGGCCTCCTCGCAGTCTTCGTTCCACCAGGGGTTGCTTCCCGGCCGTGCCCTGCCGCCGCTGGTGGTGGGTATGGCAACCCTGGCCGCTTCCAGAAGCGACGAGACTATCCGGCTGTTAACGTTCTCCAGGTCCGGCTGGTCCACGTCTATGTCGACGGATCCCAGTTCGGCCCGGAACCGGCCCCCGTCAGCCGATTCGTACTTGAACCTGGTTGCTGGAGCGGAGCTCCCCATGTCAGCCGCATGGGTCATGCTGATGGTGATGGGAAGGTGATCGGAGGAGAGGGTATCCACCCCAACCTCCCACCCCACTCCACCAGCCAGGTCCGCTGAAGCGAAGGTTAAGTCAATAGCCGACGGCCTCTGATCCGAGCGATCCGGAATGCGAGTCGAGGATCCGTCGTTAAGGATAACGAAAAAAAGCTGTCGTTGATCTTTGAAGTTAGGGCCGGAGAGGAACTCTCCCAGCCCCGCTCCCAGCATCTGTCACGTACATTAAAATCTCCCATCACCACACAGCCGCCTTTCCCGCCCAGTCCCGATAGCCACTCAAAGCTAGCGCAGGGGGTCGGGGTGTAGCAGTTGACTATGGTGACATCGGGGTTTCCTTTAACTCGGACTCGTACCGCACAGGTATAGCCGTTGGCAGGGCCCGCCGTGTCCGCTACAATGGGAAAAAATTTATGTGTAATTTAACGTAGATACAGACCATTACCCTTCCGTCCGGAGACGTCGGTCCACACACCGGCGGGTGATAGTATCCTTCCAGGTGGGGCAGCTTCTGAGGCTGGCAGTTCAGGGACTGTAGACTAAGAAGATCAAAGTTATTTGTGAAAATGTATTGGGCGATATAATCCAGCGTAGTTGTAATGGAACGGCAGTTCCATTGTAACACTCTTAATCCCTTATACTTGACGGATTAAACAGAGGGTTAAATCACAACTTACGTTAGTCGAGAGTCGGTCCGTTAACAGATAACGGGAGACAACTTATCACCGGCCGGGGCCTCTAGCACCCCCGCCAACACCAACATCAGGTCGAGAGGGCGGGACATGGAGGGAGTCTGCCGCTTCTGGCCAGTGATCTTGTTAAAAACTGCCGTCAGGATGCTCAGTAAAGGTGCACAGTCTCCTGATTGTCTGGTCTCCAGTAGACTCAGCATGAGCTTCCAGAGGAAACCGTCCAGGGACAGGGTTTCATCTAACTTCTCGTGCAAGTCTACCTTAGATTTGGTGTACAGCTGATCCAGTTCAGTTCCCAGGTCAATCTTCTGGGGACTGTTGCTGAGTTCTTCCATCAGCCTCCTGTTCTTTTGCTGCTCTAGGAGCAGCTGGTATTGGGAGGGCGGTTTTTTCCCCCCCCCCGCCCTACTCCCCCTTCCCTCAAAAGGGCCAGCTTTGGATAACGCTGTGGAGCTCACTCCACTCCGGGACTAACCGGCGTGACGAGGGGGGCGCCAAAAACCCAACGAAATCTACGGGGCTTAAAAGGGGAGAGGATCGTCGATGAACACTGACGCACACCACAGCGGGAAGGCACACTCAACACACGGTTTCTCAAGAGCCTCGGCCACACACGGCGAGTACACTCAGAAACACAACCACAAGGCACAGCACGGGTACACACAGAGTCACAGCCTCAGAAACACAGTACGGGTACACACGGAGTCACAGCCACAGAAACGCAATACGATACAAAATCTCTTAAACAATGGGGAACACCACAGCGGGAAGGCACACTCAACACACAATATCACTGGGTCTCCAACCACACACGGCAATTATACTCACAGCCACAGCAACAAATACACACCACGGGTATAACACAGTCACAGCCACAGATAATACAACACGAGTATATAACTCGTTACAGTCACAAAAATACAACACGATACAAGGTCGCTAGAAACACACACACAGATACAGGTGGGTAAACCTCCTGAAAATTTAGAATATGATCGCAAAAATTGCAAAAATGATTCTAATTAATGCAAGATGCTCTCAGGGTAACGAGAGCCACCCGAGAACATAATACAAAAATCGTTCGTTAAGAAAAAATAGGTAAAGGGCCTCGATCCCCAATCCCAGTCCGACACGGTCTGCAGCAGAGCGCGACGAAACGAGAAGCCTCACTGACCACTACTCCACTGAGCGCACAGGCCACGGTAGGGTAAACTAAGCCTTTATGCCTTGATGCCGAAGCATGGTTCAATATATCTTTACGTCCACGGAAACCGGAAGGCTCGTTAGGACGGACAGCCCAGGACGGCCACCTCGACTCTCACACAGCTCCTGACCTATGACGCTGCTGGTAGGTAGTGTTGCTTAATGTCCTCAGATGTCAGTTGACATATTAGGGACAAGCTGAGACCAATGCCGAAGCATGGTTCAATATATCTTTACGTCCACGGAAACCGGAAGGCTCGTTAGGACGGACAGCTCAGGACGGCCACCTCGACCCTCACACAGCTCCTGAACTATGACGCTGCTGGCCCAGCGCACACGTTTTAACAATTTAGATAATTGGGGCCATAAAACTCCTACCCAATCAAATAAGTAAAGAAAGGTTAAAGGTCATAGCCCGAAACACATACAATACACTCGGTTACATCTGTATATAAATAATGCCTGTAATTTCATATCTATTCATCAGTAGCTTAGCGAGGACTAGTTGTTAGACAGGTTTTTGACTGAACGTAAACTACAATCCTTGTCAAATAAAGTTTTCGAGTTTGAGTTCTCTCTCTCTCTCTCTCTCTCTCTCTCTCTCTCTCTCTCTCTCTCTCTCTTGCTCTCTCTCTCTCTCTCTCTCTCTCTATCTCTCTCTCTCTCTCTCTTCTGGATCGAATGACGACACTGAAAGGTGGGTCATGTCGGTCTGAGAAAACTGTTCCGAGCACGGCAGTGGTGAGGAAGGTGATCAGACAGGTAGACGGACTGGCGGGTGAGGAAGGTGATCAGACAGGTAGACGGACTGGGGGTGAGGAAGGTGATCAGACAGGTAGACGGACTGGCGGGTGAGGAAGGTGATCAGACAGGTAGACGGACTGGCGGGTGAGGAAGGTGATCAGACAGGTAGACGGACTGGCGGGTGAGGAAGGTGATCAGACAGGTAGACGGACTGGCGGGTGAGGAAGGTGATCAGACAGGTAGACGGACTGGCGGGTGAGGAAGGTGATCAGACAGGTAGACGGACTGGCGGGTGAGGAAGGTGATCAGACAGGTAGACGGAGTGGCGGGTGAGGAAGGTGATCAGACAAGTAGACGGACTGGCGGGTGAAATTATTTTGAACAGGGCCACACTGAGGAGACGGAATGACAGCAGAGTTGTCTTTCGTCATATACGACACCATTCACCGATAACCCGCCTTTCCGGACGGTGCTGTATGTTCGGGGGGTGCGTGCGTGTGTGTGTGTGTGTATGTGTGTGTGTGTGTGTGTGTGTGTGTGCGTGTGCGCCGCGCGCGCGCGCAGGCGACTGTGTGAGTGCGAGGCTGTTTGTGTTTCAGTTTGTGTCAGTTTCACTTTCCTTAGAGTGTTTGACTAAGCATGTGTAGTATTGTATTATTATGCAATTGATTTGTGTGTGAGTATTTATGTGTAATGGAGTGGAGTGGTCAAAGGACAGGACACAGGCAGCGGAGTCAGTAAAAATGGAGACCACAGCAGGCGGCGACGGCAATCAGGTTTTATTCTACAGCAGCAGACAATTTTCACACACCCAAAATCCTCACGCGCACGCATAGATAAGAGAACGGCGCGGGCCGCAAGGAACACACACTATCGCTACAGTGAAATCGGCCCTCTGGACCACAAAATGGCTGACAATTGTGTTTCCTTGGCCCGCACAAATGCAGTTTCTTCAACTATAACTAAACTAATTAAAACATGAAAAACATCAAATAAAAGCTACAGTTACAATCTTTCAAACCGTATAAACAAAATGTACACACATGACTTATTTTATTTACAACAAGAGTGGGAAGCGTGGCTTGCGCCTGTCTATAAACTGATTCAGACAACTAAATCACAACTAATACAATCTACAAAATATTAATGTTACTAAAACTTACATCAGAATAAAGCGCACGCTCTCACGGTTAAAATGGTACATAACAATTACAATACAACGCTCTGTAAGAGAAGTAAGACACACTCAAAGACTAGTACTAAAACAAACTGTGCGAACTTTCGCCTGGGGCGCGTTATCTAGTCGCAGCATCGCTGATAAAGTGATATCAAGTAGTCTATGAATATAACTTAGCTTCTACAGTACACAATACTCAATAAGTTAATTTCAACCCAAAATAAACACTATACATGAAGTCAGCTAAGCAAAATACTATACAACAAAGCATTGATCGACA
>JABMCL010002179.1:1097500-1140000 GCA_018857735.1 Alviniconcha marisindica | reverse complement strand
AAGTCGAGTGCCGTTGGCCTCCCCGCTTTGTTTTGTGTCCTGTTTTTTGTTTGGTCTTCAAGATATGTGTCAAGTGCTACGTAAACATTTTGACGCATGTCGAGTGCTGCTTATTTGTTGTTCTCTCTCTCTCTCTCTCTCCTCTCTCTCTCTCTCTCTCTCTCTCTCTCTCTCTCTGTTAAGCGTTTGTTTCATTGCAGGATACGCGTGGGGAGGAGAGGGGGTACGAAGTTTGGGGGGTGGGGGGGGGGGGGGGGGAGAATGAAAAGTTTGCTTGGGCTCCATTATTTGGCAGCTACCTCGAAATAGACAGATAGATATAAGATATATAGATAGATAGATATAGATATATATGACGTATTTATATGCGTCTATAATATATTTTGTATGTATTTAGTAGGCCTATGTGTATGGCATAATTATGTTATAATTGTTATATTCATAATAATAATAACTAATGGACATTTTTAAGCTCATATCCTGCGGCTCAAAGCAATAAACAATACCGACATAATAGAGTGCACATAATGTACATCGAGGTGTTTTTTTGTGTGTTTAAAAAAAAAAAGTTTAGCATCCAATAAGCAAAGTGCACATCAAGACGGGTTCAAACACTAATCACTATACTCATATACAACACACACACACACACACACACACACACACACACACACACACACACACACACACGCACACACACACACTCACTCACACCACTACCACCTCTAGTAATAATAACGGATACCACCACCACCGAAATCAAGAACAACAACCACCACCGACAGAGACAGAATGAAATAAACATTTGACCCAAGCAAAATCACCGACTTTTTGTTCATCTTGTCTTCGTTTTTTCTTTTTAATTCTCATCCCAAAGAAAAGAAAATCAAAATGAGGCTTTTCCTAATAATGGTCTTTTTCTTCCATAGACACCATGATTGTGACGTCACCGCTCTTTCCATGTGACTTTTGTTCTAGATCGTTGCTTTTCCCAGGGGAAGGCGCTGTGTGTGCAACATAACTATAGGCTTGACATCGACACGCTTTAGACCTCTCCGTCTTAGATCTTTCGCATTAGACCTCTCCGCATTGACCATTTCGCCTTAGTCCTTTCCGTATTGAGCATTTTGCCTTAGACCTCTCTGTATTGAACATTTTTGCCTTAGACCTCTCCGTATTGACCATTTTGCCTTAGACCTCTCCGTATTGACCATATTGCCGTAGTCCTCTCTGTATTGACCATTTTGCCTTAGACCTCTCCGTATTGACCATTTCGCCTTAGAGCTGCAGGCCACCACGTACACGCATGACCAGATGGATGGTGGACAGGTTCTGGATGTTGTAGTAGGACAGCTGTTCCTCGTCCTCCAGCTGCCTGCCGCTGTAAATCAGACGCTGCTGGTCTGGAGGGATGTCTTCCTTGGCCCGGACCTTCTCCTTCAGCATCCTGACCGTGTCGGAAGGCTGCACCTCCAGGGTGATGGTCTGGCCGATCAGCGTCTTCACGAACACCTGCATCTGGAAAACCAACAGCTCTTCCAGTCTCAGCTCAACACTCTTCTTTCTCTCACACTCTCTTACTCCTAACTCTTCCAACTGTCTCCTCTCTTTCAACTTCCAAATGTCTCCAACTGTCTCATCTGTGTGTGTGTGTGTGTGTTGTGTGTGTGTGTGTGTGTGTGTGTGTGTGTGTGTGTGTGTGTGTGTGTGTGTGAGTGTGTGTGTGTGTGTGTGTGTGTGTGTGTGTGTGTGTGGTGTTGTGTGTGAGAGAGAGAGAGAGAGAGAGAGACGAGAGAGAGAGAAGAGAGCAGAGAAGAGAGAGAGAGAGAGAGAGATGAGATGAGATGAGATGAGATGAGATGAGATGAGAAGTTTTATTGAATAAACCCATGGTTCATTTCAAGGGGGGAAACATTTGAAAAACTCATGAGATATCCGAAAAGGATGCTTCAGAAACAAATGAAACTGCAATACATACAAAAAATATAATACTCATCCGTTCACTTTTCGTTCGTTCCTTCCATAGCTCACGGATTCATTTCTTATTCGGCAACTGCATTAATAAACCTACCTAGTCTCTCACTCAATGACATCATACACAGGCTCGCTTAAAAGGTCAGTCAGACACTCAGCCAATACACTAACCAATCGGTAATCAGTGACTTTGGTCAATTACATCTCAAATTCGCTCGCTCACTTTATCCCAAATAGGCAAATCAAAAGTACAACAGTCCATTCATCCATCAAGTCACACTTTCGCTTGTGCAGTCAGCTACTCACTCATTTGGAACCCACTCACCTGATGTATAAAGCGGGCTAACTATCAATCTGATTGTACATTCACACACTCAGTCTACTAATTAACCAATAATTACAGCAGTCTGGGTATCTATCAGTCAGATTATGCATTTGCTCGCTTTGTCCTTCAGTCCACGAATCAATCAATACATGAACACGTCAGGTTAGTGAATCTCCATACACTCGCTAACTCCACCGGTTAGTCAAGGAGATAAACAATACTACATCAAATCAGTTCATCCAGCATTCAGCATTCACATGTATTTCATGCGTCAGTTTGCGAAGTTACAATGTCGTTTCTCCTTTGCAAAACTTTGTACAAAAAACGGGACACTTCCCAGATACCCGTCTCGTTATCAGCTGACATAACGTGAGAAACATCAGCAACCGCTGCCGTGTGTGATCCGTTAAACCACGACACGTCTTTTCTGAAATTCTCATATGCTTTACACGAAAAAAGAACATGCGACTCATCCTCTATTTCATCCTTGCATACAGGGCACAATAAGTCTCTCGGAATAATGTCATTTCTGTATCTCAGCCTGTGTACTAATATCGGCGATATACCAAATCTGAATTTAATATAAGCTTCTCGGAAACAACGTAACTGCAAAACGTCTATATACTTCTCTGTCTGGATACTTTGTTTGAAAATCGAATAAAATTCAAAGCGTTCTTTTGAAGTGATACTAGCACTCCAGTCTTGCTGGAACTGATCCAGCGGTCTCTGTTTGAAAACAGACACAAATCTGTTCAAATGTCCCACATTTTGCTGCAGCCAGACATCTTCAAAGCCGTTTCTACACAACAGTTCTTTGATATGATAGGCCCACGTCTTTTTACCCAGATCTTGCAAATACAACAGCATGTTATAAGCCTTTTGGGGAAGCCTTTCGTCTGGTAGATTTGTAATTCGTAGCCAGTATTTTACACATCGTACAGCAGATGTAATAAACATAGGATATCTGCCCAAGTCACCATAAATCATTTTGTTCGTTGTTTGCACGCTGACATTCAAAAATCGTTTGCACGCAAACATGTGCGCTTTTTCTATTACTGCAAACTGTTGGAAACCCCACAGCTCGGATCCATCCATAAGAATCGGTAGGATCTGGGCATCATACATTAAAAAAAATACATTTCTCGGTACATTTCCGAGTCTCCACAGACATTTGAGTATCTGGCTGGTTCTGATCTTTGCCTTAGCGGCCAAATCACCAACAGCTTGTGTCAAAGACAATTTGGTGGTAAAATACAACCCCAGGTACTTATAGCTATTTACAACCTCTATCTCCTCATCACCATACCTCCAGACCTCATTAGCCACGAGGAAACCTTTTCTGAATACAATAATCTTGGTCTTGATCATATTAACTGTCACTGAAAAATTATCAGCAATTATTATTTCAAAATATCAATCTGCCTTTGCAGACCCGCCACACAGTAAGAGGCAAATAGAACATCGTCAGCAAATAGCACTATCAAGATCTGTACAACATCTGGTATTAACTGCACACCATACATACCATTCTGGGCTATCTCCAGAGCTAGTTCGTTTATCAAAAAGGAAAACAATGTAGGCGAAAGCACACACCCTTGTCTGACCCCAATAGGACACTATTAAAACTCTGTTAGATTATCTGGGCATTGAACACAGGACTTTACACTTATGTACATGCTTTGCAAAATTCGCAGCATTTTTCCGCCTACACCAGATTTCCGTAGCACATTCCACAAAACATTCCTGTTGATGGTGTCAAACGCCTTTTTAAAGTCTACAAAGCATACGTAGACATTACCAGATTTCTTTAAAAGATATCGTTGAACAAAAGCATATAATACAAACATGCTGTCCACGGTCGAATGACCTGCACGAAAACCACTTTGTTCCTCAACATTTTTATCATTTTCATCAGCCCACAGTGTAAGTCCTTTGTTTAAAATGTGTGCAAACACTTTCCCTAGAATACTCAGCAATGAGACACCTCGGTAGTTATCTGGGTCGTCTTTGTCCCCACTCTTGTGAATTTGGACAATGATAGCACCGCTCCACGCACTCGGATATTGCCCCGTATCGAAGACATGATTAAAAAGCAGTACAAGCAGTGACAGTATATGTTCAAGGGAATTCTTGAGCATTTCTGCTAAAATACCATCAGGTCCTGGTGATATGTTCAATTTCAAGTGCTCTATGGCATTCTTGACTTCCTCCTCACTTATGGGACTGTCTAGGCCTTCAATGCCTGGAGGGTCTGAATAGTCCTCTTCGCCTTTGTCCGGGTTCGTGTCACCACCTAACACATTCTTAAAATGAGTAAACCATTCATTGGTACTAATGAGCGGTTGTCTACATGTCCCTACACTGATAGACCTTACTTCACTCCAGAACATTTTTGAATCTTTCATCTTTGAAGTCAATACGTTCAACTTATTCGCCTTATATTTTTGTCTTTTCTGTTTCAGTAGACTTCTGAATGATTTCCTGCAGTTAACATACAACGGTCTATTCTTGCGTTTACTCTCCTCACACTTCGAGCGCCTAAATTTCCTCCACCATTTCCGTGTTTCTCTCCTTGCCGCTTTGCACTCAACATCAAACCATTTGCTACTTTTCAGTCCTTTGCTGACTCCACGCTTCATACACGCGGAAGCCTCAAGGAGTCCATTGTTAAGGCAGTTCACAGCCTCATCCACAGAACAGCTCAACAAGTCCTTAGCTTGCGTAATGACATTTTGGAACATCTCACCCCTAACTGCTTCAACAAATGTAGACTTTTTATCATCGTCCCATACCAGTTTTTCTACAAATAGTTGTTCTTTGATATTAGGCTGATCTTTAGAACACAGCGACAATTCAACCGGCAAGTGTTTAGAGTCAAACCTTTCTGCTGCATGTAGTTCTATGTCTTGGTCTGCTAACTCTTTTGAACAGATATAATAATCTACAGAACTACAGCCTGCAGCACAAACACATGTGAAATGTCCTTCTTCGTCCCCTCGACAGGCACCATTCAAAATGCGTAAGTCACATTCAGCACACATTTCCAGTAGCAGTCTACCAAAAGCATTCACTGTTTTGTCTTCTGACTGTCGATACTCACACAGTTCAGTCTGAACAAAGGTGATTGTGTCCCCATCATCATCGTGTGACAGAGCATTAAAATTGCCAGTCCTAGCATTAAAGTCTCCGCATAACATATAGCAACATGACTGGTCAAATTGTTGAATAAAATTTAGGAGACACTGTTCGATTGAATAAATGCCAGAAGTTACAGCCACATGCGCTTGCCTATAATAGGGTGAGTCCTATGGGCATACATATGTACAACACAAGATAAAGTGTTTCTCACAAGAAAACACAGTTCTATCTATTTTTAGCCAGACCGTGTTATCTTGCGACAGGTCCAACACACTGACATACTTTCCCCGT
The DNA here is from genome assembly GCA_018857735.1 of Alviniconcha marisindica. NCBI lineage: Eukaryota > Metazoa > Mollusca > Gastropoda > Provannidae > Alviniconcha > Alviniconcha marisindica. The sequence goes on along the minus strand of JABMCL010002179.1, from coordinate 1,134,272 downwards.
GCACGTTTTACCAACACCAAGACGCCTCCACTACTTCGTCCATGCTGGCTTAGTTTCACCGCTGGGCTGGAAAACTGTAGAAAGTCCGGGAAACAGTCAAGCGGATCTATGCGTTCAAGAAAAGTTTCTGTGAAACAAATAATATCAAATTCACTCACATACTGCATGAAGTCTCCCTCACATACTTTGCCGAGTAGTCCTTCTACGTTCCAGTTCAGAATACGTAAAGGTATGCCAGCTGCACGTGCACGAGGACCAATAGACTCTTATGCCACACCACGTGCCTTTGTCAGCACGTGCTGCTCGTTCTGACTTGGTGTTGTCCGTCTGCTCTCCCTACTGTCCCCCGTCGCAGACAGTGGGGCTTGTAGTCAACGCTGTTCTTTCCTCCTCATCATGACGTCGATGCGAACTTGGTTCCGCTGAGGCGTGCGACCGGCTGCTGCTTTGTTGTCACCGGCACTGCTGTTGGTCTGCTTGCGTGTTCTTGGGCGTGATACCGGAGATGCCTCCCTCGCTGCTTCATCGGCAGGGGCAGCACGGCCACTGTTGGAGCGGTGGTAGGAACCACTGCCACCATGCACCCCGCCACGCCCAAAGCAGCGGAGTGATGTGTTCGCCGCCGTCGCCACCGTCACCACCGCCAGCACCTCCTCTTCCTCTTCCACGTTCACGACGCCCTAATGACTGGCAAGGAGTTTGCTGTCTTGTTCTGTCACCAGTGCGGTCAACGTCCTCATCAAACGCCAGGGACTGCAGGGTCTGTTGCTGCACGTGCTGTCGTCGGAGTTGGACAGACGTCGGGCTGGCGACAAGGTGAGGCCATCTCCTTCTGCCCAACCGCCTTGGCGCACTTCATCCACGTCGTCAAAGATGGCATCGTCGTCACTGTCCACGTTGTTCTCAACCGCTGTGTCGCGTTGTTTTGGTTGCTGCTTGCGTTTGCTGAAGAGTTTGGTTCCCCTGTAGAATGCATTGCACCCGTCGTCTCTGAGGTCTTTGAGTGTACTTCGCTGTTTTGGTGTTAGATCATCGTTCATCCTTATGTCCACTTCGCTAAGCATTCTTCGCATTGATCTGCTGGCAATCAGATTGCGTTTGTCTCTGTTTCTCACAAATGTAGCGATAACTGGGCGTGGTCTCGTCTGGTCATCACCTTTCTTCCCCAGCCGGTGAGCGCATGCTAAATCGTCTGCAGTCCATGTCCTTTCTGGGTCATGATCGTTGAAAATGTTGACCAGAGCACGGGCGCAGTCAGCATCCGACTCTCTGTCGTGCACCACTTCCGGAATTCCGTAGAAAACAATGTTATTTCGTTTAGCAAAGATTTTCTGGCGTTCTAGTTCTTCTTCCATCCGTACTAACCTCTCGTCCAGTCTTTCTGTTTGTTTCTTTACAGCTGAAATGTCTTCCTGTCTTTTCTGAAGTTGTTCTTTCATCAGGTTCAACTGTTTTGACACAGTGGAGATCACAGAGGACATGGACTGCATTTCCGCGGACACAGCGTCCAGCCTAGCACCCAGCGGACACAGCGTCCAGCCTAGCACCCAGCGGACACAGCGTCCAGCCTAGCACCCAGCGGACACAGCGTCCAGCCTAGCCTAGCACCCAGCGGACACAGCGTCCAGCCTAGCACCCAGCGGACACAGCGTCCAGCCTAGCCTAGCACCCAGCGGACACAGCGTCCAGCCTAGCACCCAGCGGACACAGCGTCCAGCCTAGCACCCAGCGGACACAGCGTCCAGCCTAGCACCCAGCGGACACAGCGTCCAGCCTAGCACCCAGCGGACACAGCGTCCAGCCTAGCACCCAGCGAAACACCGAGCTGTCGGATCAACTCGTCGGTCGAAGGTCCTGGGTTAAGTTCCACGTCACCACACAGAGGCAAAAACATACCTGTAGATGGATTGGAACAACACTGGAGAAAGTTCAATTCCTGCACTAGATTTGGCTTCAGTGGGGCACTCTCCATCGTCGCTGAGCTATGTGTGGGCAGTACAGCAATACAAACACGCATCGACACGAGAAACACTAGAGCACAAAATGTTGTCAAAACGCAGCGGTATGACAAGTCCGTGAAAAAGTCACAGTGCGAATACGGTGAATAAGAGTCAGAATTCTTTGACCGGGTTGATCTTTCCACTTTTTTCTTCAAAATCTCCATTAGTACTGGATGAAAAATTCCAATTCAAAGGTGATGTGCTTCACTTGAGTTAGGAATCTTGTTTGGTCGGTGATCGGCTTCATTAATTAGTTTAATTGACCAAAAATCAACGACTTTGAACACAGCTTGCACGGAGCACGCCTTGCCGCTCCGGTACGAACAGTTCACCCCCGTGAGAGAGAGAGAGAGAGAGAGAGAGAGAGAGAGAGAGAGAGAGAGATCTGATGGCGCCACATCCAGGAAGCTGCTGGTTATTAGTGTCACAATATCATGTATGAATGGTTGGATTGTCTCAGTGCTGAAGACCTGCTGATGTTACACGTACAGACGCAGTTTTGATCTTTCCCCGACACGGCGAGCTGTCTGAGCAGCACATGAAGCACAATGTCCATTACAGTGAGCAGTGCGCACAATGCACTTCTTGTGCAGTCATAGTTAGAGTCCAGGTCGTTGGGTCTACTGGTAAAATGAAAGTCCCGTTTTTGTTTGCTTGCTTTTATTTTATTTTAATTTGTTTCTTTGTTTTTTGTCTTTTTTGTTGTACGTTGTGTGTGTGTGTGTGCGTGCGCGTGCGCGCGTGCGTGCGTGCGTGCGTGCGTGCGTGTGCGTGTGCGCGCGCGTGTGTGTGTGTGTGTGTGTGTGTGTGTGTGTGTGTGTGTGTGTGTGTGTGTTATATGCTTTATAACGATTATTAAAAGTTTCCCTTCATAGGTTGCGTTTTGTATGAACACGCCTTTGGAAGAAAAACACCACAAAATTGCCACGAATAATTGTATTTCTAGGAGGATGGATAGAAAAGCTGTTGGTCATTCAGTAACGCCCACAAACCGAAAGCTAAGGCAGGTAACAATCAAACAGCGTTGTAAGTACAACACTTCCGTGGATATTAACAACAAAACAAACAACAACAGTAAACGCTCTGTGTAAAGCTAGTCGCTCATTCAGAGTTGCATGCCACTGAAGCGCTTTGGCTCTGCTCGATCGGAAACACAGAATAGCGCAATATTGTTGGCATTGTGAAGCGCTTAGGGCTCTCCTCGTGAAGAGGCGCTCGACAAGTGTTTATATATAAATACAACTTACGTGGTCCACCTGAGATACAGTCTACATCGGCTCATTGTATTTCAGCGAATTTCGTTTTCTCTTTCGTCGTATCTAACACTGGATTAGTTTCATTCTTCGTGTTTCCCTTGTGTTAGTAATTATGCGTTCCTGTCTTTTCCGTTTGATTAAATTGTGAAGCACTCAAAAAGAAAAGCTGAAGTGTGCCTGTCGTGATCTCACTTTGACGTGCACTTGAGTGTTCCCGGTCCTTCCAACTTTCATTTTCCATTTTTGTTTCCAAGTATTGTATGAAAGCAGAAGCGAAGAAAGCGGAAGCGATGAAACAGAAGCGATCCCGAAGTGAACATTTGGATGAGATTGAGGGGAGGATGGGGGCAGGAGGAAGACACACACACTCACTCACACACACACACACACACACACACACACACACACACACACACACACACACACACACACACTCACACGCACGCACACATACACACACACACACACACACACACACTCTCTCTCTCTCTCTCTCTCTCTCTCTCACACACACACACACACACACACACACACACACACACACACACACACACACACACACTCCACTTACCCGAAAGAAGAAAGACAAATCAGATTTTCCTACCTTGTGAAATAGTTTTTACGTCACACCACTCCGTCTGAAGGAAAAGATGGAAATTGAACGATTCCCAGGTCTGTGATAATCAGCAATGCTTCGCCTTTTCTCGGACACGACTGAACGATTCCCAGCTCTGTGATAATTAGTAACACTTCACCCAGTCTCAGTCAGCCGTTCAGCGCAACAGATGACTCATCTAGCGACACACCGATGGTCAAAAGATAGAACCATGGATCGCAGTCCTGCTGACGCAAACTGTTGAATACCGTACTTTGAAAGTTCGCCGCGCTTATCAAAAGAAGAAGAAGAAAAGGAAACACCTTCTTGCACAGTTTGCTGTTGCTGTGTATGGCCAATAAGATTAGCTCACTAAATCTTATATTTTTTTCTTATCAGTATTTTTGATAATACCTTTTCCCAGGCTTAAGTGTTCTCGCAGATGACACAGCCTTGTCCTTATTTCTTTGAAATCAAGTGTTTACAGCAATAAGTGCGGTTTTATAAATTTAAACTTCCAGTCAGCCTAAATGAAACTAGCTGCTTCTTCTGTGAAACGTAGCCACAGTTCCGCTTTCATGTTACACAGTAACCGTAATACCCCTACGTACGAATGAAGGAAGGAAGGAAAAAATTGATATAGCGCACACAAAACTTAGCGTGCTCACAGAGCCCGATACACACAGTGCATACATGTAAGCTCTCGCAAGCTAAAACTACCAAAGGACATTCATATCAATAAAGTACAAACAGCTCCTACCCACCCAACTCTTCCCGAAAAGGGGAACTATAATTTTAAAATTTTTTATATATATATATATATATATAATATATATAAAATATATATATATAAACCCGTCCAAAACCGCGACTCGTGGCTGCGTCTTCGGAGAGACATTGGCAAATGGATCTCTTTTTGTTTATTTTTGCAGCCTTACATGTTTTGGGTGTTGTTTCACTGAAAGATCCTAAAAATTTTAAACCTGAAAAACTGAATGAACAAATGGGTAAAAACCCAAAACCCAATTTCCCCCCAAAACCAAACCCAAAACAAAAACCAAAAAACCCCCCCAAAAAAAACCCCCAAAAACAAACAAACCCAAAAAAACCAAAAAAACCAAACCCCAAAAAATATTTTAAAAAAAAACAACAAAAAAAAAACACACACCCCAACCCCAATTATTATTAAAAAAAAAACACAAAACCAAGGGGGGCCCCCCAAAACACAAAAAAAAAAACCCAAAAACCCCACACACAAAGCACACACACACGCACGCACGCACGCACACAGACACACAGGGGTCGTAAAATCATGGATTGCAGTCAGCAGTCCTCCACATGTTGTTCAAAGGTAACATTCTGTTTCTGGTGTAGAATCACAACCTGAAAACCTCTTAACGATTTCATTCTTTGCATGACACATTATTATTTCTTTGTGTGACGCGTCAGTCTTTCTTTGTGTGGCACGTCATTATTTCTTTGTGTGGCACGTCAGTCTTTCTTTGTATGGCACGTCATTATTTCTTTGTGTGACAAGCCATTATTTCTTTGTGTGACACGCCATGCGCTAAGCCATTATTTCTTTGTATGACACGCCATTTGTGTGACACGCCATTGTTTCTTTGTGTGACACGCCATTGTTTCTTTGTTTGACCCGCCATTATTTCTGGTGTGACGCGTCATTATGTCTTTGTGTGGCACGTGATTATGTCTTTGTATGGCACGTCATGTTTTGTGAAACGTCATTATTTCTTTGTGTGACGCGTCATTATTTCATCTCCTCTTCCCGTCCTTTCCTCCTCTGTGTATCAGCCCCCTTCTGTCTTTCTCCCCTGAACTCCGTCACTTTCCTCCTCTGTGTATCAGCCCCCTTCTGTCTTCTCCCCTGAACTCCGTCACTTTCCTCCCAACCAAGCTTCCCGCTTTGCCGGTATTTTATACAGAGTCGCGACCGAAACGTAAACAAAACGCTTTGCCTCCTCTCTGTCGCCTTACTCCTTCTCTTTCTCCTTCCCGCTTTCTATTTCTTTCCCCCTGAAAATCTAGCTGCAATGTTAGCCTACCCACTACATCATATGTTTAATATCTTGAACTTCTCATACAAATTTACTTGTTTGACGCCCCCCTCCACCCCCCTTCCCCATATTGTGTTACTGTATGTTGGTGTGTTCCCAGGGCTGGAACCCATCTCCACCTGAAGACAGCTGTGGGACAAAGCACGCATCATGCTCCAACGGCCAGAGTGACTCATCATCATAAAGTGCATGTCTATAGGACGCTATGGAGAGAAGCACACATCAGTATAAAATATAAGTTATAAAGAAAAATAACCTTCGTTTTCATCACACAGAATAACCGTTATAGACCCGGGCCAAACTTCAAGCACTGGTTTACGACATCCTTTCTTCGGAGGAAGGTGCTGGAAAGTGATGCTGGGCACGTGTTGCTGGGCCTCACGCGGCAATCCATGGGAGGTAAGCGGCTAATAATCATTTCCCGCGAAGAACTGCGTGCCACAACAGTTGCTTCCCCATGTCCCACAAGACTGCCTCGGGTGGTTTCTCAAAAATCAGCTGTGGTTAGCTGGATAACCCGAATGTCAGGAAGTTGCGGATTAATACTAGCAAAAAAGCTTTCTGCTTTGCGGAAATCAGTCTTCCAGCACTGGTACTGGGGCACCTCGATTTGTTTCTCCGACAGTCTGACCACATTCACGATGGATATGGCGACAACTCGTGTTTCCAAAGCAGATCAAGCGGAAAATCTGCCTTCTAGTGTTTGTGCTGAAGGGGACGATTTTCAGGTGCGGCAGTGTGGTGTTGGCACCAGCAAGTTGAGCTTCGACCAGACGGTTGGTGACTAACCAACTTCAGACAGTGCTTCTTACGTAAGTCATATTCCTTCCCTTTTTCGTTTTATAGATCATTTCACTCTTTTGCTTGTCAGTTGTTTGATTTTATTTATGGTTGTTTTGTTGTCAAGTTAAACTTAAGCGTGACTCGTCACTGAGTCCGTCACAACAGATACTTGAAAATTTGGATCGGGATATGAGGTCGCTGGAACAAAGGGGGAATGAGGGGTGAGGGGAGTGATGAGATGTGTCCACCTGCGGATCAATACTGGGGTGAGGGTGCTGGGTCGTCTTGGCTGTACTGGGGCATTCACTCGTAGAACCGGGCAGCACACTAGGGGTCCGGTTAAAAAGATCGTCGTCCATTATTTACAGTTAAAAACTGGGCTGCAGATGAAAAACCTTGCAAGGTTATGTCGGCGGGCTGCACCAACATGTAATATGTACAATCGGCACACACAGTATTTACAGTTAAAAACGTCGAAGACGCACATGGTAGTTTAAATACACTTGTAGTAAAATCGAGGCCTGTAGTCAGGCGGCTAAAAACACTTGGGTATGCAAGCATACATTTGTGGTGGTCGCTGGAATCAGGTCTAGCAGACTAGAACTGGGTGCGGGAAACACGGGGACGTTCGCCCCTTCCTCCGCCGCCGGGATTACACCCGAGCTGCGGGAAAGCGTTGAACGTAGCCGGTGGTCCCACATACTACAGGTAGGCTGCCAGTGGACAGTGTAGACCAGTCTGGCTGCAGCCCGTAAGAGGCTCCACCCTTCACGCTGATCGCACACTGCCAGGCTTTTTGTACACAGGGGCAGTCCCACGCTGCGTAGTTTCCCAGTCAGAGGCTGGAAGTGGTCTGAACATGAGGTGCAGGAGAACATCACGTGGTGAAACGAGACGCTCATCTCACACTCACACTTCGTCGGTACGCACATGCATCTCCAGACGCCCACGTGCAGACGATGCATGATGCGAGCTATGTAGGTCGGCTCTCCAGGGAAGAAGACTCCTGCCCGGCAGGGGGAGAGAGTATCGTCCCACTCCTTGGCCGTGGCCATTGAGTGGAACTCCTTCTCCCACTGCTTCCACGCCTGCTTGCTTTGTTCCGCATATACGTCGGCCAGGCCGATTTTCATCGTCACAGTCGAGGAGTCAACTCCCTTGGTTCCTCTTTTTGCTGCTCTATCCGCCTTCTCGTTTCCAGAGAGGCAGACGTGCGCTGGTACCCACTGAAAGCGAACTTCCGTACCGCGGGTGATCAGCTGATGGGTGGTTGTCGCGATCTCACGCACAAGATCCTCCCGTGCGTTTTGAGAGTCGGACTGATGGCTGCCAGCGCCGTCTTGGAGTCGCTGCAGATAACGATGGCGAAGGGAGTGACTGGTATCGCGCTGATGTGTTGCAGGGCCATGGAGATAGCCAACAGCTCAGCGGTGAAGACCGACACTGCGGGTAGTGAATAGGAGGTGTGAGGTTGTTGAACTCTGGGATCACAAAGGCAGCTCCAGCTGCACCATCGTCCATCACAGAACCATCAGTGAAGATCTTCAGGTGGTGTTGGTACTTTTCTTCCAGGCATAGCCTAGCTGTGACTGCTAGAACGAGTGGATTCTGGTCCTTCTTCAGCCCTTCCATGTCCACCTCAACGTGCGCTCGTTCCAGGAGCCAAGGTGGATAGGGATGCATCGGCCTCGTCGCCACCTCAACACCATCCAGTCCCGCGCTCCGGACCAGGTCGCAGACCAGGTCACAGATGGAGGAGTAGGACTGGAGTTGGGAGGGGTTTCGGAAGGCAGTAGTTATCTCGTCGACGGTGGAGTTGTCGACAGTCTGGCATCTAAAAACATACTTACTACAGATGAGCTGGATGTGGCGACGGAACGGGAGGAGCCCGGCCTCTCTGTACACCAGACACTGTGGCACGGACTGCGGCAGCCCGAGGGCCAGTCGCAGACCGCGCACCTCTATGGCGGTGAGGCGGGCGAGGCCCGTTTTCGATAGGTGGGGCATGGCTTCCAGTCCGTACGACAGGCGTGAGCGCACCAGGGCCCGCACCACGTTCACGAGGATCTTGGGGGTGTTGGCCCAGGGCTGAGCAGACAGCATCTTGATCACGTTGAGGGCTCTGGAGGCGTTCCGCGCGTTGTGCGCGACCTGCTGGTTTGTACGCCCCAGCGAGTGAAGTGTACACCCAGGTACTTAACTTCTTTCGATGCAAAGATGCTCTGCCCGTTCACCTGATGTGCACCTCCGTATTCTGAGAGGTGTTGGTGTGGAATGGGACGAACACCGTTTTCTGGGAAGAAAGAGCGAATCCATTTACTTGCATAAAGTGGACCACCCCGTCCACAGCTTCCTGGAACAGTTTCATGCTGTGTTTCACACACGAGCTGTTTGTGTGGAGACGTCTGATATGGGTGTCCGTCCATATCGCCAAGTCGTCGGCGTACATGGTCAGCACTACCTTTCCCTTCACTGCTGTGTCCACGTCGTGGACCATGATGTTGAACAACAGGGGGGCGATCACTGATCCCTGAGGAACGCCCATACTTATTCCTTTGGTGGTCGACGTGGCTCCCTTCCACCTGACCTTCATCGATCTGTCGCTCAGGAAGGATCTGATGTAGTTGTACATGTTGCCAGAAATTCCGATCTTGTCGAGTTTCTGTAGTAGCTTGGCGTGCCAGACCTGGTCGTAGGCACGGGAGATGTCAAAGAAGCACGTCAGTAGGACCTTTCTCCTCCCTAGTGCCCTCCCGACGTGCTCACCCAGTTTCACCAGGTGGTCTGTGACACCCCGTCCCCGTCGGAAGCCGGCCTGGCACACGGGAAACACTTTCTTTGACTCACAGAGGTATTCTAGTCGGTTCTTGATCACCCGCTCGTACACATTCCCTAGGTGGGATGTCAGGGAGATGGGTCTGTAACTGCCGAGCTCTTTCCTCGGTTTGCCGTGTTTGTGGATGGGGACGACAATGGCGTGTTTCCACCCAGCGGGGATTGTGCCCCCATCCCAGCATCTTTGGAAGAAATCCACCAGGATCTTCAGAAACGACTCGGGGGGCCTCTTTCAGCATCCGATACGAGACGGTGTCCACACCGGTGGAGACTTTGACTTTCTTGATGGAAGCCAAGGCTCGTCTTAGCTCGGTGCAGGTCAGTGGGCTGTTAACCGCCAAACTGTCGTCTGGCACCGGGTGCGTGAAGGTAGCCTCCATCTCTCGTCGGAATTGTTGCCTGTCCGCCGGGAGACTGTCGGTGTCACTGGCCTCAGCGAAAGCTTTCGCGAGAGCGTCCGCTTTGCTCTGGGCCGTGGTGTACTTTGTGCTGCCGTGTTGCAGGTCAGAATCAGGAACAACGCACTGTTGCTTCATTCTTCTGATCTTCTTCCACACAGATCCTAAGTCCGCCTTCCCAGCCGAAATAGAATCCGCGAAGGCTATCAGTGATCCTTCTTGGCCTGTGCTATGATCTTGTTGCAGTCTCTGTTGGCTGCTTTCATTCGTTCGTGAGTCTCGGCGTTCTGGTCTTTGGAGTAGTGCCTATACATTACCCGTTTGACTCTGACAGCCTCCTCGCATTCTTTGTTCCACCAAGGGTTGCTATTCGACCGTGACAGCCCACCACCGGTCATCGGTATAGCTTCCCTGGCGGCTTCAAGAATGGAGGAGACTATTCGTCGGTTCACTTCGTCGAGGTCAGCATCGCCTACGTTTATCTCTGCGGTTCCCAGAAGACTCCTGAACAAGTCCCAGTTGGCCAGGTCGTAGTTGTGCTTGCTGGTGGTAGCAGGAGTCTCCTTCTCTGCTGAGAAAACGAAGCTGACTGTGATGGGCAGGTGGTCGGACGACAAAGGATCCGCACCTACTTCCCACTCCGCACCGCTGGCTGTGTCGGGAGTCACGAGGGTCAGGTCGATAGCCGACGGCCTCTGATCCGAGCGGTCAGGTATGCGGGTGAAAGATCCATCGTTCAACACGATGAAGTCACTGTTGTCTATCTGGGCGGTGAGTGAGGGCGATGAGGACTCGTAATCCCGCTCCCAGCTTCTGTCCCGGACGTTGAAGTCTCCAGTGACCAGGCATCTGCCTTTGCCTCCGAGCTCAGTCAGTCAGTTGAAACTGGTACATGACTGGGGGGTGTAGCAGTTCACAATCATGAAATCCAACTGCCCTTGAACACGAACCCTCACTCCGCAGGTATACCCGTTGGGAGGACCTGTGATGTTCGGTTCGTTGCTAAAGAGGACGTTGTGTCTGATGTATATGCAGGCCATGATCTTGTCACTCGGAGAGACCGAACCGACGACTGGCGGGTAGTAATACCCTTCCAGTCTGGGTAGGCTACCCGGTGGGCAGGCCAGGGAGCTGTGCGTGTCCCGGGCCATGACCTTTCAACCTTGTCGTCCTTTCTCTTCTTTGATTGGGCGGGAGTTTTACGGCCCTAATTATCCGAAGTGTTAAAACTTGCGCGCTGGGCCCGTAGGCGCGTTCTCCCCCCACCGCCATACCACTTCCCCCCATCTCCCTGTCCCTAATAAGCCTTATGGTTTCTGTGGACGTTAAGCACCATGTTTACGTAGATATAGGCCCATGGCTGGGTGCAGTCACCCGTTCTCGCTGCCTTGGCTGAGTCGGGTTGCTGCGCGGCCGTTTCTCACGGGGCACTGACGGAGACATGGACCTGTGTATATATATATATAGGTTCATGGATTAATTGAGATCTGCCCCGGAAGTTGCGAGTCGACTGTGTTGACTCTCGCCCACGCCGACTGCCAGGCCTTAGTGGAGTGGCTGGAGGGGCCAGCGTCGCGGTGGTTGTGGTTGTGGTTGTGGTTGTTGTGATTGTTGTGGTGGCTGCTGTGGTTTTGCCCTGGTCAGATTGAACATCACCCGAGTCTGTGCTGGTGGCGGAGTTCCATCCAGTTTCTTTTCCTTTTCTTCAAAATTAGATCCTACCTGTGGGGTGTTTTTCCACCCACTCTTTTCACAGCTGTCAGAAGGGAAGTGGGCAGCCATAGCGTAGTGTCAGTGACACTGTGCATAATCCTTCATAGAGCACGGTACATAATCCTGACAGCAGGTTGTCACAGTAGATGTATTCTACACTTCAAGTGTGTGATAATCATACAGCACGGTATATAATCCTGACAACAGGTTGTCACAGTAGATGTATTCTACACTTCAAGTGTGTGATAATCAAACAGCACGGTATATAATCCTGACAACAGGTTGTCACAGTAGATGTATTCTACACTTCAAGTGTGTGATAATCATACAGCACGGTATATAATCCTGACAACAGGTTGTCACAGTAGATGTATTCTACACTTCAAGTGTGTGATAATCATACAGCACGGTATATAATCCTGACAACAGGTTGTCACAGTAGATGTATTCTACACTTCAAGTGTGTGATAATCATACAGCACGGTATATAATCCTGACAGCAAGTTGTAGATGTATTCTACACTTCGAGTGTGTGATAATCATAGAGCGCTGTATATAATCCTGACAGTGGGTTGTAGATGTATTCTACACTTCAAGTGTGTAGTAATCATAGAGCGCTGTATGTAATCCTGACAGTAGGTTGTAGATGTATTCTACACTTCAAGTGTGTAGTAATCATAGAGTACGGTATATAATCCTGACAGTAGGTTGTAGATGTATTCTACACTTCAAATGTGTGATAATCATAGAGCGCTGTATATAATCCTGACAGTAGGTTGTAGATGTATGCTACAATTGAAGTGTACCATAATCACAGAGCGCTGTATATAATCCTGACAGTAGGTTGTAGATGTATTGTGCAGTTCAAGTGTGTGACAATCACAGAGCAAATCAATGAAGGGGACCAGCGGGGTTAGGCAGACTGACTCTCCAAGCCGTTCGCTTTCCGGGACACTGCCTCCAGACTCTGTCATAGTGCATTGTTTCGTGACTCTGCACCTGTCCATGCACCCACGCTGTCATAAATAGGCCACCTGGACGGCTACAGACCATTCCTGAAAAACTGGTCGGTGTACCTGTTCCGAGTGTGAATGGAAAGTACTCGGGTACTTTCCGTTGACAGTGGGAAGATTTACGCCGCTCAGTCAGCTCGTGGGAAAAGGGGAACCGTTCACAGGTCCGTGTTCCATACTTATTGATCGCTTTTATATAGCGCTCTTCTCCGCTCTCCAGCAGACACACCGCGCTTTTGTCGCATGTCATTCTAAATGAGTGACTACATAGATTTTTACAGCGCGTTTTTCTTTTCTTTTTTCCTTTTTTTTCTTTTATACATTTTTCATTTCCTCCGAAGTGGTGTACTGACAGCGCTATGTGGATGTTACATGACTGGTGCCACGTGAAACTGCTGCCATCTCGGCGCACGTTCTGTGTACACCATACCACCTTAACACCAGTTGTCACTTTATTTGAAGCCACATTCGTAGGGTGCGTGTGTGTTTAGTAGTAGGTGTAACCTGTCACCTGCACTTTTGGCACAATGACCGGGATCTTTCACGCGCTACTGCCGTAACACGGGGGTGGAACTGACACCGAAAAAAAGTCAGCTCAGAAAATTGACCCTGGAGAAGAAAATTCTCCCGCCGATCCTGCCGGGACTCGAGCCCGGGACCTTCGATCACGAGTTCGGCGCTGTAACCACTGAGCTATCCCCGCTTCCCACAGTGAGATACGGAGAGACAGGAGAAAAGCAGGAGAAAAACTGTTTCACTTAAATTGTATGTTTGTGTTTTTCTCAGATGGTACCTGGATTCCATCAAGATTCGCTCATTTAGCCGGGTGCATGCCTGAAGTGACTGATGTGACGTCATCAATGAAGATGTCCGTGAACGTGCAGCGCCATTTCCCCGGATGTGCTGCTGACCGAGACTTTTGAAATGGCCAGCAACCTCTTGTCGGTGTCTCTTGGTCGTCTCAGTGACCGTTGCCAGAGGCAGCAGTGCAATGATCTGTTGCGTATCAAACGGCCGAGAGAGCGCCAGAGGTCGCGACATTGCTCAGTGCGCGTCCTTCTGACCGCAAACCTCTGCAGCTGAAACAATAATAGTCAAAAGTGCGGTGGTCATGGATTTTGCCTGAAACACTACACCTTCAACCCTAAAGGGAATGTAAAGTGTACGTCTCGGTCTTCAGTTCCTTTTGCCTTTTATTCCTGTCATCAGTGTCGTGTTTCGGTCTTCAGTTCCCTTTGTTCTTTAGTCCTGTCATCAGTGTTGTGTTTCGGTCTTCAGTTCCCTTTGTTCTTTATTCCTGTCATCAGTGTCGTGTTTCGGTCTTCAGTTCCCTTTTTTCTTTAGTCCTGTCATCAGTGTCGTGTTTCGGTCTTCAGTTCCCTTTGTTCTTTATTCTTGTCATCAGTGTTGTGTTTCGAAAACAAAATACAGTATGGCAGAAAGAGGTGACCGTCATCCTGCGCCTGCCAAACGCAAAGATACAATCCACTATACGCTCAGTGAGAAAGACAACAGCGACCGTAAATACATCAAACAGGGTGAGACCAAGACAGACAGTGAGGAAGATGAGGGAGAAGTCACTAGAAGAAGTCGCCGCTCGGAGAAAGCTGCAGATAAAACGAGCGGCGTTTGTGGTGCAAACTCTTCACGCGCTCAACGTTCCATTCCTTACAGCAAAAAACAGATTGACACTGAAACGGGACCATGCAACAGGCTGTCAAACGGGACCATGCAACAGGCTGTCAAACGGGACCATGCAACAGGCTGTCAAACGGGACCATGCAACAGGCTGTCAAACGGGACCATGCAACAGGCTGTCAAACGGGACCATGCAACAGGCTGTCAAACGGGACCATGCAACAGGCTGTCAAACGGGACCATGCAACAGGCTGTCAAACGGGACCATGCAACAGGCTGTCAAACGGGACCATGCAACAGGCTGTCAAACGGGACCATGCAACAGGCTGTCAAACGGGACCATGCAACAGGCTGTCAAACGGGACCATGCAACAGGCTGTCAAACGGGACCATGCAACAGGCTGTCCGGAAGAGGTCAGCATCCTTCAGAGGCAGAAAGCAACGCTGCCGCTCGGAGCGATGAAGGCGTGAGCGAGACGGTTGCGGGACAACACCCGGGGGCGACATCAGCAAGTGTGAAGACAGAGTCCGGCGGCAGTGCGGGCAGCACGCTGGGTAAACCTTATGCATCCGTCTTCAAGGGAAAGCGCAGCGACCTCGACATCATTATGACCGCTGCGGTTCGCGAAGAAGGCAGCGTTCAGTTTGCCGACTGCATGAAATTGTCTTGGGATGTCACGACAAGCAACAATGCAAAGCTAATGCCAGAGAAACCTGAAGGAAACGATTCAGACACGGCTAAATCCAAAGGAGCCAGACCAAAGCGAAGGACAGACGGCAAACCGTCGCATCAACAGAATTCTCCGGAGGAGAGACGTTCTGAAAGGAAGTATCGAAACAACAAGAATTCAGCGGCAGCATCAGAAGACTCAACCCCGACAGAAGACAGTTCCTCAAACGATTCATGTGCTACAACCAAGGCTAAACCAGCCCGAGCAAAAACTAAATCTTCCATGAAGAAGAGCTCAAAGAAAACATCCTCACGAACAACACATTCCACAACCGATCCCACATACACAAAAAAAACAACAGATCTAAGCCAAGCGGCTCGAAACAGCCTTTGGCATCATCAAACTTGCCACCTCGCCCTTCCGAACAATCCATGAACACTACAGACGATAATGAGATCGTCAACTCAATGCAAACAGCTTGGAACGGTGACAGACCCAAGAGAAGCGAGGAGGGCTGGAATGAGTCAGAAGGCGCTGGGCGCCACATTCCTGACTGCGACTCAAGGCCTGGCGGCGAGACGGGCGGGAGAGCGTCCGCCGTTGAGACTGTTGGTCCCACCACATCCACCCAGCAGTCTGTGACACCGGTAGCCGTTGAGACTGTTGGTCCCACCACATCTACCCAGCAGTCTGTGACACCGGTAGCCGTTGAGACTGTTGGTCCCACCACATCTACCCAGCAGTCTGTGACACCGGTAGCCGTTGAGACTGTTGGTCCCACCACATCTACCCAGCAGTCTGTGACACCGGTAGCCGTTGAGACTGTTGGTCCCACCACATCTACCCAGCAGTCTGTGACACCGGTAGCCGTTGAGACTGTTGGTCCCACCACATCTACCCAGCAGTCTGTGACACCGGTAGCCGTTGAGACTGTTGGTCCCACCACATCTACCCAGCAGTCTGTGACACCGGTAGCCGTTGAGACTGTTGGTCCCACCACATCTACCCAGCAGTCTGTGACACCGGTAGCCGTTGAGACTGTTGGTCCCACCACATCTACCCAGCAGTCTGTGACACCGGTAGCCGTTGAGACTGTTGGTCCCACCACATCTACCCAGCAGTCGTGGCCCACCCAGTCTCCGACAGCCACAGGTCCCACAGACCAGCAGGGAGGACCGGCACACTTGGGTCCCCAACACATGGCGTCTTCAGAAGGAACCCGTGCCGTGGCCGGCAGACACAGCTGGCCTTCAACACAGCGTTCCCAGTCTCCACGCATACCTTCCTCCGCTCTTTCTTCCGCTACTTCATCTACTGCGTCCTCGGCTACTTCATCTACTGTTTCGCCGAGCCCACCAGCAACAGACCTGTCTGGACACGTCCAGAGGCTGCATATTCGCGGTCACATTGTGGTGGCGAAGGCAGCAATGCCAGTGGACAGCGGTCAGTACTCGGCCTGTTGGGATCTCGGAACAGGACAGGAGGACCGCACTGAGCAAAGGGACCTGCCTGTCACCTTCACCTTTGATCACCGCCTGCTGCTAGGCAATGGAGGTGAGTTGATACAGACGTGTGTGTGTGTGTGTGTGTGTGTGTGTGTGTGTGTGTGTGTGTGTGTGTGTGTGTGTGTGTGTATATATATATATATATAAAACCGAGTGCATCTGCACATTGTGTTTGTGTTGTTGTACTCTGTATGTAACTTCGTCAGTCAGTGTCCCTAGCGTTTCTTCTGTTGGGTGTGGGGTAGGATTATGACGTCATTTATTTGTAATAATTCTTTTATGTATGTTTTACGTATTACTATTTTGGACGTCAGTGAGAGAGCGCGAGAGCAAGCGAGAGGGAATTAGAATGACCTCTCGCATGTACCATCAAAGAGAAAAGAAGAAATAAAATCAGGAATGTCTGGCTGTGGCTCGTTTTGTTGTTGGCCGGGATGTTATTCGGCTTCCCTACTTCCAGTCCTGCTCGCAGCGCCAGATATAAACGGTCGGTGGAAGTAGCAGGTTGGAAGTAAGGAACAACAAACGAGCCACAGCCAGAGATTCCTGATTTTTTTTCTTCTTCTTTTTTTCTTCTCTTTTTCTTTTTGCTGTCGGTTGTAGCTAGGTCAAATGTAAAATTACTGTCCGTTGTAGCTAGGTCAAATGTAATACTGCTGTCGGTTGTAGCTAGGTCAAATGTAATATTACTGTTGGTTGTAGCTAGGTCAAATGTAATATTGCTGTCGGTTGTAGCTAGGCCAAATGTAATATTGGTTGTGGCTAGATCAAATGTAATATTACTGTCGGTTGTAGCTAGGTGAAATGTAATATTACTGTCGGTTGTAGCTAGGTGAGACGTAATACTTCTGTCGGTTGTAGCTTGGTCAGATATAATACTTCTGTCGGTGGCAGCTAGGTCAAATATAATATTGCTGTCGGTTGTAGTTAGGTCAGATGTAATGCTGCTGTCCGTTGTAGCTAGGGTCAAATGTAATATTTCTGTCGGTTGTAGTTAGGTCAAGTGTAAATAGTGCGATTGCTTATTGGCCATTTTTGTCTTGTTTGCGTTTGCTGTGTTCGGAGATGTGATCCAGGCGTTTGCTGTTGATTGTGCTGTGTTCGGAGATATGAGCCAGGCGTTTGCTGTTGATTGTGCTGTGTTCGGAGATATGATCCAGGCGTTTGCTGTTGATTGTGCTGTGTTCGGAGATATGAGCCAGGCGTTTGCTGTTGATTGTGCTGTGTTCGGAGATATGATCCAGGCGTTTGCTGTTGATTGTGCTGTGTTCGGAGATATGATCCAGGCGTTTGCTGTTGATTGTGCTGTGTTCGGAGATATGAGCCAGGCGTTTGCTGTTGATTGTGCTGTGTTCGGAGATATGATCCAGGCGTTTGCTGTTGATTGTGCTGTGTTCGGAGATATGATCCAGGCGTTTGCTGTTGATTGTGCTGTGTTCGGAGATATGATCCAGGCGTTTGCTGTTGATTGTGCTGTGTTCGGAGATATGATCCAGGCGTTGACTCGCGGTCTTGTGACTTAATTGTGCTCTAAAATGGCGTGAAAGAAAACTGAATGTGCTTCTGTCCTGAGGTGACCCGTTGCGACAGACGGTACGTTAAAGTCCAAGCAGTAACTAACTAACCACGTTTTGAGAAGACTTCTAGATCCTCTAACTAGTTTAAGCAATCAATTATCTTACTTGACAAAAGAATTTGGTGTCGACAGGACCGAGAAGGACCAGGGAAATCGTGCGTGTCGATGAACTGCAGCTCTACCCACAGGAACAGCCGGTTAGCCTTCTTCTTTTTCTGCTTCTTCTTCGTCTGAATCACACCTTACCATTGTTCGTATATAATGCATCTATCTCTAACCGTTGTAAAGTTCGGCGATTCAATTTGATTCTTCAGTATCCATAGGTCGATGAGACATAAGCTTTTGGACTACTGTAATGCTTTGCTCTCTGGTGTACCGCTGTATCTGCTGCATGGACCAACCAGGCCAGCATGCTGCTGCAAGATTCACAGTCAAGGTTTCCAGATCAGGCATATATTGATTCACAGTCAAGGTTTCCAGATCAGACATATATTGATTCACAGTCAAGGTTTCCAGATCAGACATATAATCAGTCACAGTCAAGGTTTCCATATCAGACGTATGTTGGTTGATAGTCAAGGTTACCAGATCAGACATACTGATTCACAGTCAAAGTTTGCAGATCAGACATATGTTGATTCACAGTCAAGGTTTCCAGATCAGACATATACTGTTTCACAGTCAAAGCTTCCAGATCAGACATATGTTGATTCACAGTCAAGGTTTCCAGATCAAACATATATTGATTCACAGTCAAAGGTTCCAGATCAGACATATATTGATTCACAGTCACGGTTTCCAGATCAGACATATATTGATTCACAGTCAAAGCTTCCAGATCAGACATATATTGATTCACAGTCAAGGTTTCCATATCAGACATATTTTGATTCACAGTCAAGGTTTCCAGATCAGACATGTTGATTCACAGTCAAGGTTTCCAGATCAGACATATTTTGATTCACAGTCAAGGTTTCCAGATCAGACATGTTGATTCACAGTCAAGGTTTCCAGATCAGACATATATTGATTCACAGTCAAGGTTTCCAGATCAGACATATATTGTTTCACAGTCAAGGTTTCCAGATCAGACATATGTTGATTCATAGTCAAGGTTTCCAGATCAGACATATATTACTCTCACTCCCCTTGGCGGACCAGCAAGACCAACATGCTGCAAGACTCACAGTCACAGCTCCCAAATCAGATATATCACTCACATTTTGTTCTCACAGTCAAAGCTCCCAAATCAGACATATCACCCACATTTTGTTCTCATAGTCAAAGCACCCAAATCAGACATATCACTCACATTTTGTTCTCACAGTCAAAGCTCACAAATCAGACATATCACTCACATTTTGTTCTCACAGTCAAAGCTCACAAATCAGACATATCACTCACATTTTGTTCTCACAGTCAAAGCACCCAAATCAGATATATCACTCACATTTTGTTCTCACAGTCAAAGCACCCAGATCAGACATAGTACTATCGTTTTGCACTCACAATCAAAGCTCCCAAATCAGACATATCACTCACATTTTGTTCTCACAGTCACAGCTCCCAAATCAGACATATCACTCCCAATTGGCACTCACTCCACTGGTTGCATTGTCCCTCTGTTACTTTTCCATGTTGGATTCTGATCCTGAACAACTTTCCTATTTTCAAGGTCTTGCGGATTTGTACACCATCGAAACAGCTCCGTCCAGTGACAGCAGCATTCTTTGTGTACCCTCCATTAAAACAAAAATCTTGGGTCAAAGATCCTTTTCACATGCTGGTCCCGTAATCTGGAGCCAACTGCCGTATGCTATCTGTACTTCCCAGTCGTATGCTATCTGTACTTCCCAGTCGTATGCTATCTGTACTTCCCAGTCGTATGCTATCTGTACTTCCCAGTCGAAGCCGCCATTCAAGCAAGCCCCCAGAACCATCTGTTTAGCACGCACTGTTGAATTTCAGAGTGAATTGTTTGCCCTGTTTACCACGCATGTTGCAGCCTGAGTATAAAATGGCTGTAATTTCGCTAACCCCCTCCCGTTTCCTCCTTCACCTGCTTTGTTGTTGTCCTGGTGCCATGGTGAAACACTTCCACCTCAAGCCAGACCAGCCGCTCTGGAAATCTGTCTTATTATTATTATTATTATCTGTTGCTGTTGTTATAGTATCTCGATCACCATTAGGTGGCGGGAGTGTGTTACAGTGGCAGTTATTGACCTCTGTCCTGTTTGACTGAAGATGGCGTGAGTGTGTTACACTGACCTCTGTCCTGTTTGACTGAAGATGGCGTGAGTGTGTTACACTGACCTCTGTCCTGTTTGACTGAAGATGGCGGAGTGTGTTACACTGACCTCTGTCCTGTTTGACTGAAGGTGGCGCGGGTGTGTTACACTGACCTCTGTCCTGTTTGACTGAAGGTGGCGCGGGTGTGTTACACTGACCTCTGTCCTGTTTGACTGAAGGTGGCGCGGGTGTGTTACACTGACCTCTGTCCTGTTTGACTGAAGGTGGCGCGGGTGTGTTACACTGACTTCTGTCCTGTTTGACTGAAGGTGGCGCGGGTGTGTTACACTGACCTCTGTCCTGTTTGACTGAAGGTGGCGCGGGTGTGTTACACTGACCTCTGTCCTGTTTGACTGAAGGTGGCGCGGGTGTGTTACACTGACCTCTGTCCTGTTTGACTGAAGGTGGCGCGGGTTGTGTTACACTGACCTCTGTCCTGTTTGACTGAAGGTGGCGCGGGTGTGTTACACTGACCTCTGTCCTGTTTGACTGAAGGTGGCGCGGGTGTGTTACACTGACCTCTGTCCTGTTTGACTGAAGGTGGCGCGGGTGTGTTACACTGACCTCTGTCCTGTTTGACTGAAGGTGGCGCGGGTGTGTTACACTGCCCTCTGTCCTGTTTGACTGAAGGTGGCGCGGGTGTGTTACACTGCCCTCTGTCCTGTTTGACTGAAGGTGGCGCGGGTGTGTTACACTGACTTCTGTCCTGTTTGACTGAAGGTGGTGCGGGTGTGTTACACTGACCTCTGTCCTGTTTGACTGAAGGTGGCGCGAGTGTGTTACACTGCCCTCTGTCC
This sequence comes from Alviniconcha marisindica, assembly GCA_018857735.1. Lineage (NCBI taxonomy): Eukaryota > Metazoa > Mollusca > Gastropoda > Provannidae > Alviniconcha > Alviniconcha marisindica. Next base: position 1,113,128 of record JABMCL010002179.1, on the reverse strand, counting down.
TGTTTGACTGAAGGTGGCGCGAGTGTTTTTCACTGCCCTCTGTCCTGTTTGACTGAAGGTGGCGCGGGTGCGTTACACTGACCTCTGTCCTGTTTGAATGAAGGTGGCGCGGGTGTGTTACACTGACCTCTGTCCTGTTTGACTGAAGGTGGCGCGGGTGTGTTACACTGACCTCTGTCCTGTTTGACTGAAGGTGGCGCGGGTGTGTTACACTGACCTCTGTCCTGTTTGACTGAAGGTGGCGCGAGTGTGTTACACTGACCTCTGTCCTGTTTGACTGAAGGTGGAGGAGCAGAGGGCTGAGGGAGATTCCGCTGCATCAACACCGGCGCTCGGCCAGCTCTCCAGTACAACAAGTGAGACGTTTTCTGTCCAGGCAGCAGCCTACCTACTCAGCTCGCAATATATCGCTTTGCTTCATGTGCCAATATATTAACACGCTCGCTTGCTAGCCTACATAGTATAATTATAGTGGCCTACATGTCTACTATCGCTGTTTTAAAGAAAACGATTCTCTACAGATGCATCCTATTTCTTAAGCGGTGGGCCTAGTACTATGGTGTGCAAACATTTTCATTAAAGGGCCTGTAAAGGCAGTTTCCGGCCACAAAATCACTCCAAATCGTTTCAAAACAACATATAGGTCCGTACTAACGTTCGAAGAGAAGAAACAGTCTATTACTCACTTGTTTAAAACTTTTTCAGGCCTCGACTAGGTTGTAATGCGTTTATTTTGGCAAAAAGGTCGGAAAATACGGTCAACTGAACGTTTCAAAACCAGCGCCATTTTGAATGAGAGATTCCGCGAGAGCTATTTTAAGCTAAAGGTCAACGGTCGGTCAGAGACGTCACAAACAGACCAGCAACCAAACGTGGAAGTCGGGTCTGTGTGAGTGTCCACAGGGCAACCGGCTTGGAAAAATGTCCAGTTCAAATAATATAAAGAGGATTTCAAAACAACATATAGGGATGAAACTCCTTTTCAGTAGTTGGGCCTTTGTTTATTCCCCCTTGTTATTTCATCTTTCTCGAGCCATTGTTAGGTGCGTGGCGTTTCGGTCTTTTTCGTTGTGTTTACTCTAGCTTTCACTACAGGCTAGACCTCATCAGGGAGCCTGCCTTTTATTGGGTGTTTTATTTTATTTTCCCAGTTTAGCCTTGTTTGTTTCATCAGGTAATGTTCGTTCTAGTTCAATAGACTAGCGATTTCGTGGCCTCCCTGGGTAGGGTTTGGGGTTGGGCTAGTTGCCGGTTCTTGCCATTCACTGTTTTTTCTCTTGGATTGCCCTTTTGTTTCTCGAGTTATATCGTTCATTTACGATGTACGAGTGAGGGGGGTAGTTTCGATGTTTAACGAACCGCTCATTCTTTCTTTGTGTGGGGTAGTTCGTGAGCGTCTGTTGCCCTGCCGTGTTGTTGTCGGCTGAATGGATTGTATCGTGTACACGGATTACGTGTATCCAGCCTTTGTCTCGTTGCTCGCTGACATATCTTGCCTCCTCTTTCTTTTCAGAAAGTGTTGTTTTGTTTTTCTCTCTTTTCCTCTTCTTTTCCACCATGCGTTCTTTTCTTTTTTTATTTCTGGTTTATTGGCCATTTCGTACCCGCTTGTTACCTTGCCTGATTAGGACAGCCATTTTGCATTTCTCTTTTTGTCTGCATTTGTTTACATCCCGATGCTTTGTCATCGGTAGTCCTGATTAGCGAATTGCTTTATCAGTCTGCAGCCTTTATTTTTCTAGATGGAAGCCGGGTTAGTGAGGGGTTAGTTAGAGTTAGTTAAGATTCATGTTAGTTATGGTTAATTTGGCTTTCCATCTGTTTGTCGGCATAGTTATTTTTGCTCTGTGCTCTTATGGCTGCAACAAATGTAGTCAATGTAGTCGTCCACTCATTTGTTGCAGACAGTAGTCTATTAGACAGTTGTGATTTGTTTTTTGTTTTTTTCTCCACCTTATGTTTGCAGGTAGGCCACCGTTTGCGTTTTGAGGTGGTTTCAGCTGTTTTGTTTGTTTCATTTGGTGTCAGGTGTTTGCTTGCCTGATTAGGGCAGCCATTTTTGTTTGCCATCAACATTTGTGGTTTGGTCTTTCTTTCTTTGCCATAGGCATTTGTGGTCTTCTTTTTGGGGGGGGTCTTCTTTTTTTTTTGTCACAGGCATTTGTTTCTTACTTACACGGCCTTTTCTGCTGTAGGCATTCGTGCTAGACTTACTGTCTTTGCCTTCTTTCTTTCTTAATGTTCTCAGATGCTAAAGAGCATATTAGGGACAAACTGCGATGTCGACCGAATGGTGCCGTGGCTTCGGCACGGCCCCGTGAGAGTGCCGCTATTTTTCCCTAAGCCCTGTACTATTCGTTGGTGCACAGGCCTGCCGAGTTTCTGTTTACCTTTCGGCTTTTACTTTTCTCTCGCTTGTTTTCATTGATGTTTTGCCTCGATTTTCTTTTGTTTCTTAGACAAGGCAGGGGTATTTGTTGGTAGTTCAATAGTTGTACCTCCTGTTTTTCCTTTCTTTTCTCCGTGTTTACCATGTCCATTTGTTTTTTGTTGGTTTTCTTTCTCTCCCTTCTTCTTCTTCTGCATTTATTACGAGTTCATTCTTGCTGAGGATTTGTGTGTTCATTTGCCTCTTTTGTTTATTTCCCTTTCTTTTTCTGGAGGGTTTCTTGTGAAAAAGGGTTTTCCCCTTTTTTAATTTTAATCTTTGCACTGGGTGCCAAATTGTCCAAATGTATTTCAGAGTCCTTTGGTCGGTCTGGATATATTCCTTTTGAATTGGCAAGGACGGAGGTTTCATCCGAAGAGACCGTTCCTTCCATCTAACAAGGATCAACCTAGCGAAAGCCGGGCGATGCGTGACCGATACCATTTAGTAAAAAAATTCATGTCTCTGTGGGTGTCCACAGGGTAACCGACTTGGAACAATTTCCAGTTCGAATCTCCAAGAATGTAGCTTCCTTCGACTGCTATCTTTCGGGAAGGTGTGAAAGGAAAACAACGACCCTTTGGTCTGCAGCTCTGCGCATCCCACGGCCGCACATTCGGCGTGGCATTTTCGTTGTGGACCGATTGATGGTGAAAACGCGCCTCATTCGCCATTCGCCTCAGTGGTCTGTTTGTGACGTCAGAGACCTACGTCACGGATCTCGCGCGTATTTCGAGATTAAAACAAGCAGACGAAATTCGGCCTGATCGGCATGCATTTCTTCCTTCGTAAACATACTTACTTTCATGGCATTTACATTTTATTAGATTTAAAGGTCATGTTATGCACTAGAGTTTCATAATTGGGTCGATTTTCAACGTTCCGTTGCAAACAAAAACTGCCTTTTCAAGCCCTTTAAGTAAAGAGGCCTTTTTTATCACGTGTCTCAGATTGCTTTTGAACAATTTAAATCATGAATATAATATACTAATCTTTTGTGTCGTTCTGTGTAGGCATTATTATAGTTATTGCTACTATTGTAGTACCTGGTACATATTATTCTAATATATTTTACTTGTATTGTTATGTATTAAAACTATGGTTTTGTTTTTCGTTTCAAATAACTTTTTTAGGAACTCAGATCATTTTAGTGATCAGTTTACAAGTCAGTAAATAATCTGTTCGTCTGGCAGTGTCTTTCTGCTGTCCAACTGTGTCTGTCCTACTTCACTCTCGATCTGCGTCTGTCGGTCTGTCAGTCCTTTTTTCAATCTGAACACGTCCGTCTTTCTGTGAGTCTGTCGATCTTTCAGTTTGGCTTTGTCTGCTTCTCCGTCTGTAAATCTATGTCTAGCATTCTATCTCGCTGTGTCTGTTTCACTCTGTGTCTGTCTCACTCTATGTGTCTGTCTCGGTCTGTGTCTGTCTCGATCTTTGTGTCTGTCACGCTCTATCGGTCTTGTGTTGCCAAGGCAGATGGTTGCATAACCTACAGGTCTGCATCAGGGACATGGCTGATAGTGTCTTCAGCTGTAGTTCGCTTTGCTTCCAATGCGGTTACGGTCGTGGACACTGTCTTCACGTGACTTTGCGCCCCGCACGTTCCGCAGACATTGACCTGGCCCCTTTCACTGCCCATCTGAATGCAGCCATCGCTCGGGTGGTAGCAGTGGCAAGCAGGCATAAGAACCCTATGCATATGCTTACTCCTTATTTTTAACCAAAAACCTTATTTCTTGTCGGTTTTCCTCATTTGAAAGTTCATGTCATTATGTTCCATCGTCCAAGTACCATATGTGTCACTCTGTTCGTGAACTGTTCAACTCTTTCTTCACTTCCTTTTGCATCACCGTCGAGTTCTTGTGCTTCTTTCCTTTTCCCAAGCTCTTCTTCCTTCTCCGCCCCCCCCCCCCCCCCCCCCCTCGCCCCCCTTCTTCTTCTTCTTCTGTATCGTTTTGCTGTCCACAGAAACCTCTTCCTTCTTCTCCTTTTATTTCCTCCTTTTTTTCTTCCTCTTTTTTGGCTGATCGAACTAATATGCTCCTATTCTCAACAGACCCGACTATGTCCGACCTCATCCGAGTGATGGGATGGAACGCCGACAGCGGTCCTGGTGATGGTCACCAACGGAACGCCGACAGCGGTCCTGGTGATGGTCACCAACGGAACGCCGACAGCGGTCCTGGGGATGGTCAGCAAGGACACGGTTCCGACAGAGGTCCTGGTGATGGTGGGCAAGGGCACGGTGCGGTCCGGCTCTGTGTGCAGTGCCGAGTCAGGTGGGCCAACGTGCTGACCTTTAACTGTCACCACCGGTCACTCTGCCAGCACTGTGTGGACCATGTGGAGCACTGTCCCTTGTGCCACAGGCCCATCATCATGTTCTACAGGCTGGATCTTTGACCCGCACTCTCAGAATGGAGGCGTCTTGTGTGCCTTTCTGCAACCCCCCCCCCCCCCCCCCCCCCCCCCACACACACACACACACAAACACACCTCTGTATTCCCGTCTTTAGGGGTGTCCACAGGGTAACTGACTTGGAAAAATGTCCAGTTCGAATCTCCAAAGATGAACTCCGACGCCATTGCCAGTATTTGGACCTTTGTTTATTTCCCCTTGTCATTCATCTTTCTCGAGCCTAGTTCGGTGCGTGGCGTTTCGGTCTTTTTCGTTGTGTTTACTCTAGCTTTCACAACAGGCTGGACCTCATCAGGGAGCCTGTCTTTTATTGGGTGTATTGTTTTATTTTCCAAGTTTATCCGTGCTTGTTTCGTCATATGTAAAGATGAAAAAGGTTTGTTCGTTCTAGTTCAATAGACTAGCGATTTCGTGGCCTACTTACCGGTTCTTGCCAGTGACTGTTTTTTCTCTTTGCTTGCCCCTTTGTTTCTCGAGTTATAGCGTTCATTTACGATTTACGAATGAGGGGGTAGGGTAGTCTCGATGTTTAACGAGACCGCTCATTCTTTCTTCGTGAACGTCAGTTGCCTCGCACTGTTGTTGTCACTGCTGAATGGGTTGTATCGTGTACACAGTTTACGTGTATCCAGCCTTTGTCCCGTTGCACGCAGACAGTTCTTGCCTCTTCCTTCTTTTCGGAAAGTGATTTGTTTTGTAGTTTTTTTTCCCTCTTCTCTTCTACCACGCGTTTCTTCTTTTTTATCTTTGGCTTATTGGCCCTTTCGTACCCGCTTGTTAGCTTGCCTGATTTGGACAGCCATTTTGGATTTCTCTTTTCGTCTGCATTTGTTTACATTCCAATGCTTTGTCATCGGTCGTCCTGATTACCGATTTGCTTTATCAGTCTGCAGCCTTTATTTTTCTAGATGGAAGCCGGGTTAGTTAGAGTTAGTTATGGTTAGTCTGGCTTTCCATCTGTTTGTCATTGGCACATTTATTTTTGCTCTGTGCTCTTGTGACTGTATTCGTCCATTCATTTGTTGCAGACAGTAATCTATTAGACTGTTGTAATTTCATGTTGAATTTTTGAAAATGTTTCAAGTGAAAGCACACATATCATGCTGAATTGTTGAGAATGTTTCAAGTGAAAGCACACATATCATGCTGAATTGTTGAGAATGTTTCAAGTGAAAGCATGCTGTGTTGAATTGTTGAGAATGTTTCAAGTGAAAGCACACATATCATGCTGAATTGTTGAGAATGTTTCAAGTGAAAGCATGCTGTGTTGAATTGTTGAGAATGTTTCAAATGAAAACACACAAATCATGCTGAATTGTTGAGAATGTTTCAAGTGAAAGCATGCTGTGTTGAATTGTTGAGAATGTTTCAAGTGAAAGCACACATATCATGCTGAATTGTTGAGAATGTTTCAAGTGAAAGCATGCTCTGTTGAATTGTTGAGAATGTTTCAAGTGAAAGCAAACTGTGTTGAATTGTTGAGAATGTTTCAAGTGAAAGCATACTGTGTTGAATTGTGAAAAGCTCTGGTCTCTTTCAAGGCTTTCCGTGTCTTAAGACGCGGAGCTTAGCAGTACGCTTGACGACGATCCGCGTCTTTAGACGCGGTAAGAATGAAAGATTTTTAACGGTCTTACCGGCTTTCGAGTTGACTGGAGGCAATTATACTACATTAACTGCATCAATTTCGGACACTTTCGGTAATACCTTTAGTCCAGTCGAGTGTTCCTTTGTCAGTTTTGGCGTCTGTAGCACGTGTATCAAACTGACAAAAGTTTCACGTTTGTAAATGGCAGCATGCAGAGTGAACATGCGTTACTCAACGCGGGAAACTGTGGAATTAGTACTGAACGAGGGCTCGGATCTAGAAGATTTTTCGGACAGTGGTTCTGAAGAGAACATTGTTGATTCTGGTGTGTACACACACAGGACAGGTAGGGGTTGGGGAGGGGAGGGGGGTGTAGGGTGTGTGTGTGTGTGTGAATTGCATTACGTTGGCATTCCAGGCGCGTATGCGTCGGTGTGGGCCTTGTGTGTCTGCCATGTGTGGTGTGGATGACTGCGTTACTAACACCGTGTCATGCATGGATCAGCTAGTCGAGTGCTAATTACATAATAACCAAGAAACAAAACCTGCGGTAAAGGTGACCGCCAGCGCTGTGAAACAAAGTCAAAAGACAAAAGGTTGAAAAGAACGCTTGTTTTAATCAGACAATCAAAAACAGGAGCAATATCTCAGCGTAAACCGACTTCTTCAAGCAATGAACAGATAGATTATACACAGGCAAACGACGGGAGGAATGAAATTCGATCTACTTTCAGGTGGTGAAGAAGTTTTCGAGGAGAACTCCAGCACCAGGCTGACGTGCGTGTAAAAAGAGACATGTACAAATAAAAAAACTGACTGTTATGTACCAGCTGGCTGTGGCTTTTATTCAGTCCCTTCTCGTCACCTCATCACCGCCACGTGCTTTCACTGACAAACATTTCCGAGAATCCACTAGCCTCAGAGCGCAGCCGTTGACTGGTGCACAATGCATTTCCCTGTGACTAGACAAGGCCGACCCAGTTTCAAAGGCCCTGCCAGTGACCATACATGTTTGTGGCGCAGTCAAGTAGCTTGATGACACGGGACTCTTGTTATGTGAGTCAATAGCCTGTGAGCAATTTTCCTGAAAATTAGTGTTCTGAAGAACAAAAATATATTTGCAATGGTGAATAACGTGGGACGTTATTAGCTGAGACGGAAAAAAACATGAGAACTCGGAATTTTATTGCACCAGGATTAAGATTTCAGGCAATTGACTATTCTTACAATCTGCCCTTACTAAACTGCATGCCAATGCGCTACATATTTAAACAGTAACAACGCTGTCTACCATAGCAGTTATCAGTGACGACGGTGGTAATAATGATCTCAAATCTGATTCTAAGCATGATAAGAGATGATGATGATGATGATGAGAAATATGGTCCAGATACATGATCACAGGGGAGAGAGAGAGAAAAACAACAACAACCAAGTATTCAAATGACAACAACAAACAGACATACACACATAAATAGGTTGCGTAGACAAGCATTATGATTATCGATAATGAAGGGGGGGGGGGAGAAAATTACAGGCCTATGCATGTAAGTAACTTGTCAACCATTACGGTTATATCAGGGCAAAATTACAGACCTAAATCAGACTCATATTCATGTGAGGATTAAGAGGCAGAAACAACAATAAAAAGGGGGGCGGGGCCTTTCAAATAACAATGGCGCGTAGACCAATGAAAAGAAGAGAGAGAGAAAGAGAGAGAGAGAACCTTGCGCACACACGGGTGTTATGATTACCGCTAATGGAAACAAGAACATTAAATGTAATACATGTCAGACGCATATCGTGGTTCGAGTCCCGGCAGGAGCAGCGGGAGAGTTTTCTTCTCCAGGGTCAACGTTACCTTCTGTGCTGACTCTGATGTCGACATCTGTTCCAGCCCATGTCACTGCAGTAGCACGTAAAAGATCATTCTGCCAAAAATGCAGGTGGCAGGATACAGGTAAACACATATGCACCCTGCCTATGTGACTGCATGAAGGGACGCGATATTTATTGATGAATGGTTGTATGGTGTACACAGAATATGCGCCGACACGGCAGCTGTTTCACGTGGTATCAGCCATGTAAAAACAAAAACAGCGCTGTAAGTACACTACTTCGGTGGATATTCAAAATGCGCTATAAACAGCTACAGTCACTCATTTAGAATCACATGCGACAAAAGCGCAATGAGTTTGCTCGAGAGCGGAGAATAGCGCTATATAAAAGTGATCATCAATCAGTCACTTACAAAATTATATAACACTTCTTGTCTATAACCGAATGTTAGTGCCGTTACCTCATGTCAGAGTCGATATCAACAAGAAATGTTATATAAATAGACACGTTAACAACAGTGACTGTGATAACCAACACAATTTTGTGACAGAACACAGTTCCCATGCCTTAATAAGGTAGCACATGTAGAAAAACATTTCTCGGAAGTTTGGAAGAGTAGTTAAAAACTTAGCACATGAAACAAAAGGAATATGGACAAACTATGCATAAGCAAAGATTCTTTTAAAGGCAAAAAATGCAAAAGAGAAAAACATTCTCTCAAAGAATTACGAAAACGTTTCCTAGATTGAAAACCAACTGATTGTTTATCATCAACATGTAACTGTTTTGGCATTTGTGTAGTATTGTATGTATATGTAAGTGACAAAACGTAGTACTCGCAAAAGACAGCTGAAAAATAACAAATTAAATCCTGCATAAAAGTCAACATTGTGTGAAAGGTGCAATGTAAGTAAGGGACTCGAGAAAGGAGAATAAGGGAGGGTTAATCATCCTAACCAGGTAGTCTGACATGAGCAGGGGGTGCGAGATGGGAGAGGAAAGGGAGGGTTAATCACCCTAGCTAATAAGTACCGCTGAAGAAAAAGCAAACTGCTATTTGTGAGTCATCTTTGGTTAGTTGTTAGCTCTGGGATTCTAACATCCCTTCAACCACACTGGGTCACCCCAGGACGAATCACACATTCAGAATTATTTTACCCCAGTTCAAAGCATCAGCAACTAGTTCAAAAGTGTGTTTGAATCATAGTTACACCGTCAAAACCCAACCCGCTATTTATCTATCACTGCACCATGACAAATGTTTCCGGACCTATAATTATATTCCGCAGGCACTCACGACGGGAACCTGCTAAAATCGCTGGTGACTATGAGCAGGGTGACCCACTCAATTCCCAAGAACCACACGGGAAACCGCGTTAGCCAAAACTAACGCAATCAAAAAGGTGGGAGAGAATTTGGAAAAACTAAAGTGACTGGACCGGGAAGGTACAGCGATTAGGAAGAGGAAGAAATTCCTGGCATTAGGTGAAGCATGCGTGGCTATATTCTGACCTCAGCTTTGACAGCTCTGGCTTCTCAACAAAGAATATCGCAATTTCTGCGTCCGTAATACCCCACTGTGGGGTGATAGAATCTCAGAATTAAAACAACAAAATAGACAATATTCAGACCTTCATCAACAACACTGAGAATAAATGTCAACAATTCAATTGACTTGTCTGCGAAAGTCCCGTTTCTGACAGGGTGTGTCACAGACCCCTTTCTAACAGGGGTGGCACAGACTCCGTTTCTAACAGGGGGGTCACAGACCCCGTTCTAACAGGTGTGTTACAGACCCGTTTCTAACAAGGGTTTCACAGACCCTGTTTCTAACAGGGGTGTCACAGACCCTTTTCTAACAGGGGTGTCACAGACCCCTTTCTAACAGGGGGGTCACAGACCCTTTTCTAACAGGGGTATAACAGACCCTGTTTCTAACAGGGTTGTCACAGACCCATTTCTAACAGGGGGGGGTCACAGACCCCTGTCTAAAAGGGGTGTCACACACCCAGTTTCTAATAGGGGTGTCACACACCCCATTTCTAACAAGGGTGTCACAGACCCTGTTTCTAACAGGGGTATAACAGACCCTGTTTCTAACAGGGGTATCACAGACCCCTTTCTAACAGGGGGGTCACAGACCCTGTTTCTAACAGGGTTGTCACAGACCCATTTCTAACAGGGGGGGTCACAGACCCCTGTCTAAAAGGGGTGTCACACACCCAGTTTCTAATAGGGGTGTCACACCCCCCATTTCTAACAAGGGTGTCACAGACCCCGTTTTTAACAAGAGTGTCACAGACCCCGTTTCTAACAGGGCTGTCACAGACCTCTTTCTAACAGGTGTGTCACAGACCCCGTTTCTAAGAAGGGTTTCACAGACCCTGTTTCTAACAGGGGTGTCACAAACCCCTTTCTAACAGGGGTGTCACAGACCCTGTTTCTAACAGGGGTATCACAGACACCTTTCTAACAGGGGTGTTACAGACCTTGTCTCTAACAAGGGTTTCACAGGCCCTGTTTCTAACAGGGTTATCACAGACCCATTTCTAACAGGGGGTCACAGACCCCTGTCTAACAGGGGTGTCACACATCCTGTTTCTAACAGGGGAGTCACACACCCTGTTTCTAACAGGGGAGTCGCACACCCTGTTTCTAACAGGGGGTCACAGACCTTGTCTCTACCCTTTCTAACAGTGGTGTCACAGACTCCGTTTCTAACAGGGGTGTCACAGGCCCCTTTCTAACAGGGGTGTCACAGACCCCGTTTCTAATAGGGACTGCCAGAGACCCTGTTTCTAAAAAGGGTGTCACAGACCCCGTTTCTAACAAGGGTGTCACAGACCCCGTTTCTAACAAGGGTGTCACAGACCCATTTCTAACAGGGGTGTCACACACCGTGTTTCTAACAGGGGTGTCACACACCCTGTTTCTAACAGGGATGTCACAGACCCCGTTTCTAACAAGGGTTTCACAGACCCTGTTTCTAACAGGAGGTCACAAACCCTGTTTCTTACAAGGGTGTCACAGGCCCTGTTTCTAACAGGAGGCCACAGACCCTGTTTCTAACAGGGGGTCACAGATCCTGTTTCTCTTAGTGCTCTGTTGTCAGCATAATTATGTCTTCCAAAGGCCGGAAGTGGTTTTACGGCTATAGCAAGTGATATAATATGGCGAAAAGAAAAGAAAAAAGTACAGCAACCTAGACCTAGTAGGAAACACGATGACCTTGACTAACAATGACAATTGTCGGACCTAGGTCAAAAGGGAAATTACCAAGACCTAGTGAGACCAAAAGCAACGGCGGAGTTTGACGTGCAGCTCCCCTAGATCCTGCAGTGTGCGTTGTGGCTGGTCTGCAGCAGCAGCAGGCGTGGACAGACCTTGTAAGACTGCTGGTTGAGCATAGCGGGAGCTGCTGGTCAATAAAGCTGTGCAACTCGGGTGCATGTCTGAAAACACACAATTTCTGCCGGTTAATGGACAGAGCACAACACTTGCTCCATCGATGAAGTATATGGAGCTCTACTCTGTGTGTGTGTGTGTGTGTGTGTGTGTGTGTGTGTGTGTGTGTGTGTGTGTGTGTGTGTGTGTGTGTGTGTGTGTGTGTGTGTGTGTGTGTGTGTGTTTGTCTTCTGTGTGTGTGTGTGTGTGTGTGTGTGTGTGTGTGTGTGGTGTGTGTGTGTGTGTGTGTGTGTGTGTGTGTGTGCGGGTCGTCTCTGTTGTGTGTGTGTGTGTGTGTGTGTGTGTGTGTGTGTGTGTGTGTGTGTGTGCGCGCGCGCGCGCGCGAGTCTCTCTGTCTCTCTGTGTGTCTCTATCTGTCTGTCTGTGTTTGTGTCTGTCTGTCTCTATCTCTCTGTCTCTGTCTCTCTGTCTCTCTGTCTCTCTCTCCCTCTCTGAGTGGATCAGTTCTGGTCACATCTGGTTTGGTCATGGCTCTGGTATTGGGCCTGGTCATGGAGGTGTCACAGACCTGGTCATGGCTCTGGTACGTGGTCTTCCATGTTTGTGTGTGTGCTTTTCTGAACCGCATGATTATATTCTGTAGAAGGTCGTGTCAAATGTCTTTCATAACACACACACACACACACACACACACACACACACACACACACACACACCCCCCCACACACACACACACACACAAAGGAAACACATCCAAGCAATCGATTAATTATCGTCCTCAGCTACTGTTCTAGCGTTACCAGCTAGGGAAGTGGGTGTTACAGTGTCGACATGAGTATTGCAAGGTGGTAACGGGGTGTTACAGTGTCGACATGAGTATTGCAAGGTGGTAACGGGGTGTTACAGTGTCGACATGAGTATTGCAAGGTGGTAACGGGGTGTTACAGTGTCGACATGAGATTGCAAGGTGGTAACGGGGTGTTACAGTGTCGACATGAGATTGCAATGTGGTAACGGGGTGTTACAGTGTCGACATGAGATTGCAATGTGGTAACGGGGTGTTACAGTGTCGACATGAGATTGCAAGGTGGCAACGGGGTGTTAAGCACTGTGACGACGGGTGAGTCATCACGTGGTGGCAGGTGGAGACTTGCAGGTTTCAAACGTAACTTACCAACAACATCATCATCGCCCTCGTCCTGCGCGTGGCGGTTGGCGTGAAGGTCGATGTCTCCGCCAGTCCCCCGCCTCGCCCCTCGGCAAGTGTGGGTAGGAAACCGCTGCTGCTGGGATCCGCTCGGCGCCAGCCTTCCCTCTCGTGACCCGCTCGGCGCCAGCCTTCCCTCTCGTGACCCGCTCGGCGCCAGCCTTCCCTCTCGTGACCCGCTCGGCGCCAGCCTTCCCTCTCGTGACCCGCTCGGCGCCAGCCTTCCCTCTCGTGACCCGCTCGGCGCCAGCCTTCCCTCTCGTGACCCGCTCGGCGCCAGCCTTCCCTCTCGTGACCCGCTCGGCGCCAGCCTTCCCTCTCGTGACCCGCTCGGCGCCAGCCTTCCCTCTCGTGACCCGCTCGGCGCCAGCCTTCCCTCTCGTGACCCGCTCGGCGCCAGCCTTCCCTCTCGTGACCCGCTCGGACCGGAACAAGCAGTGCGCATGCGTACTTGGGACAGCGGCCCAAACAAGTCTGCGATTGGCTGCAGCTCAGCGTGACGGTGTGGTGGTGGACTTCTGCCTGGCATCCTGCTGTGATCTCTTCGCATACGGGCTAAACCGAGTCTTCAGAAATTGTTTAGCGCCAGAGGAAAGTGTGCAAGGCGGTTGGCTATACACACACTGTGCTTGTCTGAGCCTTGCCTTTGAACACGAGGTCCCCGTTACTGTCGGATAGCTTACAGCTATGGAGAGCAGATTACTCCATTGCATGTAGAGTACAATACTGAATTCTTGCACCACGCCTTTCTGTGGAGTTCAGAATTTTAACTGCCAGGGCGCACACCACTTGTTGAATCCCATGACCGTCACAGCTGTGCTTGAAGCGGTTTTCAGTTTGCGATGCTTGCCCTTGGTGGGCACCCTAGTCTCAGAGAACTTCACCACAAACATCAGGTCTACTTGGGGCAATGGATCGTTCATTCTCATGTCGGTCAGCGTAGAAATAATGGGAACTTTCACGTTTGAACTCATACGTGTCTGAGCTTTTATATAGTGTAGCTTGCGGAAAACAACTTTCACGAAGTGACGGGTTTCTGCACGTTTTATGGGAATAAAATATTCTAGATGTACACGAATGCTCAAGAGTTCACCACTGTGGTATTTTATCTCGACTTACGTAAACACTCAATCCTTCACCAGTGTACGTGTTATTTATCTCGACCTACGTATAGACACCCAGTCCTTCATCATTGCTAGCCTGTTGTGGACTTCAGCCTTTTAGAGCCCGAAACCTGTCATTCACGCGTAGAACTGTCCTTGACGCGTAGATCTGTCCATCACACGTACATCTGTCCTTGACGTGTAGATCTGTCCTTCACACGTACACCTGTCCTTGACGCGTAGATCTGTCCTTCACACGTACACCTGTCCTTGTTCACGCGTAGAATTGTCCTTCACACGTAGAATTGTCCTTCGTGCGATAGCCTGTCCTTGTTCACGCGTAGAATTGTCCTTCACACGTAGAATTGTCCTTCGTGCGATAGCCTGTCCTTGTTCACGCGTAGAATTGTCCTTCACACGTAGAATTGTCCTTCGTGCGATAGCCTGTCCTTGTTCACGCGTAGAATTGTTCTTCACACGTAGAATTGTCCTTCGTGCGATAGCCTGTCCTTGTTCACGCGTAGAATTGTCCTTCACACGTAGAATTGTCCTTCGTGCGATAGCCTGTCCTTGTTCACGCGCGGTCTAGTCTCGTCCTTGCTCACGGGCTGTCTGGACCTCTGCAAGAAAGAGAATAGCTGCTTTAGAAGTCCCCTGCCGCACACGTTTAGTCACAGAAGTACTTATACGGACAAAAGTCGCCTGCCGCACACGTTTAGTCACACAAGTACTTATACAGACAAAAGTCGCCTGCCGCACACGTTTAGTCACACAAGTACTTATACAGACAAAAGTCCCCTGCCGCACACGTTTAGTCACACAAGTACTTATATAGACAAAAGTCCCCTGCCGCACACGTTTAGTCACACAAGTACTTATACAGACAAAAGTCCCCTGTCGCACACGTTTAGTTACAGAAGTACTTATACAGACAAAAGTCCCCTGTCGCACACGTTTAGTCACACAGATACTTATACAGACAAAAGTCCCCTGCCGCACACGTTTAGTCACACAAGTACTTATACAGGCAAAAGTCCCCTGTCGCACACGTTTAGACACACAATACTTATACAGACAAAAGTCCCCTGCCGCACACGTATAGTCACACAAGTACTTATACAGACAAAAGTCCCCTGCCGCACTCGTTTAGTCACACAAGTACTTATACAGACAAAAGTCCCCTGCCGCACACGTTTAGTCACACAAGTACTTATACAGACAAAAGTCCCCTGCCGCACACGTTTAGTCACACAAGTACTTATACAGACAAAAGTCCCCTGCCGCACACGTTTAGTCACACAAGTACTTATACAGACAAAAGTCCCCTGCCGCACACGTTTAGTCACACAAGTACTTATACAGACAAAAGTCCCCTGCCGCACACGTTTAGTCACACAAGTACTTATACAGACAAAAGTCCCCTGCCGCACACGTTTAGTCACACAAGTACTTATACAGACAAAAGTCCCCTGCCGCACACGTTTAGTCACACAAGTACTTATACAGACAAAAGTCCCCTGCCGCACACGTATAGTCACACAAGTACTTATACAGACAAAAGTCCCCTGCCGTACACGTTCTATAGACAAACGTCCTTTGTAAATCACAGTTTCAGTCACACAAGTAGTTCTATAGACAA
>JABMCL010002179.1:1072500-1092500 GCA_018857735.1 Alviniconcha marisindica | reverse complement strand
TCTTGTACCTCAACGTTCAAAGGTAAGCAGTATGTTAGCCGCTTTGGGGGTGTCATGAGTAGGACCCACATTGAGACTGATGATGCAGAGCCGATTCTGTTTACACAAGAAAGTTTATTTTCAATGACCCAGGCAGACAGACAGACAGACAGACAAGCAGGCAGGCAGACAGGCAAGCAGGCAGACAGACAGAGTAATTAAAAGTGGCCGACCTCACTTTTTGATCCAATGACGTTGTTTCCGAATCAGTGAATAGTTTCACTTATGCTGACCTAACTGAAATGACAATAACATCCGTGATTCTCTGTCAGCTCTTCGTCCAAGTGGAATAACCTGTTCGTGGTAACTGGCTTAGTATCTGCATAGTCATGTTACTGCATGCTTCGGTCTATTAACTGTGGGGGGTTCTTTGCAGTCACCGTGCAGAAGCAACATTTACAACGCTAACACTAAACCCACGGGTTGCTTGCACGTACGAACGACTTTGTGCCGTTGAGAAAGAGCGAGTTTCACCTTATCCGAGCTGAGAGAACACGAGTAGTCAAAACTGAGCGATGGAAACAACGTTTGGATGAAGGACTTGCCTACCTACTCATTTGATCCCTTTTTCTGTTCTTGATTTTAAAATAACTTTACGAAAGTCTATGCCCACCTACAGACACACTTCTAGCCTTACATTGCATTTTTAACTCTGTCACGCCCCCTCACTCTCGTTCATATTATACTCTTGACGTTTAATTGATATTTTGCTTTTGTTTGTTCCCTTTTGTTTATTGGTTGTTGTTGTTTTGGGGGGTTGGTTGTTACTGTTGCTTTTTTCTTTCTTTTTTCTTTGCTTTTGTTGTTGTTGTTGTTGTTGCTTTTTTTAAATAATTCCAGCGAGAAAAAAGCGGCTTCTGGTACACGATTGTCTTCTTAGTCCCGTCAGGTTCTAGAGACAGCAGGGCCGGCAACAGATGACATGAACTGAGCGCTATAAACGTTCTTTTGTCCAACGAGTTCGTGGATCAAAATCAGAATCTGAACTGACCCACATGGCTTTATTTGTCTCAAAAGACGTTATTCTTTTTACACCGCACTTAGAGCACTAGCTTTTTCTGTCTCAGTCAAAGCATCGGTTGACCCAACAGGAGTGGTGTCTTGCACAAATCGCCCGAGGTGAAACTACAGACTGTGTGTAACTACAGACTGTGTGTAACTATTGTGTGAAACTACAGACTGTGTCTAACTACTGTGTGAAACTACAGACTGTGTGTAACTACTGTGTGAAACTACAGACTGTGTGCAACTACAGACTGTGTAACTATCGTGTGAAACTACAGACTGTGTGAGGAAAGTACAAACTATGTGTCGGGCCGTAGATGAAGGAAAGCTGGTCATGCCAACATTCCTCCAGACATTGCACCCCAACACACCACAACCCAAAGCGCACAAGTAGACTAAATTTCATTTTGCACCGTTTAACTGATGTTTGTCGCTTGAGAAAGGGGCGTACACCGAACATTGGCGCGTGTGTATTGCCATATTAAATATGCGTTCTTTTTAACCTGTTATATGTTTGGGTACTGGTAAGCGTCAGCTGGTCAATCCAAGCAAACTGCGTGTCACAGATACTTGACACTGTGTCAGCGCTGTTTTTTGTTGTTGTTGTTGTTGTGCTTTTTGTTTTTGTTGTTGTTTGTTTCTTTGTTTGTTGGTTTGTTGTTGTTTTGGTGTTTTTTTGTGCGTTTGTGTGTGTGTGTGTGTGTGTGTGTGTGTGTGTGTGTGTGTGTGTGTGTGTGTGTGTGTGTGTGCGTTAACAAAATCATCAGTTTGACGTTTTTGTATTGATGTTTTCAACTCAGTGGACAAAGCACGGCTTTGGCTTTTTTCAGTTTTTGGTTCTTTTACCTTCACATTTGAAATTTCCGGATCAGCGAAAGGGTTCTTGCTGGACTTTGACGTTGACGAGTATCCTCGATAAAAAAAAAACACACAAAAAAAACACAGACACAAAACTGCACCACTCCGGAGACGGGAACGTGGACTTTTAACACCTGATTGTGTAAAGAAAGAGTTCTCTGAACTGGAGTCACAGTGCCTCTGAAATCAAGGCAGAACTTGGACCTTTAACACTTGATTGTGTAAAGAAAGAGTTCTCTGAACTGTGCCCTTGAAATGAAGGCAGAACTTGGACTTTTAACATCTGATTGTGTAAAGAAAGGGTTATCTAAACTGGAGTCACAGTGCCCCTGAAATGAAGGCAGGAGGTAACTGACCTAGCACTTGCACAGCACACGCTGGTCTCGTGTTCTTTTACGTAAGTGGTTATTATAACCTTCATCGAGTTTCTTTCAGTATTACGTGTTCCCGAACAGAGAGCGAATGGACTGTAGATTCTTTAAAAGCACGAGGAGTGAATTTGACTCACTCGTGAGATGTTCCCCAATATAGCCTGGCCGCCGACAGCTGTTAATTGTCACGTAGCCCGGTACTGGGAATAATCAGTACTTGTGCTCCACAGAAATGACGTAACGGGCTCAGGCTTTCCTTGCCCTTGCCCAAGTAGGAAGTCTATTCATACTGTCGTCAGACGTCAGTAGTCTACCCTGCAGTCTATTCATTTTCAGTCATACCTCAGTTTAGCCGCCACGTCACAGCCAAAATTAGATTTCGCCTAGGACACGGTGCTGCGGGACTAATTGTTCCCAGTATAAGTCGTCCGAGGAAAAAAGAACACAAAACACCCACTGAACTGTGCTGGTGATTTGATCAGGAGCACGTGTTTGGGGGAGCGGGGACTTCTCGGTGCCGAGCGTTTCTCGTGAGTCAAAGGTAGTCGCGGGTTCGAGTCCAGGCAGGAGCGGCGGGAGAATTTTCTTCTCGGCCGAGGTCAACTTTCTGTGCTGACCGTCAGTCTTATTTCGGTATCCGTTCCACCGCCGTGTTGCCGCAGTAGTCAGTTTCTTCATTGGTAACAACCCGCTTTTTCTAGGGAAACCCGTCCAAAGAGTGAAACATTGGGCACACACAAACGTACGGAAGATTTGTTAAACATTTTATGTGCATGTACTCTCAACTAATAGAGTATAAAATTAAAAACGAGGAAATATTTCACGAAACGTCTTCTCTAATACCCAAGTGTGGTCAAGTACACAATATAAAAACAGTCTCTCTCTCTCTCTCTCTCTCTCTCTCTCTCTCTCTCTCTCTCTCTCTCTCTCTCTCTCTCTCTCTCTCTCTCTCTGTGACCCAGGCAGCGGAGTCGGTCAAAATGGAGACCACAGCAGGCGAACGGCAGCAATCAGGTTTTTATTCTACAGCAGCAGACAACTTTCTCAGCACACTCAAAATCCTCACGCGCACGCATAGATAAGAGAACTGCGCGGGCCGCAAGGAACACACGCTATCGTTACAATGAAATCGGCCCTCTGGACCACAAAATGGCTGACTATTGTGTTTCCTTGGCCCGCGCAAATACAGTTTCCTCAACAATAACTAAACTAATTAAAACATGAAATACATCAAATAAAAGCTACAGTTACAACCTTTTAAACCGTATAAACAAAATGTACACACATGACTTATTTAATTTGCAACAAGAGTGGGAAGCGTGGCTTGCACCTGTCTATAAGCAGATTCGTACAACTAAATCACAACTAACACAATGTACAAAATATAACTGTCAATAAAACTTATATCAGAATAAAGAGCACGCTCCCACGGTTAAAATGGTACATAACAATTACAATACAACGCTCTGTAAGAGAAGCAAGACACACTCAAAGACTAGCACTAAAACAATCGGTGCGAACTTTCGCCTGGGGCGCGTTATTTTAGTCGCAACAGCGCTGATAGTGATATCAAGTAGTCTATGAATATAACTTAGCTTCTACAGTACACAATACTCAATAAGTTAATTTCAACCCAAAATAAACACTAAACATGAAGTCAGCTAAGCAAAATACTGTACGACAAAGCACTGATCGACACAGAATTACTTTCATCGAGTCAAAACAACGATTCACTACTATTCACTAGTACTACACAGAAAATGCGCCATGCAGACGACGGCTATAAAAAGAATGGACCTAGAGAGGCATCGGCTACTGATTAAGCTCGACCCTGCGTCTAAATAAGATCTAAATAAACATTCTAAGATGCCAAATTACATTACACATGGCTTGCTGCATAAAAAGGACTAGGTGAACAAGGAGTAGGTAAACAAACAAGCGGTCAAAATATTAAGGGAGTAAACAGATTTGAAAATGGCGCGCACCAGCGGCTATCGCCGGTCGGCTGTGTGAAGGCCATGTGGCGTTACGCAACACGCAGCGCTTCAAAACAAAAGCGTCGTCTGCTCCGGTTCCCGGGTTACTAACAGTACAGTAATGAAGTTGCATGGATCTGATAACCGGGGCGGGATTATTGTAAAAACGTACAAAGAGCACTTGCTCACATTTATTTTATTTTTAGACAAGGAAGTTCGCTGTTTTTATCGACAGCGAATTAACTGACTTTTAGTCGTCCTGATTGCTTGGAGCCCACAGCTACAGTTCCTGTTTCTCGTGACGTTGTGTCTGTCTGGTTCTGACCACTGGTCATCTTAGAGCATTCAGAAAGGTAAACCATGGTATTTTTTCTTCTTCTTCTTCTCCCCCCCCCCCCCCCCCCCCTCCGGCTGTTCTCTACCAAAAGAACACTTTTTTTCTAATTAAGATTAAACAAGGATGTTAAATTGTAGTAGTCTGTAGCCTAGACGTATAAAAAAGGAAGTAAAAAGCCGGTTATACAGCGGGGTTTTGCCTTTGCCTCAAAGTCAGTACAATAAAAAGGAAGGGTCATTGGTTTTCATTTCGTACACATCACTCTGTAAACAAATTTCTGCTGCTGCTGGATGACTGTGACCTGATACTTCAGAAACTTAGAGATGAGTGCAAACTGTGATCGATTTCAGTGTCTTCTCTGTGATATCCAGACCTGCTCGGAAAGTCTCATGGACCAGCTGTACAGCAACAAGCTCAAACTAAATGCAGAAAAGACCACAGTTCCTCCCGTTGCCTCTACCTCCCGCCTCTGTTTGGCTGGCAAAGACAGCGCACACATACCTGTCAAATCTTCAGTTAGGAACCTAGGAGTTCATCTCGATCAGACATTGTCTATGCAGCAACACATCAGCAGTGTATGCCGTGCAGCATACCTAGAACTTAGAAGAACAGCTTCAATCCGACCGCACTTGACTCAGAGTGCAGCTGCCCAGCTCCTTTCATCTGCCATAACATCCCGCCTTGACTGCTGCAATTCCATCCTTGCAGGATTACCATTGAAGCAGAGGCAATGTCCACTTTTAGCTCCGTCGATTCGCGGTCCTCAATTGCTATGAGAATGTGTGTGTGTGTTCGTGAGTGTGTGTGTGTGTGTGTGTGTGTGTGTGTGTGTGTGTGTGTGTGTGTGTGTGTGTGTGTGTGTGTGTGTTGTGTGTGTGCGTAGTTATAATAATTACTTTATACACTGCTGTATAATTATATACCTGTTTTAAATTATTGTAACGAGGTTATGTTTTATAATGGCTATTTTATTCGCTGTTTTTACAAGCATTAGTGTAATTTATTAAGCATGTGAATGAATGAATGAAAAATTATATATCGCGCATAAAAAACTTCCACACAAAACTTTGTGTGTTCACAGCGCCAGATACACACAGTGCATACATACATGTAAGCTCTCGCAAGCTAAGACTACCAAAGGTCACGCATACCCAAAAGTACAAACAGCTCCTACCCAAAAGCGAAACTGTACATAGTAATTAAATGTAAAAATATATACAGAGTTACAAATAATGATAACAGAAAAAAGAATCACACACACACACACACACACACACACACACACACACACACACACACACACACACACACACTCACCCACTCATTCACTCACTCACACACACACACACACACACACACACACACACACACACACACACACACACACACACACACACACACACACACACACACACAGAGTAATTATGGCAACATTAGGTTCATTCAACACACACACCATGTGCTATGTGGTTAAGGTATGTTAAAAAGAGCTCGCTCTGTAGGGAATAGCGCTACAGAAAATGTATGTATGTATTATTATTATTATTATTATTTAAACTGACGGTTTCATTTCAGTGAGTTGGGTTTCCATTTGCCAGAGTGTAGTGATCGCGTCAGGGAGCAGGAGCAAGAGAGAAGACAAATATGAAGAGAACACAACAAAAACGGACACGAGAAGGACGTTAACTACCGTTCAAGTACACCGTTACAGCAGTCCCGCGCCCCATTGGACCAGTCCCGCCGTTAGACCAGTCCCGCCGTTAGACCAGTCAGAGTTCAGGAGCTGTGTGAGAGTCGAGGTGGCCGTCCTGGGCTGTCCGTCCTAACGAGCCTTCTGGTTTCCGTGGACGTAAAGCTATATTGAACCGTGCTTCGGCATTGGTCACAACTTGTCCCTAATATGTCAACTGACATCTGAGGACATCAGGCAACACTACCTACCTACCTACCTACCTATCTACCGTTAGACCAGTCCCGCGCCCCTTTAGACCAGTCCCGCCGTTAGTCAGTCCCGCACCCCGTTAGACCAGAGTCCCGTTGTTACACCAGTCTCGCACCCCGTTAGACCAGTCCCGCAACCCGTTAGACCAGTCCCACACCCCGTTAGACCAGTCCCGCAACCCGTTAGACCAGTCCTACACCCCGTTAGACCAGTCCCGCTGTTACACCAGTCCCACACCCCGTTAGACCAGTCCCGCTGTTACACCAGTCCCACACCCCGTTAGACCAGTCCCGCTGTTACACCAGTCCCACACCCCGTTAGACCAGTCCCGCTGTTACACCAGTCCCACACCCCGTTAGACCAGTCCCGCTGTTACACCAGTCCCACACCCCGTTAGACCAGTCCCGCTGTTACACCAGTCCCACACCCCGTTAGACCAGTCCCGCTGTTACACCAGTCCCACACCCCGTTAGACCAGTCCCGCTGTTACACCAGTCCCACACCCCGTTAGACCAGTCCCGCTGTTACACCAGTCCCACACCCCGTTAGACCAGTCCCGCTGTTACACCAGTCCCACACCCCGTTAGACCAGTCCCGCTGTTACACCAGTCCCGCACCCCGTTAACTCAAGCCGACACTGTGCAGAAAAAGAGAAGAAGAAGAAGAAAAAAAACTTAGCAGCGACCTGTGCACAGCCTTTTCAGGCAAACCGTAATCATTTCAAGCAGTGATACGGTCGTTACCCAGCATGCGTCATGCCAACAGTACAACTAGAACATTTTAAGAAACATTTTCGTTTCTACTGTCATTTTTGCTTTCCGTTAAATTGGTTTTAGTTTGACTCTTCGTTTTACTAAGAGCCAAACTAAAACCAGTTTCATGAAACGTAATCGGTATTTATATTGCGGCTTCTATTTCCATTTTCGGTTTCCATGAAATTGGTTCATTCATTGTTAATAAGAGGCAAACTGAAACCAGTTTCATGAAATGTAATCGGTATTTATATTACACCTGCTCTGAAGACGGAGCAGCCCCTTAAATAAAGGCAAACGGCGGAGTGGGTGGGATTGGACTAGGCCGTTTCCTGCTTCATTCAATCCCGGACAAAGCTCCACCTTACGAGGTAAGCCCCTTGCATGTCCGTAGTAATTTAGCTTCGACATGCAGCAGCTACAGCTGTCCGATGAGTCTTTAGTGCCATTAGTGTTCATCATTGCTATAAACATAAATTATAATTTAACGGCACTTATAGCCACTTTTGTCTACCGCTTTTTTGACGGCTCTCTACCGGGTTATCTTTCTCAGACTCTATGTGCATATGAACCAACACGAAACCTTCGCTCATCGTGTGAGAAGCTCCTCAAAGTCACAAAGCTCAACACAAAACGTTCGGGGAGCGTTCCTTCAGCTTTCTTGCACCTTCTGTTTGGAACTCTCTGCCATCCGATCTCAGAAATTCTTCTACCCTTCCGCTGTTTAAATCCAGACTCAAAACTCACTTGTTCACGACAGCTTTCTGCCAGTAGGATCTCTGCGTCTTCAGCCCCCGCCTCCCCCCCCCCCCCCCCCTTCTCTCCCCCCACCTCCCCCCCCCAAACCCCCACCCCCCGCATGAATGTGCTTCCTGAGTGTTTTGTTGCTTCATGGTCGTTAAGAGAGTGAAAGTGAGAGTGAGAGAGAGTGCAGGGAGCGGGAGAGATGGTGGATGGGGAGAGAGAGAGAATGTGTGCATGTGAGACAAAGAGAGGGGCAGAGGGGTGGGCGGGGGAGGGGGTAATTAGTAAGTATGTATTATGAGATTGCTTGTATATGATATGTCAGTAAATGTAAGTGGTATATATTATGTACATGTATGTCAGTAAATGTAAGTGGTATATATTATGTACATGTATGTGAACAAGCACGTTGAGTTCGCTCGGCGGGGAATAGCGCTATAGAAAGTTTATGTGTTGTTATTATTACTTACTCTAGTTTTTGTGGAGATAAGAATCCAACAGGGCTTGCCCCATATTTACTGTTGGTTCCTTTCTGTAGAGCCGGGTAAATGTTGACTCGGAGCTCCACTGATCCGGCCGCTCGTAGCACAACGTCCACTGGCACGCCACTGGACAGCGCTGCCGATGTGCTGGCTGCACGTGCACTGTGTACGCTAAATTGTTCAGTGCCAATTAACACCTGCTCCATTGAGCACTTGTCGGAGCCATCTGGCCAAAGTCTTTTTGCTAACAGGCTTGTGCGGTACCTGGTAACTCGAGTCACGTGTCGGGGAAACTTCTGTCCTTGCTGTTCGATGTTGTTGTTTTGTTACTAATAACAACGGGCAGCCCTCACTGACACATACGTGCATGCAATCCCACAGCAATCACACACGGCATGCTCTCACACATGCGCCCTGGGTGATCCGCTCACGCACACGCTCCTCTCTCACGCAACATCATATGCATGTCGCAACCATGAGGTTTCATTCTCAGTGTTCACTATTGTACTCTTGAAAAAAAGAAAAACGCTACACTACTGTTTAACATTAACGTAAACCCGGGTGCTACTAAGTAGATAATATTCCACGAACCTGGCCACGCTTCACTCGATCACCACACACACGCACTCCAATGCACACAGTCCATGTCATCACAGTCTTGACGACGCGACGTCTGGCGGAGCCCGTGGCACTCGTATTACAGGCCGCAGTCCTGGTGTGGAGTCCGTGTTACGTCCTCATCGCAATCGATGACGGCGATGGTAGTCAATGGTAGTGGCTACCACACACTGGTTCACAATTAATCCCGCCTCCTCATCTCTTCTTCTCCAGTTCATTCACGTTGTTTTTCTGAGTGTTCGCTGGTAGCCGTATCTTGCATGTACATAACAAGAATCACTGTCAGTGTCATGTTCTCCGTCATCCTTATCGCCCTCCTCTTCGTGCTCGTACCCTTGCTACCTCTCTCTTCTCTCGGCCCCCGGCTCCCACTCCTTCTTCTCTCGGCCCCGGCTCCCACTCCTTCTTCTCTCGGGCCCCGGCTCCCACTCCTTCTTCTCTCGGCCCCGGCTCCCACTCCTTCTTCTCTCGGGCCCCGGCTCCCACTCCTTCTTCTCTCGGCCCCGGCTCCCACTCCTTCTTCTCTCGGCCCCGGCTCCCACTCCTTCTTCTCTCGGCCCCGGCTCCCACTCCTTCTTCTCTCGGGCCCCGGCTCCCACTCCTTCTTCTCTCGGGCCCCGGCTCCCACTCCTTCTTCTCTCGGGCCCCGGCTCCCACTCCATCTTCTCTCGGGCCCCGGCTCCCACTCCATCTTCTCTCGGGCCCCGGCTCCCACTCCTTCTCCTTCCCACTCCTTCCTCCCACTCCTTCTCTCGGGCCCCGGCTCCCACTCCTTCTCCTTCCCACTCCTTCCTCCCACTCCTTCTTCTCTCGGGCCCCGGATCCCACTCCTTCTTCTCTCGGGCCCCGGCTCCCACTCCTTCTTCTCTCGGGCCCCGGCTCCAACTCTCTTCAGCTAGATCAAACCCACGCTTTTCTCCATCTCTGCATTCTGTATTCCTACGCTATACTGAATATTCATCACTCCAATTCCATATACAACAAGATATACCATCAACCGTAATAATAATGTACTAACACGACTTAGCATGCAGTCAGGTTATGTTCCAAAACAAACGGCAGTTCTTCAGTTTATTGAATTATTTTAAACAGGAACTATTTTCTGTCCAGAGTGTCTGGAACTTCCTATTTGATTCTCTCTCTAAGGTCTGGCGCCAATCACCTCTACTCATCACCTTATCTCTCCACTCCCATTGTCTGCTGTCCCTAGAGGCTGACATTGCATGTCACCCTGACCCGACGTTCCCATTGCCTGCCGAGCCACCGCCACACCCTTTCCTCTGTCCCCCCGGCCCCTTTCCTCTGTCCCCGCCGCCCTTTCCTCTGTCCCCCCGGCCCCTTTCCTCTGTCCCCCCGACTTTCTTTCCTTTCCTGTCCCCCGCCCCTTTCCTCTGTCCCCCCGCCCCTTTCCTCTGTCCCCCGGCCCCTTTCCTCTGTCCCCCGCCCCTTTCCTCTGTCCCCCCCGCCCCCTTTCCTCTGTCCCCCGGCCCCCTTTCCTCTGTCCCCCCCGCCCCTTTCCTCTGTCCCCCGGCCCCTTTCCTCTGTCCCCGCCCTTTCCTCTGTCCCCCCGGCCCCCTTTCCTCTGTCCCCCCCCCTTTCCTCTGTCCCCCCGCCCCTTTCCTCTGTCCCCCGCCCCCTTTCCTCTGTCCCACCCTTTCCTCTTCCCCCCCGCCCCCTTTCCTCTGTCCCCCGCCCCTTTCCTCTGTCCCCCGGCCCCCTTTCCTCTGTCCCCGCCCCTTTCCTCTGTCCCCCGCCCTTTCCTCTGTCCCCGCCCCCCTTTCCTCTGTCCCCCCGCCCCCTTTCCTCTGTCCCCCGGCCCCCTTTCCTCTGTCCCCGCCCCCTTTCCTCTGTCCCCCCGCCCCCTTCTCGCTCCGCCCCCTTTCCTCTGTCCCCCGCCCCTTTCCTCTGTCCCCCCGCCCCCTTTCTCTGTCCCCCCCCCCTTTCCTCTGTCCCCCGCCCCCTTTCCTCTGTCGTCCCCCGCCCCCTTTCCTCTGTCCCCCCGCCCCTTTCCTCTGTCCCCCGCCCCCTTTCCTCTGTCCGGCCTTTCCCTGTCCCGCCTTCTTGTCCCGCCCCTTTCCCTGTCCCCGCCCCTTTCCTCTGTCCCACCACGCCCCTTTCCTCTGTCCCCGCCCCCTTTCCTCTGTCCCCCGCCCCCTTTCCTCTGTCCCCCGCGCCCTTTCCTCTGTCCCCCCCCTTTCCTCTGTCCCCCGCAGGTGGCCGGCTAATCTAAACAGTCGCCCAGCCGTCATTACTTGGCACTTTCTGCCTGCACCCGACTGATTTGTTCATTTCGCACTTTGACACTCAGCAGCAGTTTCTTTTCCTCCCCTCGGATTTCCTCCGTTCTACGAAGCTGCTCTTTTAATACTGACACAATACACAGTTTTTCATTTTGAAGAAAAGCCAGAAACTCCAAAGGTGCCAAATGTTTTCTTTCGCGAGACTGTTTAAGTAATACATCCACAGTGAACACGCACTTGGAATCACTCATCTTCATTGAAGATACAGATAAACAATATAAAGTCTGACACCATTGTTCAGAAAGTAAGGCAAGAAGCATATCTAATTTGTAAGAAAGTTCCTTTAAAGTTAGCTCACCGTGTGGATAATACAATTCTAAGTATTGCAACACAATATCAACATCCCATGTAGACGAGTACTTTGGAAGAGCTGGCCTCTTTTCAAAAACACCTTTTATAATCTGTCTAACTCGCTTATGTTCACCAAGTTTTGCAGCGTCTTTACAGTCAAGATAGCTCGACAAAGCTGATCTTGCCACACAAATAGCGCTATAGCTAAGGCCAGCATTGAACAGCATGCCCAGAAAAGTTACTCCCTCACTCACAGACGGTGAAACGGAATGGATACCTCGTTTGTTTGCATACCTCTTCCACCTCGCGACGTATGTGACGTCTGCTGGTGCCGCTACGCCAGGATGAGCATATGACTGAGCTAGCTGTCTGAGAAAACCCACAGCTTCTGAGTCTCTTCCTGATACTTCGCATATAATCAAACGTAGTGCCTTCCGCAGTCTGTGTTTTGCTTCCGGGTTTGTTGGCAATACAAGCAGATTTTCCCTCGCTGACACGAGGACGGGTCTGTGCGTTAGTCCCCTTGCCAATATTGGGTACCACGGCTGACTGGGCCAATCTGGGACGACCAGTATCCCTCTTGCTCTGTCCTTGATGATTTTGTTTGGTACGCTGGGGATTATACAAAAGGGAGGGAAAGCATAGAATGTCACATCAGACCATGACATTGTGCGTGCATTCACAGCTTCTGCATCCGGGTCAGGTTTGTACGAGACGCACCTGGGAAACTGATGATTTGTCTAGAAGCAAACAAATCTATTTCTGGTTTTACATCTAGCCTATCCAGAGCGTCAGACAGAATATCAGGGTTTAACATCCATTCGGTATCTTGGTTTTCTCTTCTAGATTCCTCATCAGCCTGTATAATTATTTGTTTTGCCTGGTATGTATGCTGCCGACAACCAAATGTTGCGCTTGATGCAGAACTGCCATATTTCTTTTGTAACAGCATTGCACTGCACTGAATGACTAGTTCCCATTTTTGACACACAAGCGATTGCTGTAGTGTTGTTCATCATTAATCTGAAATGGATGTAGTGTTGTTCATCATTAATCTGACATGGACGTTGGCCTTTTCTCTAGCAAAAGACTGCAAAGCTAGCAAAGCGGCTTTCAGTTCTAAAACATTTATGTTGCTTTGTGCTTCAGCATAACCCCAGTGACCTCCTGTTCGACCTGTTTCACAGCAACAACCCCAGCCCATCAACAAGCTGGCTAGGATCTGAGTGAACATCGCTGAAAGACGACATGATATTTTCTGTCCGCCATATCATTTCTGACTTTGCTTCATTTGAGAAAATTGCTTTTAATTCATAGTCTCCCTTATTCTGCTTAAGGGCCTACGACTGTCAGCTCACATTTTCTGCCACCCCATGTCTCTCATTTACACCAGTTTCTGAACAATTTGTTGAAAAAATTATCCTTCAGACTGTCCCCACACTGTCCCCTAACCCACACTGTCCTCACACTGTCCCCAAGACTTCCTTACTTGATCCGATACCGACTAAACTTCTCTACAAAACCCTTGAAGTTCTTCTTCCGACAATCACCAACATTCTCAACGAATCATTCACACCAGGCACCGTTCCCTCTGAATTCAAAACAGCAGTTGTAAAACCCTTGTTAAAGAAACCATCACTTGATCTAAATGAACTTAAAAACTACAGACCCATTTCTAATCTACCCTTTCTGTCAAAACTTCTGGAAAAACTTGTTCTTCAACAACTTGTCTCGCATCTGTCAACACACACTCTGCTCACCATCCATCAGTCTGCTTACCGGTCCGGGCACAGCACGGAGACTGTTCTTCTCCGCATACTCAACGATCTTCTCACTTCCATCGATGATAGCAAAATTTCGATTCTCTTGCTTTTGGATCTTTCTGCAGCTTTTGACACAATAGACCATGAAATTCTTATCTCTCGCCCCAAACACGACTTTGGCATTCGTGGTACAGCCCTGAACTGGTTTCGATCCTACCTTTCTGACAGGAACAATATGTTCCTCAAGGCTCTGTGCTGGGCTCTGTACTTTTCATTGTGTATACAACACCACTTACATGCCTCATTGAAAAGAACTCTATTCGTCACGAAATGTTCGCAGACGACACGCAACTCAATCACTCTGAATGGCCTGAAAATTACTCAGACTTAGTCCGTTCACTTCAAGATTGTGTCAGAGATATTGGGCTATGGATGGAAGAAAACAAACTCAAACTGAATAATGATAAGACCGAAGCTATTCGTTTCTCTTCATCATCCTCTATCAACACGACCTTGCCACACCCATAGACAATCTTTTTCAGCAATACCGATGCTGAATTTCTGGAACCGTCCGCAACCTTGGCTTCATCTTTGATGGCGATCTTTCAATGAAACAGCACATCATTAAAACGTGTAAGGCTGCATACAATGAAATCAGACGCATAAGTTCCATTCGCCAATATCTCACTGAAGACGCAACCAAGACATTAGTTAACTCGTGCATCCTGTCCAGATTAGACTACTGCAATTTCCTACTGGCAGGTTATCCACAGACAGCCATCAAACCACTTCAACAAGTACAGAACTCTGCAGCTAAACCCATCCTTAAATCTCGTAGAGCAGAACACGCCAAACCTCTTCTCAAGCAACTGCACTGGCTCCCCATAGAACAGAAAATTAAATACAAAATAGCTTGCCTCTGCTATCAAATCATCACTGGCACTGCCTCTCAGTACTTGGCTGAACTTGCCCAGATCTATGTCCCTTCCAGGTCTCTACGCTCTTCTTCGGACGATAGAATCTTTCGCATCCCCTTCTTGAAAAGAAAACAGCATGGTGGTCGTGCGATCTTGTGTGCTTGTGTTTTTGCCATGCTTTGTATGAAAATGTTTGTTAATTTTTATATGTTTTGTACCCTTGTATATTTGCGCATTGTATGTTTTTCTTTAAGTTTAATTGTAAAGCGCTTCGAGTTTCTGAAAGCGCTCTATAAGTCCCCTATTATTATTATTATTATTATTATTATTATTATTATTATTATTATTATTATTATTATATCTTATCGTTCTCCATGTAACGATGCAGGAGCGGTCTGAACTTCACTCCCTGAAAACCTGAAACGACCTGCCCTGTGAACTGCGCTCACTCCCTTACAGTAGAAGAGCTGCCTGTCAGCAGTTTGGAGGCTGTAGTCAGTTTTCTCTGTGTTCTCTCTACGGTTGGTGTTGTACTGTCACACTCTGAGAGTCTATTTCAAACCCTAAATACATGATTTTGTGAGTTTGGTTTGACTAAAGCCAAAGCATTTTTTAATGTCTCCATTTTGAAGTGGAAATACTCTGAGAGTCTATTTCAAACCCTAAATACATGATTTTGTGAGTTTGGTTTGACTAAAGCAAAAGCATTTTTTAATGTCTCCATTTTGAAGTGGAAATACTCTGAGAGTTTTTGTTCAACTATTTGAGGTTCAAGATCATTCTCCATCTGTTGTCTTTCTTAGGTCGCACAAAGATTAGAGATATGTTTTCCTTGTTTGAGTGATGTGCTTTTCTTATCACTCCATTTTTCAGCAATTCCGACACTTCCAAATTAATAGCATTTATTTGTTCTGTGGAAAATGCATGGTTGTGTGCCGGTTTTTCCTGTACTGGCAGCTCAGCAAAATCTATGTCTACCCCTCCTACCATCTTCAGGATTTCTTCATCTGTTGTGATCTGTTTCCACTGGGCAAAAAACACAAAACAAAAACGAATTTGACCTGCTCTGAAATCCTCTGACTGCTTTTGTAATTCTTCTAGTATACTAGAAAGCTCTTACCTGCTTTGGTTCAGCGTTCTGATTCTTGCTGTTAGTGATTTCCCCCCCCCTGAACTTTCCTACCCCTCTCTGGTTCCAAGGTTTTCCTCGCCCCCTTTCAATTTTTTTAATCTGGTTCGGTTTTCGCTAATTCTGTTTCCTGTGTTTTTGGCAAGCAGAACAGGTTCGTGTGTCGAGTGTCGGAGCAATGTCAATTGGTACCAACACATGTGATACTGTGACGAGTATGATGGCAGTGACTTCGACATACTTCTGATTTGATCAGTCGTGTTTTAATTTTGTACTGAAGTCTCAAGGAATCTGCATGGAAGTATCTTTTTCGGCTGTAAATCAGTGGATTTTGAATACTGAGATATGTGAATTATTGTCTGGCTAGTTTGGTTGTATTTGCTACTGATTTTGTTGTTTGTAGAACTGTGAGTCAGTTTTTCACTTGAGTTTTGGTGATTTGCGTTTCGACCTGTTATGAAATAACTGTGCCTCCGGGTGTGATTCGTTGATGTTGAGTGTTGCTTTACGTCCACAGAAACCGTAGGCTTATTAGGGACGGGATCCCAGGACGGCCACCTCGACTTTCACACAGCTCCTGAGCTCTGTGTGATTCGTAAG
This sequence comes from Alviniconcha marisindica, assembly GCA_018857735.1. NCBI lineage: Eukaryota > Metazoa > Mollusca > Gastropoda > Provannidae > Alviniconcha > Alviniconcha marisindica. The sequence goes on along the minus strand of JABMCL010002179.1, from coordinate 1,076,376 downwards.
TAAACATGGTGCTTAACGTCCACAGAAACCACAAGGCTTATTATGGACGGAGAGAAGGGGGGAGGGGGTGTGGAGGTGGGGGGAGAAGTAGATTATACACCTATCGCTACGCTGTCACCACCAGAATGACTCCTGCATTAAGATGGGCAGTGATTCGTCCTGAGGTGACCCTTTAAATACGGGAGGTAAAAAGCCCAGAAATAAAAACTGACATCATTTGCAAGGTGATATTGAATAAGCCTTCACTGAAGCAGACCGAGGGCTCAGCTTACGGTCTATAAAGATGTGAACGCTCGGAGGTCACAATCACGGCGTGTCGTCATCTGAATTTCTCCCTTGGGCTGTGCAGCAGCCGCGACTGCTGTGCGCGTCTCGGTGTAGGCTGTAGGATATTTCACATCCACAGGACAGCCGTTGGGTGGGATTCTGTTGCTACATCCACGAGACAGCCGTTGGATGGGGTTCTGTCCATCAGGATTAGCTTGAGTTTTTATTGGTAGTTTTTAATAATGCGTGTTTTAGAATAGGTGAATTATCATCAACACAATAAGTAACTTCGTGTTTTACACCCAGTCAACCAGTACGCTTATATCAGAGCGATATCAACAGAAAACAACACGTTAATATTATGCATACCCAAGACAGCGATGAGAGCCATTTTAATGTTTCAGTAGGAAGTGATGGACAAAGTCACAAGACAGTGTCCACAAACCACAACCTTTTTTGAAGAGAAAGGAGAGCCGAAGCGGTATCGAACCGAGGTCCTTCCGCTTACCAGCCTAACGCCTTACCGCTAGGCCAAACCGGCTCACTAAAATCACGTCGGGGGAGGGGGGGGGGCGGGGTGGAGGGTCTGGCCTAGCGGTAATTAAGGCAATACAGAGGCTGGTAAGCAGTCGGGCCTCGGTTCGATTCTGCCTCAGCTCTGCTTTCTCTTGAAAAACGATGTGGTCTGTGGACACTGTCTTGTGACTTTGTCCCTCACAATTACTGAAACATTAAAATGGCTCTCATCGCTGCCCACCTTAATGCAGGAGACGTTCTGGTGGTGACAGTGTAGCGACAGGTATATAATCTCCCTCTTCCCCCACCTCCATGTCCCCGTCCCCCTTCTCCCCGTTTCTAATAAACCTTATGGTTTCTATGGGCGTTAAGCACCATGTTTACTTAGTTACCACCTCCATACCCCCCCCCCCCCCCTTCTTCCTGTCTCTAATAAGCCTTATGGTTTCTCAGTGTGGGCGTTAAGCACCATGTTTACTTACCGTTGATGCAGCTGCTACTGTCGGATGATTTGCAAGCCATCCACAGCATTGCTGTAAGCTGTGGCCTAAATCATTTTTCGTCAACTACCGCCGGACGTGACCGGTCGCAGGCCACGCAGTCGCTTCTCGGCTTATTCATCTTCCTTGTCCATAACTTGAGTGACACCGTGATGTGCATCACAACAGTCAGTCGCCCTTTTACCTGTCCGTAACTTGACACTTCAGTGACACCGTGATGTGCATCACAACAGTCAGTCGTCCTTTTACCTGTCAGTAACTTGACACTTGAGTGACACCGTGATGTGCATCACAACAGTCAGTCGTCCTTTTACGTGTCCGTAACTTGACACTTCAGTGACACCGTGATGTGCATCACAACAGTCAGTCGTCCTTTTACGTGTCCGTAACTTGACACTTGAGTGACACCGTGATGTGCATCACAACAGTCAGTCGTCCTTTTACCTGTCCGTAACTTGACACTTGAGTGACACCGTGATGTGCATCACAACAGTCAGTCGTCCTTTTACCTGTCAGTAACTTGACACTTGAGTGACACCGTGATGTGCATCACAACAGTCAGTCGTCCTTTTACGTGTCCGTAACTTGACACTTCAGTGACACCGTGATGTGCATCACAACAGTCAGTCGTCCTTTTACGTGTCCGTAACTTGACACTTGAGTGACACCGTGATGTGCATCACAACAGTCAGTCGTCCTTTTACCTGTCCGTAACTTGACACTTGAGTGACACCGTGATGTGCATCACAACAGTCAGTCGTCCTTTTACGTGTCCGTAACTTGACACTTGAGTGACACCGTGATGTGCATCACAACAGTCAGTCGTCCTTTTACCTGTCCGTAACTTGACTACAGTCAATCGTCCTTTCACCTGTTCGTAACTTGACACTTGAGTGACACCGTGATGTGCATCACAACAATGATTCGTCCTTTTACCTGTCCAGAACTTGACTACAGTCAATCGTCCTTTTACCTGTCAGTCGAGGAATTGGTTCTTCACCTTGTTCTTCATTTACAGCAGAACCGAAGACGTAAATTGGCCTGTAAACGTCGATTTCTGATCATTTTAGTGACTTCGATATTATTTTCGGACATCACAGGACATAGAATATCTTTGGACCATCTAGGACTTAGAATAATATTCAGTCCTGACCTCCGCGCAGAACTTAGACTGACTAATTTTGTACGTCAGCCGCAGGACATCTTTGGATTTTCTAGGACTGACTTAGCAGAACTGCGAGTACGGGGTTGTTAAAAGTACTTCCAGGCCTAGAAACGCTTTCCGATTATTCCAAAGACATAAAACTTAGAACATTATTTTAAACGCTATAGTCGTACGCTTTGGTTGTATTTGTTTGGCTCCATAGACAGGCCTAACTACGAGTACAGACACTCGTATAAATTTACCATTTACACCGAGGTGAACTCAGAGCTGAAATTAGTTAAACTAACGCTGGGCCGTTACGTGGCGCAGTAGTAACAGTAGTTTTCATGGTTTGTGGTGATGCAGGCCTAGGTACTATCATCCTCGAGTCCGGCAGTAACCGTGCAGTCCTTATATTATTTTTTTGTAAATTATCATCGTCGTCATCGTCGTTTCATCGCCGATCAACAGCAGTAGCAGTAGTAGTATCTACAGACTCGTACTGCTGTGCCGGGTTGAAGAGCGTTGTCTTCCCGGCATTGCCGCTGTCTAGTGCACGCAGCCTACTGCATTTTTACGCGTCTAGTCTTGTCAAAGTCAGTCCAGCGTGCAACAAATCCGGTTAAAACAGCTGTCGGTAAAAGGCGCCGCAACTTTCGTTTAACAAGTCGGATGGCCCTGCTGGCAAAATAGGCGAGACGACATCATGGTCCATGTTTTTGTTTACTTGTCTTTCTTTGCTAAGCACACCGTCGTCACTTGGGGGCGTTTACCAGACAAGGATACAAGAATAGTTATCCGCCAATGACATTTCAATATACACAGGAATTTGTCTTGGTGACGTTTCATTCACTGACACATCGCATTCGGACAAATACGACACAAAACATTACAATTAGCCATGTATAAAAGTTATAAATAAAGTTACATTAAACAGTTTATATCATCGATTACTGAGCATGCACCCACCCACTGCAGTAGCTACAACACTCACTCATTCATACTGCTCTGTCCAACGATGATTTATTCCGGTGAACCAAATTCTGCTAAGATTTTGTATTAGTAGATCCTCTCCGGTAAAGCTAGTTGCCACGTCAGAGATATTTTCTGACGTTGACGCAATGTCATTTGCATGATAATAGACTGAAGTCATTGCAACGGTAACTTGGTGGGTCATGAATGCCAGCGTCGAATGAGGTAAGCGTTATTTCACTGACGCGCTTTTCGTTGAAATAGACGTGATATGGCAGATCTCAGCTGGCACTGGGTCATGTGAGACTGACTCGGCAACTGAGCTGCGATGTTTATAAGGGAATTAACTCTTATTGGAAGTCATTCTGCTGCCGTGTTGTCACAAGATCAGTTTCTCAGTGAATGACAGGCCTACTCACGACTGTTCCAACTTATTGTCAACATCTGCCAATACTTTGCGTAGTCAGTGTGACGGCA
>JABMCL010002179.1:1017500-1070000 GCA_018857735.1 Alviniconcha marisindica | reverse complement strand
GGGAGTAGTTTGAGAGCACAGCACTTTTGTTTGTTGTCTAAATTAGGAATTGGCATCAAGAATTTTACGGTACGTTTGTGGAGAGAATACAGCTGCTTCATGTGCACACAGGCACATCCATCCCATGCATTTCAAACATAGTTCAATGTGACATAATGTGTGCAAAAAAGAAGGCTAATTTTTGGCTGACAATTTGGCTCAGTTTTGAAAGAAGAAAAATATTTCTAGAAACAGTTCTGCAAATGTTGTTAATATGCATTTGCCACTTTAGCTGTTCGTCTACAGTTACTCCAAGTAGGCGATGTTTTAAAAATTGCTCTATGGTGGTGAAGTGTTGCTTAATGTCCTCAGATGTCAGTTGACATATTAGGGACAAGTTGTGACCAATGCCGAAGCACGGTTCAATAATTCTTTACGTCCACAGAAACCAGGAGGCTCGTTAGGACGGACAGCTCAGGACGGCCACCTCGACTCTCACGCAGCTCCTGAACTATGTAAATTGCTCTATTGCGTGGTCTCGAACTTTAGATTTAAAGGGAGCTATTTTTTTCTGGTGTTTTTGTCTCGTCGCCATCAACATGCATTTTGTTTTCGTCGGATTTAGTGCCATCCGATTTCTACACCATCCGGAGACATCATATAGACTTTGTTGTAAATCCCTACGTATATTATCTGTGTTGTCATTAGCTGTATTAAGGGTGCCTAGCTTCTTTAATGCTCATACAATGATTTTGATTGTCCATATTTTCATGAATGTAAATAAACTTTGTTTAAACCAAGGGTGCCATCATCAGCAAATAAATCACATTGGATTGCTGCACGTGTAAAACACAGGGGCAAGTCATTAATAAAGATGCAAAACAGAAGCAGGCCTAGGATCGACCCTTGAGGCACTCCACTTGTTACAGACGTTTCTTGGGAGTATGTGCCATTTACAAATACGCATTGTAGACGATGCTGTAAGTAAGATCGTAAGAAAGCTATACTTGCGATGCTTAAGTTGTAAGTGGATAGCTTCTTCTTTTTTTCTTTTTTCTTTTAATTTTTTTAAAAAGTAAAATATCGTGAGGAACCAGGTCAAAAGCCTTGCGAAAATCGAGAAATACAGCACATGACATTTGGCGATTGTTAAAAGCTGAGAGCCAAGTATCAGTTAAACAGGTAACCGCAGTTTGACAGGAATGCCCACATCGGAAGCCAGACTGAAAGGAATGGAAAAGCTGGTGTGTTTCTAAAAAGTCTGTCAAATGTTTGTGAATGTGTCTTTCTAGTGGCTTTGTGAGAACAGACAGGATCGAGATAGGGCGGTAATCGTTCAGATCGGTGGAGATAGTTTTGTTTTGGGAGTGGAATACTTAGCTTTTGAATGCGGTTGGGAAAAAAAATTGTTTTTTTTTTTTAATTTTATCCATAAGTTATAAATATATGTAAGTGTCTCAGCTATGTAAGGAAGGGCAATTTTTAGAAGTTTGACACTAATACCATCACAACCTGTAGATTTCTTATTATCCAGCTTTGAGATAAATATTACTACTTTGAATACAGATAGAGGAGGAATTGAAAATGTATTCTGAGAGATTCGATCACTGCAAAAGTTTAGTAACCTATCAGGACAATTATACTGAGACCCATCGGTTTGATCGTCTGGTAAGAACTTGGAGACTACAGATACGAAGTGGGCGTTAAAGACGTCTGGTATGAGCTCTGATGGAAAATTATTGTTTGCAGAACTGTGGCCTTTAGTGAGTGTGTTGATAGCTCTCCACATGGATGATATATCTGCTTTATTTCCGGCAAGGTCATTAAAATATTTTTCTTGGCTTCCCTCACAAGGTAGTTGACACGGTTCCGTTGTTGCTAATATTCTACAAATTTCAAGAGAGAGGGATAGAGAGAAGGGGGTGGGGAAGGAAATGGAAGCCGGGTGGGGGAGGGGAAAGGGAAGGAGTGTGGACCCAGACACAGAAGAGGTATAGCGTTCTGGTTACGGTTCGGTCGCGACTGACTCGGTTTACAACACCAAAGCGGCCGGACCTTTACTACGTTCGTGGCGGTACCCCTCTGGCGTTGTCTGGAGCAGCATGACATAATGTGTCACATCACGAGTGACGTAATGGCCTAGTGACGTAATAGCGTGAATCACTATAATTATAGTGACGTCACTGATGGAGTGGAACCACTAGTGACGTCACTGATGGTGTGGAACCACTAGTGACGTCACTGATGGTGTGGACTCACTAGTGACGTCACTGATGGTGTGGAATCACTAGGCGGCACAACGAGCGGCTGAACTAGACCAGCTCATCGAGTCTTTACCATCCCAGTTCGACCCCCACTGATGATCACACCGGGGCTGAGCAGCGTGACAACACAACTGCCAACTCAGTGCGGCAAGCAGGCCGGCCGCCACTCCATCTCGGGGCACTAGCAGGCCGCCACTCCATCTCGGGGCACTAGCGGGCCGCCACTCCATCTCGGGGCACTAGCAGGCCGCCACTCCATCTCGGGGCACTAGCAGGCCGCCACTCCATCTCGGGGCACTAGCAGGCCGCCACTCCATCTCGGGGCACTAGCAGGCCGCCACTCCATCTCGGGGCACTAGCAGGCCGCCACTCCATCTCGGGGCACTAGCAGGCCGCCACTCCATCTCGGGGCACTAGCGGGCCGCCACTCCATCTCGGGGCACTAGCGGGCCGCCACTCCATCTCGGGGCACTAGCAGGCCGCCACTCCATCTCGGGGCACTAGCAGGCCGCCACTCCATCTCGGGGCACTAGCAGGCCGCCACTCCATCTCGGGGCACTAGCAGGCCAGCCACTCCATCTCGGGGCACTAGCAGGCCGCCACTCCATCTCGGGGCACTAGCAGGCCGCCACTCCATCCGGGGCACTAGCAGGCCGCCACTCCATCTCGGGGCACTAGCAGGCCGCCACTCCATCTCGGGGCACTAGCAGGCCGCCACTCCATCTCGGGGCACTAGCAGGCCGCCACTCCATCTCGGGGCACTAGCGGGCCGCCACTCCATCTCGGGGCACTAGCAGGCCGCCACTCCATCTCGGGACCAGTTCTCAATGGTGGCTAGAGACCGGAGATGGCCGCCGGAAAGCGGCAAGGCTGCGAGTGTGACGTGCCACGACTGACTGGCCCCACCGCCACACCAAGCCGATCGCCGTATGCCGTAACCCACACTCCAAGCCGTGCTTTCCGGCACCCTTCTTCCATTAGTCGGGTTGGAGGAATGACTTGGCTGTCTCAAACCAAAGCCCGTAGATGGCGTGGAATCCCAGCTCGACCCCCACGTAGACGGGCTTTGCTCAAACCGAAGCCGTGCCCGAAAGCCGCGACTGAGTAGTGAGTGAACCGGCCACTCAGTGAACGGCCACTCAGTGAACGGCCACTCAGTGAACAGGCCACTCACCACTCAGTGAACCGGCCACTCAGTGAACGGCCACTCAGTGAACCGGCCACTCAGTGAACCGGCCACTCCGGCCACTCAGTGAACCGGCCACTCAGTGAAACGGCCACTCAGTGAACCGGCCACTCAGTGAAACGGCCACTCAGTGAACGGCCACTCAGTGAACCGGCCACTCAGTGAAACGGCTCAGTTCTGGCACTTCTTCCTCTTCTCAGTTATGATAAATAATTAGAGTTGACGAACGAACATTAGTTCAAAACACATAAAATGTTAAAAAGAACGCTATTTATTTTGACAAAGCTCAACTTGACATGCGAATTTTGGGGGGTCGTAATCCCCTTTTTCAAGCCGCTAGGAAACAACACGTGGCCGCCGTGACACTGCGGAACAGCCGCGTCCAACAGCAAAACACGGCAGTGAATGACCATGATAGTAGGACCATGATACTCATCTGCTTTTGGCTGACCGGCTGTTTTGTCGGTTGGTTATACCGCATGTTGTGTTTTTATCAAAATAGCGTTCTTTTCAACCTTTTATGAGTTTGGGTCTTGTTTTAGAACGCTAGTGAAGTCGTTCTTGTCAGTGAAGCATTAAACCGCAGTATCAGCTTTTCTGAGCAGCGGTTCGACTTATGAAATATCTACAATGTCAGCTGGGGTGGAACGTTGAGTGAGTGATCGAAAAGAAAACTCATTAACACGGCCCGTTCTATTCTGTGTGCCTTTTTGTTGTTGATTTATTTGTGGTCAGACTAAAAGTGCGGACCGGACGGTGATGCAACAGAAAGGTCGGAGGTCAAGTTGAATTTTTGCTAAAAATAGAGAAAAGGTGCCGCTTGTTTTTGGACACTTTTAACAGAGTAGAAATCGTAAATCGTCTTTGATTTTCACCCATTTTCGCTGCAATGATCAATATATATGTTAGGTGCTATGTCCAGTTGAAAATTGGAGTAGACGGGGGAACTATTTGGAACAGATGAGTGTGTTTTGACTGAGTCCGGCGCATGAATGTAAAATGAGAGGTTTTCCCAGTAAATCTTTTGATTGTAATATACTCATCACTCCAATTTTACTTAAAATCACAAACAGTGTATTAGACTAGATAAGGATTGCATTGTGTTTTTTGAACTCAGCTATTTCCTTTATGTCTGGCCATCGAGTCGCATAAGACGTAATTCTCAAACACTCTTGAGCCGAGAGACATGCGTAAACCGGCAGAAACTCGAAATACTGGAAAGCCCCTTTCTATTTTTGGTTGCAAAATGGCGTGCCTAGAAGTCGGTTGGCTCAAGGAAAATTGAAAGAAAAGTTTGTGTTTCTAAGTCGGTAAGTTTCTGAATGAACCCTGGCAAATTGGTAAACTAGTACACACTTATCACAGGAAACTAAGCTAGAAGCTGGAAAGCAGTTCGTTCTCTAGGAATTGGACTTTTCTGTTCTCCATTGTTAATCAAAAATATTGTGTGCGTAGTTCCGACAAGATCGTTGCAACCGAGAACGTTGTTTTAGTTTGTTTTTTGAAGCAAGCTAACGTTTCAAAACACCTCAGCTCCTTGAGGTGAGGGCATCTTGATTATTTACTAGACAGAAGCGTTTTTGTAGTTATTTTATTTACTCACAACATGCTTTGAACAGGTTTGCGTTGCAGGATTTGGAAATGCATAGCTTCTGGATCTGGATTTATACATTGCTGGGACCATTTTTAGTCATTTTTGCAACGGAGCTGAGAGAGCGCAATGCAAATAAAACTTGTACTTAAAAGGAATGGTCTGTGCAGTTTGTCATTTTACAGGCACTATTTATTTTGACTGCCTATGTGTGGGAGGCAGCCCCTTGTAGTACTCTGCCCAATGTTTACCAATACCACACACAAAAAAACAAAAAAACAAGTGTGGGTAGATTTAAATTAAATACCTCTTTGAGCCCTAAACCGAAGGTGCTTCTGTCAAGGGTGTGCAAACCTCACCCAGTTGTTCCTTAGTCTTCAGAGCAGAGTGGAGCGTGTTTCAAATCCATTGTGGGACGGCAAGCATACACGCAGTATGCCATGCCCAGCCTCAGCTCAAATCAGCATTTTGCAGGAAGTAAAATGGCCCCACTGAGAGTGAGAACATGCTGTAGAGTGAAAATGTGTGACCGAGTGACAACATCCCATTACCCATAAAATACATACACAATGGTTTGAAACAATGTTTAGAGCCTCAGTTCCCGAAGGTATACCTTGGGCTGTGAAAATCTGTGCATGCGCACTCGTGTCAAGCTTAATTTGGGCAAAGGGGCGGGGCTGTGAGGGGCAGACATCATGAAAGACGCAGTTCAGCAACTGTTTGAAAGTAACGCAATGAAAGCACAGCATTGTCCACGTCACTAGATAAGCCCCACCCATTTGTATTCAAATTGTCTTCGCTTCAAAGCTTTTGAGTCTTGAAGTAAGACAAAATTCACTTTCATCAACACAATGATTTAGCAGATAGAAAGCTGAGAGTTAATTTTATGTCTGTGCCAAGTGTCATATTGAAGCGATAGTCTGTTTCCAAGATATTTGTGATAAACCAGCAGTGATGTGACTGTGTCATACTTTGAGTTTGAAGAGAATTTGTTTCAACTTTCCCGGCCCGCTATTTATCGGCAGGCTGACCCTTTAAGAGAAAGGCTCAATGTGGTTGTATAGCTCTCTGGTTTTGCTCTACTTCACAACTGTTATGGCCTGCAAACAGAGAAATCTTGGAAAGGTTGACTTACCTGTAGAGAAGGCATGGTGCAGAGGAGTACTCAGGCTCGAGAAGAGCTTCTTAGTGATTGGTCACAATTTTTTGTGCATGCGTTCCTTGCAAAGATATATTTGTAGCACTGGAAATATCCGCATTGACTGATTTGCCCTGTCACAGTGTCAGACTGAATAACAGTGAATTTATGAAACTGGTTATGTGAAAAAAACATGTTTATTTGACATTCAGTTCTCCCTGTGCATATGCATGCACGCGTGCACACACACGCATGCACACACACGCACGCACACACTCACTCTCACTCACTCTCTATCTCTCTCTCTCTCTCTGTCTCTCTCTCTCTCTCTCTCTGTCTCTGTCTCTGTGTGTGTGTGTGTGTGTGTGTGTGTGTGTGTGTGTGTGTGTGTGTGTCTGTCTGTCTGTCTGTCTGTCTGTCTGTCTCTCTCTCTGTCTCTCTCTCTCTCTCTCTCTCTCTCTCTCTCTCTCTCTCTCTCTCAAAAGAGGGGGGGGGGTTGTCTTACTAAAACACACACACACACACACACACACACACACACACACACACACACACACACACAGGCAAGTGGAGAAAATGTGACAGGTCTGTTTGTGGATCTGAATCACCATTGACATGGTGGTGAATGAAAATGTAATCTTGAGTCAGCTGTGCTAATTTAGCACCTTAAAAAAGTTAAATAACCCTACCAGTTTAGCCCTTAGTAAGCTTGAGTCAGCCATACTAATTTAGTACCTTAAATGAAGTTAAATAGCCCATACCAGTTTAACTCAATGTCAGTTAACTTTCTCTAGTTCACTAGGCTTTATTTTCACCTAGGACTGCAGGCAGGATACAGCTAGGCATGTATCTATTGTGTTTAGTGTTTAAGGCCCCACTGAGAGTGAGAACATGCTGTAGAGTGAAAACGTGCAATAGACTGACAACGTCCCATAGAATGCATGTGCTTTGGTTTGAAATGGAATGTTTAAGAGAAAGGCTCTGTGTGGTTGTATAGCTGTCTGGTTTTGCTCTACTTCACAACCGTTATGGCCTGCACCAGTCGTCAGCCTACCTATAATGGAGGCATGGTGCAGAGAAGCCTCGGCCTCAAGAAGCGCTCCTTGCTGATTGGTCACATTTTTTTGCACATGCATTGCCTGTGGTTGTGAAGCTATTTGTGGCACTGGAAATATCCGCATTGACTGATTTAACCCTGTCACAGTGTCAGTTCCATGTCCTCAAATAATACAATACAGACTGAATATATATATATAATATATATATGAAACTTGTTATGTGCAAAAAAAATGTTTATTTGAAGTTCAGCTCTCTCTGTGCAGATGTGCGCGCACGCACTCACACACACACACACACACACACACACACAAGCAAGTGGAGAAAATGTGACAGGTCTATTTGTGGATCTGCATCACCTGGTGGTGAACGAAAATGTAATCTTGAGTCAGCGGTGCTAATTTAGCAGGATGCAGCTATGCATGTATTTAGGGTAGTGTTTAACTTCAAGGCCATGACTGATGAGTTTTGTTTGTTGTTGTCTTCTTTCACTGGGATGTGGTGTGATGTGAAATGACTTTTGATATAATTATATCAAATAACTTTTTATCAGGACTATTTCAATAACTAGCTTTTGCGGTTAAAAAATTTAAGCTGAGAGTTAGAGGAGCTGCACTATGAACATTGAGTCTTTATTCAAGGGACATCACCAACAGTATCATGGTTAAATACATAACATGTATATATATTATAATGATGTCTGTATTACTAATGTTGGTGGTTATGTTGGTTACGTTAAAAAAAATAAAAAAATCTGAAACAGAATGACTGCTAGCGTTCTAATCTTCCAAGCACTGAACAAGCTGTAAAAACTAAACCAAACTAAGAATAAGATAAGTCTTTTTCTTTCATTTTTCATCATTTTTTTTTTTTTATCTGTTGTTTAAGTGTCTTTTTGTGGCTTGATAAAGGGGATTTCCCAAAAGATTTGCATAGTGTGTGTCCGTGTTAAATAAGCGTTCGTTTGAACCTTTTTGTGCGTTTTTTTATGCTTTGTTTTGTCTGTTTTGTTTGTCTGTTTTTTTTTGTCTGTTCTTTTTGTCTGTTTTGTTTGTCTGTTCTGTTTTATTAGGCCCTACAGATTGACATCGAACAGATGTTTATGTTTATCAGCATTTTGGGGTCAGATTAATACAAATGAAAACATTGAGTGATTATTGTCAAATATTTCAAAGGGGCTTTTGTGTTCTTGAAGTTGATTTTAAGGAGTTAACACTAACAGTATTGGTTCACACCCATTGTCTGTTACAGGTGACTGACTACCTGTTGAGTGACATTGGCAGTGATTGCTATTGACTGTTAATGTTACAGGTGACTGGCTACCAGTTGAGTGACATTACTGTTGACTGTTACGGGTGACTGGCTACCAGTTGAGTGACATTGCTGTCGACTGTTAATGTTACAGGTGACTGGCTACCAGTTGAGTGACATTACTGTTGACTGTTACGGGTGACTGGCTACCAGTTGAGTGACTTTGCTGTTGACTGTTAGTGTTACAGGTGACTGGCTACCAGTTGAGTGACTTTGCTGTTGACTGTTAGTGTTGCAGGTAACTGGCTACCAGTTGAGTGGCATTACTGTTGGCTGTTACAGGTGACTGACTACCAGTTGAGTGACTTTGCTGTTGGCTGTTAGTGTTACAGGTAACTGGCTATCAGTTGAGTGACATTGCTGTTGACTGTTAGTGTTACAGGTGACTGACTACCAGTTGAGTGACTTTGCTGTTGGCTGTTAGTGTTACAGGTAACTGGCTACCAGCTGAGTGACATTGTTGTTGACTGATAGTGTTACAGGTGACTGACTACCAGCTGAGTGACATTGCTGTTGACTGTTAGTGTTACAGGTAACTGGCTACCAGCTGAGTGACATTGTTGTTGACTGATAGTGTTACAGGTGACTGACTACCAGTTGAGTGACATTGCTGTTGGCTGTTAGTGTTACAGGTAACTGGCTACCAGTTGAGTGACATTGTTGTTGACTGTTAGTGTTACAGGTAACTGGCTATCCAGTTGAGTGACATTGTTGTTGACTGTTAGTGTTACAGGTGACTGGCTACCAGTTGAGTGACTTGCTGTTGGCTGTTAGTGTTACAGGTAACTGGCTATCAGTTGAGTGATATGAGCCATCAACCTGTTGGAAATTCATACGTGTCTGGAAGACTACAAGAGAGCAGCTGCGAGTGAGAGGGGAAGGGTGTCAGCTCTGGCCCAGTCACAGAAGAGCCCGCAGACCAGCACAGTGATGCATCACATGCCCAGAATCTTCCTGCTGGTGACTCAGGCGGTTCTGCACTGCCCGAGGTGTGGCAGTGAGGCAGCCAGGCTATAAACAGAGGCCATGTAATGCGCATGAAACATCTCTCCCTGTGGGTGTGCATGGAGTGTTGGTAGCACTCTGTTGTTATCCTAAAGGAGTGTTATCGCATCTTTTCTGCTGAAAAACAAACAACAGCAAAACAGAAACAAAACCAACAACAACAACAAAAAGCAACAACAACAACAAGCAAAGCATTGTATCTGTTACCAGTTTTGTATTTGGTCAACTTGCAAAATGTCTGCCTTGAAATTCACTACGGCCGTGTTCTGTCTGTTGTTGGTGTTGATGATTGTGTCTGGACCATGGGCTGTGCTGCAAGAGGAGCAGCCTGACTGGGGGGAAACTGTTGACTTCCCTGACGCCCCTGACAAGTGCTGTGTTGATGGGCATAGCCTGAGTGACAGCAGCGCCTTGGACCAGTGTGTTAGCTGTCACGATGTCTGTGCAAGTAACCTTGGAGTTTCTCCAGGGTCAAAGCAATTTGAGAGACGAAGCGGCGGAAGCGCACAAGCTGGTTCGCTGTCACAGTTTTACGCAGCATTTGTGTTACTGTTGGCTCCCTTCCTTGACTTCTGTGTTTACGCTAACACCACTGAGGAAGATCTTGAAATGAAGGTCAAGGTCAAGGCTGTTTGGGTCTTGATTTCCATCCTGGCAATCAGCCTGATGCTCTTGGGTTTGCTGCTGCATGTTCTGCTCCTGCAGAGGGTGGCTGATTCGGCCAGTAGGATGAGTAAACTGATGGACGGGAAAGCTGATGACAAGATGCCTCTTGTCGATCTGTCGGAAGGTCTGGATAAAGGGTGGATGTCCGAGGTCTCACCAGGCCACGTGGGGGTCCACCTGAAGGGCCAGTCAGCGAAGGAAATGTGTGGGAAGAAGTTGGGGAAGGACCAGTCTTCCGTCCATGCCTTCAACACACCTGCTCTTTGTCACCTTTTCAAGTTTCGCAGAGATCAAGTCTTCAGGCAAACCTGCACAGCCTGTCCGGCCACCGTCAACCTGGTGTCGCACTTTGCCAGCGGAACGTACGGCCAGCCGGGCTCCACGCAGGATCTCCAGAAGGAAGGTGTGAGGCTGGCCTCCTTCAGAGACTTCCCCACCACCATTCCTGTCTCTGCACTGCGTCTGGCTCAGGCTGGTTTTCACTACACCGGGGAGAGGGACGTCGTCAAGTGCTTCAGCTGTGGGGAGACCTACCAGGGATGGCAGATGGGCGACCGACCCACACTGGTACACGCACGAATCTCCCCCAACTGCCCTTTTGTGCGGGGCAGCGACACCACCAACCTGCCCCTCCCCCTGCCTGTCACCAGCCGGCCCGACTTCGCTGCTGCCAGAAGTTTGGACAGCGGCTATGGAAGTCAGTTGCTCAGCTTGTCCAGCACTTCATCGGGAGTGCCGTCCGGTGGGATGTCCGATAACACAGCCAATAGTGAACTGCACGAGGATTCTGGTAGGTGAACTGAAACTGGTTGTACAGTTTTAGACACTAATGTTGGCTTATACTACTGAAAAATCAAGATGTTCTATGGTGTCATTTACCCGGAAGGGATCTGCCTGGAATGTCTGATGTCCTTTACCCTTGTCTAGAACCTTGTCTAGAATCTCAGAACTTTTCATTTGATTCCATTTTCTGTCTCCTTACTTGTTTTTCTGCCTAGTCCTCATGTTCTTTCTGTCTTGTCATTTTTCTGCCAATGGTCCATTCTCCAGGCTTTTTTCCAGAAAACTCAAACATTTTTTGTTAAGAGGCTTTTTATTGTATGGCTCTTGTTGAGCAGCTAGATGATGCTATTCAGTAGGTGTTATGTGCAGCTTGCTGCCATATGGCACTGCTATTTGCCCTTAAGTATTTATGTAAAAAAAACAAATTGTGTGTGTGTGTTTGTGTGTGTGTGTTATACTTATTGTTTCTGTCCATTCTTTTTATTAATATACTTTTCTTTAATCTGGTATAAATAAAATTGAATGGTTAACAATACCAGCATGGCCTAGCCTTATGTGCTCATTTAACAGGGGTAATATTTACAGGACTAACTCTTCAAAAAATTGTGTTTGATGTTTATGTATGTCAGTTTTGTTTTACGTTTGCACTGGGACTGGTTTTGTTGATTGACTTGAGAAAAGGTTTGTACTTAACCAGATCACAGATTTAACAACTTTACAGGTAGAACTAGGCTAGGACACATCATCAGCAAAGTGACATCATAAAGTCGGTGAACCTGCAGGAACATGAGTCCTCTAAACCCCAGGCCCTGTGCTTTCTAATGCATACACCACTAGCAATGGAATGTTACGCACCCTCCTGCAACTTAGAAATCAAGTGTTCGTTGTCAATCGGACCGTGCTGTCTCTCCTCTGTGCGCAGCTTCCAACACTGTGGCAGACAGCCGGAGCATGCCACCCAGTGGCCCCTCTGCCCTGGGTCCATCGTCCCTGATTGCAGCTGCTGCAGGCCCCATCCCCTCCAGCCCGGCCACCACGGAGAACAGCATGTTCTCTGGCGCTCCCCTCTGTGGACGCGCCACCCCCATGGACGGCGGCGCTCCGCGCAACCAGCCCATGCCCACCAGACGTCTGGATCTAGGCGGTGCCGTCTACCCCCTCTACTCCCAGATGGATGCTCGGAAACGTTCATTTTCCACCTGGGTGGCCGACCAGGGCTTGCCGGCTGTGGACGAACTGATTACGCTCGGCTTCTTCTATGCAGGTTTGGGTCTGAGTCGCTGACTGAGTGCTGAGTCACATGCCATAATGCTGTGCTGTAGAGTTGGGGCGCCAGGTTTGGGTCTTACTCCTAGTCGCTGACTGAGTGCTGAGTCACATGCCAGAATGCTGTGCTGTAGAGTTGGGGCGCCAGGTTTGGGTCTGAGTCGCTGACTGAGTGCTGAGTCACATGCCACAATGCTGTGCTGTAGAGTTGGGGCGCCAGGTTTGGGTCTTACTCCAAGTCGCTGACTGAGTGCTGAGTCACATGCCAGAATGCTGTGCTGTAGAGTTGGGATGCCAGGTTTTGGGTGAAAAAAAGAGAATATTGAGAGTCAGTGTGCCAGAGTGATGACTTGTGTATGAGAAATGTGCCTGCATGTTCACATAGACAGGGTTCACGTTAACTGGTTGCTTCCAGTATTTCACTGGTTAAGATGAACATATATATACAGAAAAACAAATCACTAATTGGTCACATATATACTTATTTTGTTTGACCAGTTCTCAAAACACCCCTAAAAAGTTATAAAAATAATAAAGAAAGAAAAACATAGCGGAGAGAGAGAGAGAGTGTGGCATGCACATGTGTGCGTGTGTGTGTGTGTGCATGCGTGCTAGATAGGAAAGGGATCAGGGTGTGCTAGTAGACCTCTTGGGTCTCGTAGTAGTTTAGATGGCCATGTATCTGACCAATTACTGTGAACATCTGACCAGTTTCCTTGAGCCACTTTCGCCATCTTCTGGATGTCACAATTAATACTGGTCCTTGTATTTGATTGCACGAGACTGCCCATCATCTTGAAGTTGAAGTCTGTAAAGGACAGAATTGAGATATGTAACATGTTTGTGTTAGGGTTGGGGTTGTGTGTGTGTGTGTGTGTGTGATATTTTAACATCATGTGATTAATGTTTGATCATGACCAGGTGTGGTGATGTCTTTGTACCTGTCTGTGCTACAGGTTATGCTGACTGTGTGCGCTGCTTCTTCTGCGGCATTGGCTTGAAGTCGTGGGAGCCTGGCGATGTTCCGGCAGAGGTGCATGCCCGATGGAGGCCCACCTGTGAATACCTGCGGCTGGTGAAGGGAGATGAATTTGTGGATCAGGTGGCCAATGGTGGCAGGAATGTTGCCAATGGCGAGGTGAGTCCCAGAAACCATCATCACACTTTGTAATTGTATCATCTTTCATTGATGAGGCAGCAGAGATGCTGGTCTGTGGGCAGTCTTAGTGTTCAAGTTGGGTTGCTGTTGTTAAAATGCTTGTGTGACACTAAAAATAGTTATGATTATAGTTGTTAAAGCTTGCATGTTTACTTAATTGGGCGCAGCCAACATTGGTCAGAACTTCACACAAGGAGTCGTTTGTGTGATCAGGCCTTCCCAGTGGTTTGTTGCTAAAATATAATGACTGTGCAGCAATTACACAAATAAATATTGTTTAGGCCATGTCATAAAGTCATCTATGCTTCAGTTACATAAGCTGCTTTTTTGTGTGTGGCTAAAGCAAGATCTTATCTGCTGTTGCTGCATTTGTTTTGCAAAGGTGACATTTCACTGTATTTTGACAAAGGGTCTCAAAACTAAAAAAATGTTTGAGATTAGCAGTATGTTGTTGTGAAGAGCAGTATCTAAATATCATTGTAAAAAGGGGGATGAATGAAAAATGCAGGAAATGTTGAGAAGTGTAGTGTTTGTGACGTGAGAGGATAACTCAGTCTGGAAAGGGTTTGGAGGTGGCCTGACTTGGCAAACTCCAAGCACTGGTTTACCACATCCTTCCTTCAACCACTGCCGTATTTAGTTAAGCCATAGGGTCCAGAAAACTGTCAGCTAACAAGCAGTTTTTAGTTGGTGCTCAAACAGTAGTAAGTTTGTTACAAACAACTCAAATAAAACAAGGCGTGTCATTTATAACTGCCAACAAAGTTTACACCAGCACAAATAAAACCATAATCGTTTGAATTGAGACATGCGCAGCTGGAATCTTTGATATTCTACAGGCCTTTGGCCTCCACTGTGATGGTGCTGTGCGTGAACCCGCTCTGTCTGTCCCGTGCAGCAACCAGGTGTATCACTCCTTACCTCTGTCAGACAGGAGAGCTGCATTACATATCCTTCTGTCTTCTCACCGTAACTGTGTGGGATATAACCGAGGCAGATGCTGAACTTGAGTGTCTGAGTATATGTGTGTCCAAATTAAAAAGTGTTGTCCCGATGCATGTTGTCCATTGTTGAGGCAGTTCCTAAAGTCAGTGACGCCTAATGATGTAACTTGTCTAGCACATCATGGTGCAGACTACATTTTGCTAGCCACTGCTCTTTTCGGAGAAATGTGGGTCCTGTCTGTCTGTCTGAAAGGTGAGAGGGGGCAGTGAGACAGAGAGGCAGGAAAGAAACCAGCCACCATCACTGGCATCAGTGTATTTATGGCAGAACAAACACCCCTCCAGCCCCCCCCCCCCCCTCCCCACCCCCCACCCCCTCCACACACACACACACACACACTGTATACACAATAAATGACAAAACCTGGCACAAAAGAGATCCAATTCCAGGTTCCTTTTTATTCTTCACTAACCCCTCTCATGTGCATCTCTGTGCATATATATGTATATATATAGTTAATGAGCTTGTGCACATGGATATATCCCTCGCAGTTTGTATATCATATACATGTAACCAAGTACATCTGCACATTGTGTTTGTGTTGTTGTACTCTGTGTGTCTCTCTGTCAGTGTTCTTTTGTGTGTGTACGTCATTCGATCTTTTACGTATGCGTTACGTGTTGTGATTGAGACGTCACTATAAGACTGAGTGAGAGAGCGTGAGAGTAGATGAGAGGGAATAACAACAACCTCTCGCATGTACCATCCCAAAGAAAAGAAGAAATAAAATCAGGAATCTCTGGCTGTGGCTCCTTTGTTATTCCTTACTTCCAACCTGCAACTTCCACCGACCTTTTATATACATATCACCAAAAAATGTATGTTGTGGAATTGGGTGCTTTTGAAATATGTCCTACTTTCATGACGTAACTCATAGTCCTTTCATTGCTTATTGCTGGTTGGAAATAACTTCAATGTAGGTATCACAGGCCATGTACCCCTTCTCTCTCTGTGTCCACCCCATCACTGTGTGCCCTTCTTAGTCTACCCCATTGCAGGCTTATGAGACATGCATGCACACACACCTCCCCACCCCCCAAAAGAGAAAAAATGTGATCCAAAGCCCTGAACAATGCAATGGCATGTAGTGTGCATGCTATACAATTATGTAGTCTCAGGAAAGTTAACAATTGTCAACTGCATGCTGCCCATTTAGATTTCCATGTTCATTTGGTTTTGTTGGCTTCCGTGTGTACTTTTATCATTTTTGTCTTCTCATTGCCGTAGTGACAGGTGAACCAATTCATCACCAGGAGGTGGCAACAATACATAGTCAGCAGACTGTGTGAGCAGTGTGGAAGGCATCACATTAATTAACATGCAGTTGATTTTGAAAAATAAATCATTTATTCAATGCTACTTTGTATGCACAACTCAGTGAATTTGATTATAGTCTACTAATACTGTTTTTGTTGTTGTTGTTTTTTGTTTTTTCTAGGTTGGTCAGCTGCAGAGATGCATGTTGTATGACCAACATTTTTTTGATAAAAGAGATCTTGCACCATTCTGTTGCTAACTGCTTTGGATTAAAGAGATCTTGCACCATTCTGTTGGTGACTGCTTTGAATTAAAGAGATCTTGCACCATTCTGTTGGTGACTACTTTGGATTAAAGAGATCTTGCACCATTCTGTTGGCGACTACTTTGGATTAAAGAGATCTTGCACCATTCTGTTGGCGACTACTTTGGATTAAAGAGACCTTGCACCATTCTGTTGGCGACTACTTTGGATTAAAGAGATCTTGCACCATTCTGTTGGCGACTACTTTGGATTAAAGAGATCTTGCACCATTCTGTTGGTGACTACTTTGGCATAAGAATAAAAATAGGTCAGAAGATTTAGAACTGGGGAGGGTATGGGGGGGGGGGGGGGAAGAAGACAAACTTTACAGAAAATAAAAAATATGTGATGCCTTTCTGCTCTTATTTTGTTTTCTTTTTTTCATTGTACAAAACGTTTGCCAAACACTCAATCCCCCCTGCCCTCCATCTCATTGCATCATTGCTTTGTTGCTGGTCTTAGTTAATCATATGATCATGTCTTTCATCCCCAGTGTATCCATTCATTGCATTGCTGTTTCCGTCAAACGAATGTAGGTCAAATTCTTTAGCTAATGGATTTGCACTGATCATCTTACTAAAGTTGTCCATAACTCACTGAGCAGTGAAAATCACAAAATGCCATATTAGGTAAATAGCCAAGTGACTTACTTACATCAGATTATATAATGGTTCCATTATACTAAAAATCTGTAAAATTGTCCCTGTAGCAAATTAACCATATTTCGTAAAATATAGGTGATTAATATCAGTAATCAGATATTAGGATAACTCTTTTGCATGGGTATCCAGTCTTAGCTCATGGTCATTTGTTTCCCTTGTGTGTGAATTCTACACTCATTAATTTTCAGACTGCTGGTCGTGGTCAGGGTAAGTTTTGGGATCTCTCTGCATCGAATGAAGCATTGTTAGAGATGCTTGCTTGCTGCATTTTCTGTATTCTCACCTTGTGTTTCACCCTGATAATGTGATATAATTGTACTGGTTGACTGGGTGTAAAACACCAAGCTACTTACTCACCTTATGTTCTTTTTTTAAGTTGTTCATTCTGTTCCTTTCTGCCACCAATCTGGAGATGAATGATAATGGAGAAGTCTGAGTAAAGTTCAGCCTTGACTTTTGTGTTCATGACACAGCCCCTGTGACAGTTGACACAGCCCCTGTGACAGTTGACACGGCCCCTGTGGTGGTTGACACAGCCCCTGTGACGGTTGACACAGCCCCTGTGACAGTTGACACAGCCCCTGTGACAGTTGACACATCCCATGTGACAGTTACCACAGCCCCTGTAATGGTTGACACAGCCCCTGTGACAGTTACCACAGCCCCTGTGACGGTTGACACAGCCCCTGTAATGGTTGACACAGCCCCTGTGACAGTTACCACAGCCCCTGTGACGGTTGACACAGCCCCTGTGACAGTTACACAGCCCCTGTGACGGTTGACACAGCCCCTGTGACAGTTGACACAGCCCCTGTGAGGTTGACACAGCCCCTGTGATGGTTGACACAGCCCCTGTGACGGTTGACACAGCCCCTGTGACAGTTGACACGCCCCTGTGAGGTTGACACAGCCCCTGTGACAGTTACCACAGCCCCTGTGATGGTTGACACAGCCCCTGTGATGGTTGACACAGCCCCTGTGACAGTTACCACAGCCCCTGTGACGGTTGACACAGCCCCTGTGATGGTTGACACTCACCACCAGTGAGGAGCAAGTTCAGTTCTCTGCTGACAGTGTTGCTACAGCCCTGTGACAGTTCACTAGCCTCTGTGGCACTGTTAACAGTCCACTAGTCAGTGACAATCCTGAACTGGAACAGTCTCCTAGCTACAAGTTCATGACTGGTGCGTACAGTCTCCTAGTGACAACCCTGTGACAGTTGCACAGCCCCTGTGACAGTTGACACAGCCCCTGTGCTAGGTTGACACTGCCAGCACAACACCATGTCACTGGCACAGTCCCTTGCTGAACAGTCCATGACACTGCGTACAGTCCCTAGCTAACAATCCCATGCACGGGTAACAGTCCACCTAGTGACAATCCATGACACTGGCTAACAGTCCCTAGCTGACATCCATGACACTGGCTACACAGTCCCTTTAACAATCCATACACTGCCAACAGTCCAGCTAACAATCCATGACACTGCCAACAGTCCACTGACAATCCTGACACTGGCAACAGTCCACTAACAATCCATGACACTGGCCAACAGTCCACTAGTACAATCCATGACACTGGCCAACAGTCCACTAGCTAACAATCCATGGCACTGGCTGCAACAGTCCCTAGCTGACAATCCATGACACTGGCCAACAGTCCCTAGTACAATCCATGACACTGGCCAACAGTCCACTAAACAATCCATGACACTGGCCAACAGTCCACTAACAATCCATGACACTGGCCAACAGTCCACTAACAATCCATGACACTGGCCAACAGTCCACTAACAATCCATGACACTGGCCAACAGTCCACTAGCTAACAATCCATGACACTGGCCAACAGTCCACTAGCAATCCATGACACTAGCCAACAGTCCACTAGCTAACAATCCATGACACTGGCCAACAGTCCACTAACAATCCACGACACTGGCCAACAGTCCACTAACAATCCATGACACTAGCCAACAGTCCACTAGCTTACAATCCATGACACTGGCCAACAGTCCACTAACAATCTTTGACACTAGCCAACAGTCCACTAGCTAACAATCCATGACACTGGCCAACAGTCCACTAACAATCCATGACACTGGCCAACAGTCCACTAAAAATCCATGACACTGGCCAACAGTCCACTAACAATCCATGACACTGGCCAACAGTCCACTAACAATCCATGACACTGGCCAACAGTCCACTGACAATCCATGACACTAGCCAACAGTCCACTAGCTAACAATCCATGACACTGGCCAACAGTGCACTAACAATCCATGACACTGGCCAACAGTCCACTAGCTAACAATCCATGACACTGGCCAACAGTCCACTAGCTAATAATCCATGACACTGGCCAACAGTACACTAACAATCCATGACACTGGCCAAGAGTCCACTAGCTAACAATCCATGACACTGGCCAACAGTCCACTAGCCAACAATCCATGACACTGGCCAACAGTCCACTAGCTAACAATCCATGACACTGGCTGGCAGTAGCAGTCTCCTAGCTGACAATCCATGACACTTGCTAGCAGTCTCCTAGCTGAATATCCATGACACTGGCCAAGAGTCCACTAACAATCCATGACACTGGCCAGCAGTCCACTAGCTAACAATCCATGACACTGGTCAAGAGTCCACTAACAATCCATGACACAGGCCAACAGTCCACTAGCTAATAATCCATGACACTGGCCAACAGTCCACTAGCTAACAATCCATGACACTGGTCAACAGTCCACTAGCTAACAATCCATGACACTGGCTAGCAGTAGCAGTCTCCTAGCTGACAATCCATGACACTGGCCAACAGTCCACTAACAATCCATGACACTGGCCAACAGTCCACTAGCCAACAATCAGACACTGGCCAACAGTCCACTAGCTAACAATCCATGACACTGGTCAAGTCCACTGGCTGATTCAACTGGCTAACAGTCTCCTAGCTGCCGCTGGCTAACATTGGTTATATATCTTTAAAGTGTGGGTGAAATCAGAGCAGATTCCAGGACTTTGGCCTTGCAAATTTCTGCCTTCCTGGTTCATTCAGGTTAACAGTAATATTGCCCAGTCACTTTTCTGACATGAACTTGATGAACGGACATGTCATTAACATGAAGAAAGAAATCAAACTTTTACTTGTGACTTGAACCACTCTCATGTCACCTTTGTACTTGATCACTGGGCAGTATAAAACTATAAATGAAAATGTGAAACTGCAAGCACAAGTACTAGTAACTTAAGCAGCTATCTTGTTTAATGCCACTTCTTGGCAGATCTGCATTGGCTGTGAATCTTGAATGGAAAGGCATCATTATCATTTGTCTCTTGGTTTTGCATGTATCATATCCATCATCTGGTGATTATTTTCTTTGTTTTCTTCTAACCATTGCCTTTGGGAGAACCTGTTTCCACAGAAAATGACGTCCTTGATTCCCTTGCACAGAAAACCCTCCCCAGCCTCAGCCTCACTCCCAATCCCTCCCTGCATACTGACCAGTCCTTTACCCAAGACACTGCCACATTAGCTCACCCCTGCCCTTAGCTGTTTGAAGATTGGAAAGTTGTTCATGGGTCTCGTTTTCCTTACACTCCAGATTCTCCCTGAAGGATTATGTATTTAGCATGTTGTGTGCGTGTCAAAGTTTAATGACAGCATTATCTTGTCCGCTCTAGACATCCCAGACATTTGTCATTTTTTCAGCTTCTGTTTTGCCATAGCGGCATAGGTAACTCCCAGTAGGTTGTAGAAACAGTGTATTTTAGATCACTTCAGAGTTTAATTCTGCGGCATATAATTATGCATTCAGACATGTGTCCAAGAATCTGTCTAACATTTTCACAGATGCGCTGGTTAGCAGAAGCGTCAGCAGTGTTCACACTTTAGTGCTGTGTTAACCAGCACTTGAGATGATGTGTTATGCAGGTAGACTTCAACAGTTCTGGCTGGTTTGCTAAAGTACTGAACTGTAGTTTAGGTGTAAATCCAGTGGCCAAGGGTGGTCTCCTGGATAGCTGTAGTTTAGGTGTAAATCCAGTGGCCGTGGAAGGTTTCCTGGATGCAGTGGTTTGCAGGGCTGTTTTTAACTTCTGAGTCAACATTGATGCAGATGCATGAAGTGCCTGGCTTGCCTTCATGTGCTCAGCAAGCATTAACATGGCTGCACATGTTAAAGATCCAATGTCTGCCTTTCAGTAAGAGAAGGTCTAATGGCTGGTGGCATAGACACTGAGATTTAAAAAAAATCATAGCAGCAGAATAATGAGAATGATGATTTTGGCTGCTTTGAGTGGAAGAAAGAAGACTTGGTGCTACAAGTATGAGAAGTATGGTTGTTAAAGTGCTGCAAGCACGTGACAGAGGTTTGTTGTTTTGTTTTGGAGCACCAGACACACTGAATACTGTAATACCAACAAAACAGTGGAGCAGGTAGCAAACTCCGTTAGGCTGTGTTGCTTCATTTGGCTCGTTGGCTGTGTTTGAACTGTCTGGTGGCATTATGTTTGTGTGTAGGTTGGATAGCAACTGTAGTGTCACTTCATGTTCCTACTTTCTGTACTGTAGCCTGGCTAGATTTCTGCTAAGTGAAGTCCCGCTCTCTTCTTTCACTGCCATTGGTAGGGTGAGCTGTAGCTTTGTGGTGTAATGCAATGTGTACAGTGATTCACCTCAGAGTTCTTAGCTGTGCCTGTCATGTCTGTGTGCTGCTGCAGCGTCTTTGGCCTTTTGTTCTGAACTGAAAGTGTATTGAGTACATGTATATATTTGTAACCTGTACTTGGATTAACCAAAGCTATTTCATATGCTCCTGTTTGTGTGGTGTTTTGTGGCGGTAACAGCAAGTACATGTTATATTATTTTAGTTTATCAGGGGAAATGGTGTATTTATGAATATTCATTGTCTCTTTCTGTGTCTGGGGTATGGTGGTTTGGGTCAACCATTTCCCTTCATACTTTTATTTCTTAATGGATTTTAAAGTATTGCAGCTGGGCAGGAGAGCCATGCTTATAGCGGTCTGAATGGGATGTTTTCTGCTAATTGGCTACTGGCAGCTTTGCTCTGAGTCTCTTCCTTGTCTTGTACAATCTGCCTGTATCTTGTTCAGACAGTGACGGGCAGTGTCGTCAGTGGTGTAGGTGTTGTGTTGGAAGTTTCAAAGTCTTTTTTTCTCCATCATCAGAATTCTTCAGTCAGCCTGCACTCAGACTTGTTTTTGAGATTAAAGTCTGCAAAAGAGATGTCAAGAGGAATGCTAAAAGTCATCACACTCCCAATGCCAGATTTTTTTTGTTTTTTTGTCAGAGTTGTTATAACAGTTATGGATAACTTTTGAGTTGTTCTTCAGTGCTAGTGACAAAACATGGAAATTCAGTCCAAAATAAAAATGTCATACAATGATGTCGAAACATCTTATTTTGGTCAAAAATGCACTGTAGTTTAAAGATCAGATGAAAACTAAATGACTTGAGATACAGCGTCCAGCATATTTGATAGTATGTGGACTATGTCAGTATGTGTAGCAATTGTACAGCCAAATGGGTAACATTTTGGACAAATGTCACACGTGGTCTTCCTCTTCATGGGTACAGTACCACGTTTTGTGTAAAGCTAGCCAGCAGGTCTTACCAACAAGTGGAAGGCAATTTGTCCACCTGTTTATAGCACATGTGTTTGCCACGTTTGATCAGCACGTGTAGATTGCAGGTTTGATCAGCACGTGTAGATTGCAGGTTTGATCAGCACATGTAGATTGCAGGTTTGATCAGCGCGTGTAGATTGCAGATGAAAACAAACACTCAGGGTAGGGTGGGACGCACGTTGCCACAAGCATTACCAGATTTTAGCCTTGTATCCAAGTGAGTCCTTGTGTTTCTTCAATAAAAGGCTTGTACAAACTGTAACTCAGAAATCATGCTGATTTTCACAGAGTGTTGTATTGAAAGCCCATATAACAGAGAGATCAAGTGTGAAAGTTCCTGTTTTCGGCAGCTGTTTTTCTTTAACACATGGTTATAAATCTAAAATAACAAAGACTTAACCACACTTATTTTCCTTTTTATATCACATACTGCTTCATGAATCCGTGCAGGACAGAATTTAAACAGCACGCCATTTGGAAAGGGATTAAAAAATGTTAACACTTTTTATTCTTTTCCATAGAGCTGTATGAGATTCACCAGCACTGCAGAACCAGCCTTTTATATAGCACTGTTCTTTGACCTAACAAATTTTGCTGCACTTTAAAACATTCTCCAGTTTCTCAAGACTTGATTTAGTATTTTTGTCTTTAATACTCTTTTTTTTCTCTTCTATTTTCGATAAAACTTTAATTGTATTTTCACATCAGAGTATGAATGATTTTTGAGAATAATAATGTGCTAATTAATTTAGGGAATGTATGGAGCACTTTCAACACCTCCAAGTGTATGTTACCAGAGTGTTGTGCATGCTGTGTGATGTGCATGTGGTGTGTATTTGTAAATGTGCATGTTTGTATGGTGAATGTGTGTGTGGTACATGCGGGCATGTGTCTGTGTGTGTGGTGAATGTGTATGTGTGGTGAATGTGTATGTATGTGTCTGTGTGTGGTAAACGTGTATGTGTCTGTGTGTGTGTGTGGTGACTGTGTATGTGTGTGTGTGATGAATGTGTGTGTACATGTGTCTATGTGTGTGATGAATGTGTATGTGTGTGTGATGAATGTGTCTGTATGTGTGGTGAATGCATGCATGTGTTTGTGTGTGTGGTGACTGTACGTGTGTATGATGAATGTGTATTTGTGTGTGTGGTGAATGTACATGTATGTGTCTTGTGAATGTGTCTGTGTGTGTGTCTGTGTGTGACTGTGCAGGGTTCATGTAAACTGGTCTTCTCAGGTATTTTACTGTTATGATCAGCATATAACATTACCAGGAGAAGAGAAGAAAGCAGCAACTGGTCAGACATACCGGCTGTTACTTTGTTTGACTGTTTCTCTTTAGGAAGAGAGTGCATATGACACAGTGAGTCAGTGTGCGTGCATGAATGTTTGATGGGGAAGGGAGCAGGGTGTTTGCTAGCAGACCTCTAGCAGTAGTACAGATGGCTGCATGTCAAACTGGTTACAGTAATTTTCGGACTGGTTTCAGTGAACCACTTTTACCGCCTTATACAGTTATAGATGTGACACTGGTCTGAAAAATGACTACAAACGATCAGCGTATATGGTGAATGTGTGTGAGTGCGCATGTGTACGTGGAGGGTGAGCGTGCCCCTGGAGTGCTGTGTATGGTACGGTCTTTCTGTCTGCCACAGGCGGTGAGGCTCAGCTCCAGGCAGCAAGGAGGGATGCGGCACAGGGTCTGCAGGTAACTCCCAGTCCACACACTCCAGGCAGCTAACCCTGCAAACACACTGATTTCTGTCTCAGCTACAACAGGGCCAGCTTCAAGATGAATATTCTTATATAGTTTTCATTTACAAACTGGGTGAGAGCTGATCAGCAGGATATACCTGTACAAAGCACAAGTACCATCAGTCAGCTGCCACCTGCTCCATTGTCTTTGATGTCAGTGCTTACAGCCTGAGCATGCATTCTGTGCAGTGTCTACTTGAGTAAGTATTGGGTGTGTTGAGAAAGCTGCCTTTCTAAGGTTGGTGGAAAATCAACAGGGCATTTTACAGCAAAATTGTTGCGTCATAGTGTTTGCTTTGGTGTCTTCTGCCTGTTGCGCACAAGCTGTTTTGAGGAGGAGGCTCCGTTGATGCCCTTATTATTCAGTTTATTCTCATGTGAAAACGAAGGGACTAACTCTTTGAAAATTTGCGTCTGATGTTTGTGTATGTATGTTTTTTGTTTGCAAACTGATTGGTTTTTCAGATTGACTTGACAGAGGGTTGAGATATATTTATGAGAAGAGTTTAGAAATGTGTATTTGCTTATGACCTGAGTTTGACTGTCCTGAGGTAACCCTGTGTGGTTGACAGGGCATTAAAATCTGATTACTACTACTACTACTACTACCTTTTTTCAAGAGACTCAGTTATTTAATGTCATGTACTGTTGTGTGAAAACCGTGTTTTCAAGAGACTCGGTCCTTTAATGTCATGTACTATTGTCTGCAAACTGTGTTTTCAAGAGACTCGGTCATTTAATGTCATGTACTATTGTGTGCAAACCATGTTTTGAAGAGACTCAGTCCTTTAATGTCAGGGCAGATTGTGGTGAAAACCAAAGAGCATAGTGTGAGTTGTTGGTGAAGGCTAAACCTGGACACATCCTGTTAGATCACAGACGGAAGACTGCCATAATGTTACCTTTATTTTTAAGGACACATCCTGTCAGATCATAGACAGAAGGTTGCCATAATGTCACCTTTATTTTTATGGACACATCCTGTTAGATTACAGAAGACTGCCATAATGTCACCTTTATTTTTATGGACACATCCTGTTAGATCATAGACAGAAGACTGCCATAATGTCAGTTTTATTTTTATGTACACATCCTGTATGATCATAGAAGACTGCCATAATGTCACCTTTATTTATATGGACACATCCTGTTAGATCATAGACGGAAGACTGCCGTAACGTCAACTTTATTTTTATGGACACATCCTGTCAGATCATAGAAGACTGCCATAATGTCACCATTATTTTTATGGACACATCCTGTTAGATCATAGTCAGAATACTGCCATAATGTCACCTTTATTTTTATGGACACATCCTGTTAGATCATAGACAGAAGACCATTATTTTCCACAGATCACTTTGATCTTTCACCATGACAGAAAATATATGATTTATATATTTGGCATGTTGAGGAAAATGTTACCTCACTTTAGCTATTGGGTGATTCAGCGAAGCTGGTTTGCTAGAGTGAATGCGCTTTGTAATCTTTTGCGCAAGAAGTCGTGAGAGGTCACAGTGCACTTCCTGGTCAATATCTGAGTAGGTGTTGCTTCACGCTGTGTAAAACAGTGGAACTTTAACCTAGAATCGTGAAGCAGTATAAATGCCAATACTGTTGGAGTTGCAAAAATTACCGTGGAAAGGGGATGGAGGGTGGAAAAAAGTGTCTTTGCATCGTTTTTTGGCTGACCAGAAGATCGTGCGTTCTTAGACAAAATGTGTTTTGGGGCATCCTATAGCACAAGCAACAGTTAAGTTATTGCTTATTGCCAGACACATTATGACTACAGGCCTCCAAAAATGCCTTTAAAGTCGGCAGTGTAAAATTTGCAAATTCACTGTCACCGCCTTCCATTGTGAAGAAAGTACACACCAGAAGTAAAAGCAGCCAAGGGACTTAAGCGATGCCAGGCAAAAGTCAAAGGAGTTAGCAACCCCGCCTGACTTGCCCAATAGGGACAGTTTGGGAGACCACAAAGAAGGAATAAATAGTGTGTTTGCAGTTATAATAAGTAAATGCCAGCTCCATCAAGATCTCAGATCTTGGGTTTTCATTGCTGTTGTTTGGGTTTGCATGTGTGTGGTGTGTGTGTGCAGCCCTGTGTGTGTGTGTGTGTGTGTGTGTGTGTGTGTTGTGGTGTGTGTGTGTGTGTGTGTGGTGTGTGTGTAGCAGTGAGATATCTGTTTTCCATCACAAGTCCCATGGCTGTTGTGACAGGCTAAGCAGTGGCCTCATCCCTGTTTTCCAGCACGGAGTCCCAGGCTTGCCTACAGTGCTGAACAGTGGCCCTCGGGCCATCGAGAAACTGGCCAGTCAGACAACAGGCTGATGGCTCCCTAGCTGCGATCATGGTAGCCTGACATCTGTTGTCCGCCGGGCCCTGTAAACTGGTGACATGTTGACTGTCTGCTGGAGCGATTAGTCAGCTATCATTGGTTAGACTGGTCAGAGCATGTGTTGATGTTGCTGTCCGCTGGAGCGATTGGTCAGCTATCATTGGTTAGACTGGTCAGGGCATGTGTTGATGTTGCTGTCCGCTGGAGCGATTAGTCAGCTATCATTGGTTAGACTGGTCAGGGCATGTGTTGATGTTGCTGTCCGCTGGAGCGATTAGTCAGCTATCATTGGTTAGACTGGTCAGGGCATGTGTTGATGTTGCTGTCCGCTGGAGCGATTAGTCAGCTATCATTGGTTAGACTGGTCAGGGCGGGCATGTGTTGATGTTGCTGTCCGCTGGAGCGATTAGTCAGCTATCATTGGTTAGACTGGTCAGGGCATTTTTTGGGTTTCCTCGTTTTGTTTCTTTTGGGGGGGTCTAGCTTAAGTGACTGGTCAGCTGTGTGGGTCAGGCTTTGGTACATCTTCACATTTTCTCTCTCTCTCTCTCTCTCTCTCTCTCTCTCTCTCTCTCTCTCTCTCTCTCTCTCTCTCTCTCTCTCTCCTCTCTTCCCTCTCTCTCTCTCTTTAACTTTTTTTTTTCATCCTAAGGTGACCCAATGCTGTTGGTGGGATTTTAAAATCCAAGAACTAACTGACATCATCAGACATGACTGAACAGTGCAAATGGACAGAAAGTTGAGAGAGTTTTGAAATTCAGGAAAGAATATGCTCATGAAACTTTGACTTTTGAAATTTAGAATTATTCTGGCCTTCAAGTAGTTCACTAAAGATCAAGGCAATGGAACATGAAGATGTCACAAGTTATAAGTGAGGAGATGACGCAGCCCCAACAAATCTGGGCACAGCATGGCTGACTCCAGTGCTGACCTTTAGCTATGCGTTGCCTTGGCATTTAACATGAATGTAAGAGTCAAAGGCCCCTTTAAGACTGTATTGCAGTGCAACGTATCATTCTTGTTTTGGACAAGGTGGCAGTTCGGTGCTGTCTTGACCACAGTGCCCTCTGGAGTGAGGGGATTGATTCAACACTGGCAGCAGTCACAGCAAGGCTCTGTACTTCCAGGAATAACGTCAACAGTGGCACCAGTCACAGCAAGGCTCTGTACTTCCAGGAATAACGTCAACAGTGGCACCAGTCACAGCAAGGCTCTGTACTTCCAGGAATAACATCAACAGTGGCACCTAGGCTCTGTACTGCCAGGAATGATTCAACACTGGCACCAGTCACAGCGAGGCCCTGTGTGGCCAGGAATGATTCAACACTGGCACCAGTCACAGCGAGGCCCTGTCCTGCCAGGAATGATTCAACACTGGCACCAGTCACAGCCAGGCCCTGTGTGGCCAGGAATGATTCAACACTGGCACCAGTCACAGCAAGGCCCTGTGTGGCCAGGAATGATTCAACACTGGCACCAGTCACAGCAAGGCCCTGTGTGGCCAGGAATGATTCAACACTGGCACCAGTCACAGCAAGGCCCTGTGTGGCCAGGAATGATTCAACACTGGCAGCAGTCACAGCAAGGCCCTGTGTGGCCAGGAATGATTCAACACTGGCACCAGTCACAGCAAGGCCCTGTGTGGCCAGGAATGATTCAACACTGGCACCAGTCACAGCAAGGCCCTGTGTGGCCAGGAATGATTCAACACTGGCACCAGTCACAGCAAGGCCCTGTGTGCCAGGAATGATTCAACACTGGCACCAGTCACAGCAAGGCTCAGTGCTTCCAGTAATGATTCAACACTGGCACCAGTCACAGCAAGGCCCTGTGTGGCCAGGAATGATTCAACACTGGCACCAGTCACAGCAAGGCTCAGTGCTTCCAGGAATGATTCAACACTGGCACCAGTCACAGCAAGGCTCAGTGCTTCCAGTAATGATTCAACACTGGCACCAGTCACAGCGAGGCTCAGTGCTTCCAGGAATGATTCAACACTGGCACCAGTCACAGCGAGGCCCTGTGTGGCCAGGAATGACGTCAGCCTTGATCAGAAAGAGGTGACAAGAGAAGAAAAGAAGAAGTGAATGCACTCCTGTGCAGATACGCTTGTGTTTCAGGAAAACTTATAATTGTGTGCTAGTAGTTTGTGTAACTGGCGTGGTAGCTGTGTGAACTGTTCATCGTCTGAATGATGAATGTTTGTAGTTCTTGTGATGTGTTTTGTTTTGCTTGTCACTTTTGCTGATGTTGTGGGAGTATTGTTTAGGTTGGTTGTCTCTGTTCATGCTGGCTTGAGCTGACTGAAGTAAACTGTTACTTTGTTAACGTGGGTGCACACATTTATGTGTCTGTGTTGTCAGTAATCTGCTTAGAAATGCGACCTGCAAGTAGGCAGACCTGACTTACCTGCTGGGGCCTTCATCTCTTCTCTGCTGACCCTCCTGCTGCATCACGGGGTGTTTGCTTACAGTGGCAGAGATGCTTGTCTTGCTGGGCTGACTCTGACCTGCTGTCTGCCTCTGTCACCTGCAGTCCCTCCTGCTGCATCACGGGGTGTTTGCTTACAGTGGCAGAGATGCTTGTCTTGCTGGGCTGACTGACCGGCTGTCTGCCTCTGTCACCTGCAGTCCATGCTGGAGGATTTTCTGGGGAAGGCCGGTCCTGCTGTCTGCATCCTTCCAGGAGCCAGGCTGCTGGAAGTGGGTCTTACAGTGATGGAGCAAAGTACTGCTGGAAGTGGGTCTTACAGTGATGGAGCAAGGTACTGCTGGAAGTGGGTCTTACAGTGATGGAGCAAGGTACTGCTGGAAGTGGGTCTTACAGTGATGGAGCAAGGTACTGCTGGATGGCATTGCTTCTCTTGTCAACCTGAGCTGCAGCACCATGCTGATCTCTGCATCCAGGAGTTGAGCTGAAGTCCACTTTGAAAAAATTGGACAACATTTTTGCATTTCTCCCGACAGTAGCTTTGTCTGGAGGGAGATTTGCGAAGGATGGAATCCAAACTGTGCCTGTGTCAAGACCTATGACAGATGATGTTTCCAGGGACTTCTCCACAGTTTTTGGACAAGATTTCATTGCTGCCCAAGCGCGTTGGGGGAACCTCTTCTGAATGGCTCAGCAGTGAATCTGCTCCAAGATTTGGTTGTGTCCTGTGCAGTCTTTTGGTTGATGCTTGCTTGCACCAGCAGCTGCAGCACGCCCACAGTCAGGCCTTGCTGGTCAGCCGTGACTGCTGCTGTCCTCATGGCCTGATGCAGCTCTAGCGTTACCATTGTGTCATTTTCTGAAGTGTGATGCGCCCTCTATAGCGCTGTTCTCTGCTTCCCAGCAAAACCAGTGTGCTGTAGTCTGATGCAACTTCGAATGAGTGACTAGTTTTATACTGCATACCATTTAATACCCACTGAAGTGGTGTACTTAAGTACTGTTTGGTTGTTAATGGCTGGTGCCACATGAAGCTGCTGCCATCTTGGTGCATGTTCTGTGTACACCATACAGCCAGGCACCAGTTGACAGTGTCACTTTATTCAAAGCCACATACATAGGGTGCATGTGTGTTTGGCTGTAACCTGCCACCTGCACTTTTGGCAGAAAGACAATGATGATTCAGGCGCTACTGCAGTAACACAGGGGTGGAACAGGTACTGAAAATGAGACCATACAGGAAGTTAACCTAAGAGACAGCAGAGACAGTCAACCCTAGGGAAATGAATATTCTGCTGCCGCTCCTACCAGGAATCAAAGCCATGACGTTCCGAGTCTGGAGCTGTATCACTGAGCTATTCCCAATATGCATGAAAAGGTTTCAGAAATGGCAGTCTGAAAAGAGGGGTGCTCTCTCCTCACAGACATATTTCACCGGGGATTCCATAATGCTGCAAATTGAACATGACATATTTCACTGGGGATTCCATTCTGCTGCAAATTGAACATGACATTTTTCACTGGGGATTCCATAATGCTGCAAATTGAACATGACATCTTTCACTGGGGATTCCATAAGGCTGCAAATTGAACATGACATCTTTCACTGGGGATTCCACAATGCTGCAAATTGAATGTGACATCTTTTACTTGGGATTCCATTTTACTACAAACTGAACGGGAGATCTTTCACTGGAGATTCCATTCTGCTGCAAACTAAATGTGAGATCTTTGCCTGGAGATTCCATTCTGCTGTAAATTGAACATGACATCTTTCACTGGGGATTCCATATGCTGCAAATTGAATGTGACATCTTTCACTTGGGATTCCATTTTACTACAAACTGAACAGGAGATCTTTCACTGGAGATTCCATTCTGCTGCAAACTAAATGTGAGGTCTTTGCCTGGAGATTCCATTCTGCTGCAAAGTGAATGTGATATCTTTCACTGGGGATTCCATTCTGCTGCAAAGTGAATGTGACATCTTTCACTGGGGATTCCATTCTGCTGCAAAGTGAATGTGATATCTTTCATTGGGGATTCCATTCTGCTGCAAACTAAATATGAGATCAAGGTGTGTTAAACAAGAAAAAGAAAAGGGGGTTCCTCTACCATAGCAAACTGCTGCTGAACGTTTGGTCAGCCAAGTGCTTGCAGCACATCTAATACCTCCTGCCATGCTGGTGTTGCTGTGCAGGCATGGAGCGTGCCACTGAGGTGATGCTGGTGTTGCTGTGCAGGCATGGAGCGTGCCACTGAGGTGATGCTGGTGTTGCTGTGCAGGCATGGAGCGTGCCACTGAGGTGATGCTGGTGTTGCTGTGCAGGCATGGAGCGTGCCACTGAGGTGATGCTGGTGTTGCTGTGCAGGATGGAGCGTGCCATTGAGGTGATGCTGGTGTTGCTGGCAGGCATGGAGCGTGCCATTGAGGTGATGCTGGTGTTGCTGTGCAGGCATGGAGCGTGCCACTGAGGTGATGCTGGTGTTGCTGTGCAGGCATGGAGCGTGCCACTGAGGTGATGCTGGTGTTGCTGTGCAGGCATGGAGCGTGCCACTGAGGTGATGCTGGTGTTGCTGTGCAGGCATGGAGCGTGCCACTGAGGTGATGCTGGTGTTGCTGTGCAGGCATGGAGCGTGCCACTGAGGTGATGCTGGTGTTGTTGTGCAGGCATGGAGCGTGCCACTGAGGTGATGCTGGTGTTGCTGTGCAGGCATGGAGCGTGCCACTGAGGTGATGCTGGTGTTGTTGTGCAGGCATGGAGCGTGCCATTGAGGTGATGCTGGTGGAGGTGCTCACCAACCTGTTCAGGGACAACCCCCCGCGCCCACCCGCCCAGCAGCCAGATGAATCTGGCATCAGTTCACAGATCAGCAACAGCTCGCAGGGCGGCAACAGTGACTCCAGCCCTGCCACTCCCGGCAATGGCTCTGACCTGCAGAGAGATGGCGCTGAACTTGACAACGAGGTGCCAGGTGAGAGGGGCTGTGGTGATGGTTTCAGCGCCAGGTGAGAGGGGCTGTGGTGATGGTTTCAGCGCCAGGTGAGAGGGGCTGTGGTGATGGTTTCAGCGCCAGGTGAGAGGGGCTGTGGTGATGGTTTCAGCGCCAGGTGAGAGGGGCTGTGGTGATGGTTTCAGCGCCAGGTGAGAGGGGCTGTGGTGATGGTTTCAGCGCCAGGTGAGAGGGGCTGTGGTGATGGTTTCAGCGCCAGGTGAGAGGGGCTGTGGTGATGGTTTCAGCGCCAGGTGAGAGGGGCTGTGGTGATGGTTTCAGCGCCAGGTGAGAGGGGCTGTGGTGATGGTTTCAGCGCCAGGTGAGAGGGGCTGTGGTGATGGTTTCAGCGCCAGGTGAGAGGGGCTGTGGTGATGGTTTCAGCGCCAGGTGAGAGGGGCTGTGGTGATGGTTTCAGCGCCAGGTGAGAGGGGCTGTAGTGATGGTTTCAGGTCAGGTTCCTTCCTTGTCCAGACCTCAAGCAGATTCAGCTACCGGCAGGGCTTCCGTTAGCGACTATTTTAAATTTAAGGAGGTCCATAGGACTCCCAGGTGCAAATTCTACAGGGTCCCAGGGCCATTTTAATGGGTCAAGTCTAATATGAAACGGCCGCTGCAAAGAAGTATGGCTACTATAGTTACAGTTTTACATGTATAATTTGCCCCATTTACAATGTCAGTATTACTCAGGTGGTTGTCAGCCCTGTCAACTCTAAACATTAGCAGCATCCATCTATCCATATCCAAGGGCAGACAATGATGGGGTCATCTGCACACTTTTAGACAATGGACAGCAGGCAGATGATGATGATGGAGTCTTCTGTTCATTTTCAGACAACGGACCGCAGGCAGATGATGGTGGAATCCTCAGAGAACGACAAAACATGCTCCTGGAGGAAAATGCACGGTTGCGTAACATGCGCACATGCCAGCGCTGCCACGATCGCCCTGTGGGAGTCATATTTTTGCCCTGCGGCCACATCATTGCTTGCACGACATGCGCACCAAATATCCGGCGTTGCCTGCGTTGTGACACGGTTATCCGTGCCACAGCCAACGTCTTCTTCAGTTGAGCTGTTGTCTGAAGTCTGACCTGACAGAGTTGCCTGTGTTCTTGAATGTGTGACCACTGCTTGCCCATTGGAACTCTCTGTGTGCTTCTTGTTGGTTAGCCCCAGCCTGAGTTCTCCCAGCCTTGTGCTATCCATCTCTCTGTTCTTCGATTAGCCCCAGCCTGCATCTGTCCCTTGTGCTATCCATCTCTCTCTGTTCATTCTCCGTCATTTTTTCCCACCCCGCACTCACTGTTTTTTTCTCCAAAGTTCCTTGGATTTTAAGAACAATTATAATGTACATTTATCATGTGCTCATCAATGCCCTGAGCACTCACATGATACATATTAACCTAAATACAATATTCTATGCACACGTACAGCACAGTCCTACCAAAACAATTTGCATAAGGTATTATATGGAAACACACACACACAATGACTATAGCAGAAACAGGGTATTGATATTAGTTGGTGTCCTTTGAAAACTGCTTTTGACTCGAAAGTGCCATTTCAATGTAGGTAGAGTGAACTAAGGGAAGCAACTCTGATGCATTGCCTGACTTGAAAGAGTTTGTTCATGGAGATTTGTTGTGAAAGCCTCTGTAGCTGTACATGTCTGAACTTGTTCATTCCTGTCCCCCATACCATGCGCTTTATTCAGAGATGTATATAACTGTTTACTGCGGGTTGGGGGTGGGGTGTCTGGGTCGCAGTCATGCACAGTCTTTTTGCCGAATGGAAGTGGGTTTGTGGGCGGGGTTAAAGTGACAGGCCCTGTGAGACTGTGCGGCTGGCTTCATGTAGCTGTTTTCACCCAGCTCCTGCTGTGTCCTAGTGCAGCTCTGCACCGTCCACTCTTTCAACATGCACGCTTGCCGCTTGTCATGTTGGGGACAGAAATCAGGGTTTTGATAAGATCTTAAACCTCACATTCAGGTCTCCATTACTTTGAGAGGAGAAAAAGATGAGGAAAAAAGGGGACTTAATTAGCAATGTGCGTCCATTGTGCTTCCAGTCCTGGGCTGGACGCACGCCTCAGAGGCAAGTTTTGTTCATCCTCTGCGCAGAGTTCTCCACAGTGTTAACAGGACAAAAGGAAGGGCACTCACTCTAACAGGACAGTGTGGAGTTCTCCACAGCATTAACAGGACAGTGCGGAGTTCTCCACAGTGTTAACGGGACAAAAAGAAGGGCACTCACTTTAACAGGACAGTGTGGAGTTCTCCACAGCGTTAACAGGACAAAATGAAGGGCACTCACTCTAACAGGACAGTGTGGAGTTCTCCACAGTGTTAACGGGACAAAAAGAAGGGCACTCACTTTAACAGGACAGTGCGGAGTTCTCCACTGCGTTAACAGGACAAAAAGAAGGGCACTCACTAACAGGACAGTGCGGAGTTCTCCACAGCGTTAAGAGCACTCACTCTAACAGGACAGTGCGGAGTTCTCCACAGCGTTAAGAGCACTCACTCTAACAGGACAGTGCGGAGTTCTCCACAGCGTTAAGAGCACTCACTCTAACAGGACAGTGCAGAGTTCTCCACAGCGTTAAGAGCACTCACTCTAACAGGACAGTGCGGAGTTCTCCACAGCGTTAAGAGCACTCACTCTAACAGGACAGTGCGGAGTTCTCCACAGCGTTAAGAGCACTCACTCTAACAGGACAGTGCGGAGTTCTCCACAGCGTTAAGAGCACTCACTCTAACAGGACAGTGCGGAGTTCTCCACAGCGTTAAGAGCACTCACTCTAACAGGACAGTGCGGAGTTCTCCACAGCGTTAAGAGCACTCACTCTAACAGGACAGTGGAGAGCGTGTGCACATTTTCAGGGTACCCATTTTCATGCAGCAGGCAGTTAATCTACAGACAGGGAAAAGGGGGGGGGGGGGGGGGAGTAAAGCAAGACAAATTACACTTATTTAGCAGTTGTCCATGCGCTTCAGCAATTACAAAGACAGTCAGTGCTAAATACATCCACATGGTTTGTGCAGTCTGATTTAAAAATAAGTCAAGTTGGCATGATTTTGTATTTATTTCCAACAATTTCATTAGAAGTCTGGTTAAAAAGTTCCAAAATGGCAAATGTTCGTCTTTTGAAAACAGACTCATCAGGCAAAAGCTGTGACCCCAACCCTTTCTTTAGTGGACATGTATCTATAGACAGGCCTGTTTGCTGCTAGGCCGCTTAGTTCAAATGCAGCTCAGTATTATTGAGTGGTCTACTCTAAGAGCAGATATTTATTGTAAATGAATGAGATGTTTGCAGCCAGACACAGGAGCATGTGAGAGGCACAAGTTCAAACTGATGAGTGTGTCTTATCCTGAATCATTTTTTGAAAAATCTGTGATAAAGTCTACAGACTGCAGTGTCAGGGCGGCATGTGGGTTCTCCCTTGACATCGCAGGGCAGACGTCACTTCTGCATTTTTGGCTTTTTTACCTCTTAAAATGCCTGTACAGTCTGGTACCTACAATGTTTTGCTCCATAATTGTTGGGAGGTGCTCTAAGTGAACAGCTGTAAAATACGCAGTACATACTGATAATAGATAATGTTTGTATAGTGTTATTCTCTGGTGTACACAAACTCACTGCGCTTTTCAACTTTCTCCAGCATTTTCTAAGTTAAGATACAGGTGGAGTGCATGCGCTTAGTCTGCACCACTGTAACCTGCATTTTCACCTAGCAGGGCCGCAGGAAGTGTACCTTGCTGCCCAGAACACTTTGGTCTGCATTCACTTTGCTGCATATGCATGTACTATGATGTTTGTGAGCAACTGGTGACTCACTTTGTGGTTTGCCGCCTGAAGTCTGTACCTGTTAGTGTTACAGTGTCGCTGAGCAGAGCACTTCAGGGGAGGGAGGGGGGTAATGTGGACTGCATCGAAAGTGGTTTTGAAAAAAACAGTACTTTTGGTTTCTAGGCAGATCGCTCTAAGCTGTTCACTATCAACATCATTACACTTTAGTGGCAGTAAGTGAAGAAACAGTCTTTTAATTTTCAGACTCCTATCATTGTACGTTGCTTACTCTAACTTTAGTACGGTGTAGCAGGCAGGTGTTGGGATTGTTTGTGATTGTGATCAAAACAATGCTCTTTCACAGAAAACATTCTCAGAAAAATAGCAATCAGAATAAAGTGTTTGGAAAGTCATGGAACTTAATCATTTTAAATACTTGTCATTCCCACTTACATTTGTCATGTACATTTTTGGCAGAACTGACAAACTTTCATGCTGCGGCTTGAGCGTGGATGTGTGTGTGGGTCTTTGTCCTGGGCAGATTTTGCTGAAGTTCACAATGTGACACGCGCAGTCTGTGTAGTGGCCTGGTGGATGGTTGTAAAATTCTGTCAGGGGACTGAAGTTCACATTGCAACATGCACAGACTTTTGTCGCGTTCTTGTAGATGGTTGTGTTAGGGGTAGCTTTGACTGAAGTTCACATTGCAACATGCACAGACTTTTGTCGCGTTCTTGTAGATGGTTGTGTTAGGGGTAGCTTTGACTGAAGTTCACATTGCAACATGCGCAGACTTTTGTCGCGTTCTTGTAGATGGTTGTGTTAGGGGTAGCTTTGACTGAAGTTCACATTGCAACATGCACAGACTTTTGTCGCGTTCTTGTAGATGGTTGTGAAGTTGTGCGCTGGGAAGGGTTGGTGAAGCCTGTGTTTGACATTCTGATGGGTTGGCAAAGCCTGTGTTTGACATTCTGATGGGTTGGCGAAGCCTGTGTTTGACATTCTGACGGGTTGGTGAAGCCTGTGTTTGACATTCTGACGGGTTGGTGAAGCCTGTGTTTGACATTCTGACGGGTTGGCGAAGCCTGTGTTTGACATTCTGATGGGTTGGCGAAGCCTGTGTTTGACATTCTGACGGGTTGGCGAAGCCTGTGTTTGACATTCTGACATATAGTTCAGTGTTCAACTTTCACCTCCTGTATCCTGATCTGACCTTTATGGGGGACTGGCTGTTTAGAAATACACGCATCAAAAGTCAATCTGACCTTTCACCAAGTTGTAAGGGGCAGTTTTGATCGTCAGAAATGGCAGATCAAATACTGAAATACCATTGGGTAAAATAGTATTTGAAAAATGCTGTGTATTTTGATGAGGGAGACAGTTAAGTCAAGAAATACTTCTTTTTTATAGGGATATATTATCAAATGATTAGGAAAATACTATCAAAAAATATTATATGTTTTGATTAGGAAGGTACTATCAAAATATACTATGTATCTTGATCAGACAGACATTATTCATAAAAACAGTAGTAAATCTTTTCATTAGGGGGAGCAGAGTGCAGACTGTATCTCAGTGTATGATAAATACTAGAATGTATGGGGCTCCCACTGTTCCACTGTTTCCACTAGAATGTATGGGCTCTCATTGTTCCTGTTCCCACTAGAACGTATTGGGCTCCCACTGTTCCTGTTCCCATTAGAACATATGGGGCTCCCACTGTTCCTGTTTCCACTAGAACTTATGGGGCTTATGGGAACTCCCTTCACTCCTACTGTCATTACTTGTATATCCTACTGCTCTTTCCCACTTATGTTCCTTCTCTCCCCGTGCTCCTTCATCTGTTCCTCTCAGTCATCTCCAGGTTCCTGTCCTCGGCCTGTCTCTCCAGTCATCTCCAGTTTCCTGTCCTCGGCCTGTCTCTCCAGTCATCTCCTGGTTCCTGTCCTCGGCCTGTCTCTCCAGTCATCTCCTGGTTCCTGTCTCTCCAGTCATCTCCTGGTTCCTGTCCTCGGCCTGTCTCTCCAGTCATCTCCTGGTTCCTGTCCTCGGCCTGTCTCTCCAGTCATCTCCTGGTTCCTGTCCTCGGCCTGTCTCTCCAGTCATCTCCTGGTTCCTGTCTCTCCAGTTATCTCCTGGTTCCTGTCCTCGGCCTGTCTCTCCAGTCATCTCCAGGTTCCTGTCTTCGGCCTGTCTCTCCAGTTTCATCTCCATGGTTCCTGTCCTCGGCCTGTCTCTCCAGTCATCTCCTGGTTCCTGTCTCTCCAGTTATCTCCGGTTCCTGTCCTCGGCCTGTCTCTCCAGTCATCTCCTGGTTCCTGTCCTTCGGCCTGTCTCTCCAGTCATCTCCTGGTTCCTGTCCTCGGCCTGTCTCTCCAGTCATCTCCTGGTTCCTGTCTCTCCAGTTATCTCCTGGTTCCTGTCCTCGGCCTGTCTCTCCGGTCATCTCCAGGTTCCTGTCTTCGGCCTGTCTCTCCAGTCATCTCCTGGTTCCTGTCCTCGGCCTGTCTCTGCCATCCTTTCTTTGGTGATGGTTTTCTTTCATTGTGTGTTTTTATCAGCAGTGGTTACAGCTCTGATCTTGAGTGCAGGCAGCTTTCAGTCATGGTGATGCTTTTGTCAGTCATGGTGTCACTTTTGTCAGTCATGGTGACACTTTTGTCAGTCATGGTGTCCTAGCATCACTTAACTATCACAGCACAGGGCAGAATTACCCTTCATGTGTAATTACTGACACCAACATTACATCATTACTGACACCAACATTACATCATTACTAACACCAACATTACATCATTACTGAATATAACATCATGCCAGTTGATGCCATTACTGCACACTACACTGTTATGCATGACATACTGTACACAATAGCATTATTCCTGACATTACTGCACACTGCAACATTACACCTGGACAACATTACTGCACACCACAGCACTCCTGACATCATTACTACACACTACAACATTACTCCTGACATTACTGCACACTACAACATTACTCCTGACATCATTACTGCACACCATGGCACTCCTGACATCATTACTACACACTACAACATTACTCTTGACGTCATTACTGCACACTACAACATTACTCCTGACATCATTACTGTACACTACAGCATTACTCCTGACATTACTG
Source organism: Alviniconcha marisindica (assembly GCA_018857735.1). Lineage (NCBI taxonomy): Eukaryota > Metazoa > Mollusca > Gastropoda > Provannidae > Alviniconcha > Alviniconcha marisindica. Next base: position 1,031,255 of record JABMCL010002179.1, on the reverse strand, counting down.
CACACTACAACATTATTCTTCACATCATTACTGCACACTAAAACATACCCTTGACATCATTACTGCACATTACAACATTACTCTTGACATCATTACTGCACACTACAACATTACTCTTGACATCATTAGTGCATACTAAAACAGTACTCGACATCATTACTGCACATTACAACATTGCTCTTGACATCATTACTGCACATTACAACATTGCTCTTGACATCATTACTGCACACTACAACATTACTCCTGACATTACTGCACACTACAACATTACTCCTGACATGGTGAATGCTGTTCACTGCAACATCACTCGTGGCATGATGAGCGCATGATAAATGTACATTATTATTATTGTGATGGTTACTGCACACTACGATGCTGCTTCTGACATGAGGATTATGAGTGCAACACAACTGGTGTGACCATTGGACTGTAGCACGACTTGTGGTGTGAGGATTACAACACAGCTGGTGTGACCATTGGACTGTAGCACAACTTGTGGTGTGAGGATTACAACACAGCTGGTGTGACCATTGGACTGTAGCACGACTTGTGGTGTGAGGATTACAACACAACTGGTGTGACCATTGGACTGTAGCACGACTTGTGGTGTGAGGATTACAACACAGCTGGTGTGACCATTGGACTGTAGCACAACTTGTGGTGTGAGGATTACAACACAACGGTGTGACCATTGGACTGTAGCACGACTTGTGGTGTGAGGATTACAACACAACTGGTGTGACCATTGGACTGTAGCACGACTTGTGGTGTGAGGATTACAACACAGCTGGTGTGACCATTGGACTGTAGCACGACTTGTGGTGTGAGGATTACAACACAACAGGTGTGACCATTGGACTGTAGCACGACTTGTGGTGTGAGGATTACAACACAACTGGTGTGACCATTGGACTGTAGCACGACTTGTGGTGTGAGGATTACAACACAGCTGGTGTGACCATTGGACTGTAGCACGACTTGTGGTGTGAGGATTACAACACAACTGGTGTGACCATTGGACTGTAGCACGACTTGTGGTGTGAGGATTACAACACAGCTGGTGTGACCATTGGACTGTAGCACAACTTGTGGTGTGAGGATTACAACACAGCTGGTGTGACCATTGGACTGTAGCACGACTTGTGGTGTGAGGATTACAACACAACAGGTGTGACCATTGGACTGTAGCACGACTTGTGGTGTGAGGATTACAACACAGCTGGTGTGACCATTGGACTGTAGCACGACTTGTGGTGTGAGGATTACAACTGCAGTGCCACAGCTGTGACCTGAAAAGACAGCTGTCAACAAGCTACGGTGTTTGCGGTGTCAATCCGCACTGCATTGCCTGATTTGATTTCTCAGAACTATGACTACAAAACAGTGCAGTGCTTGGGATGTACAGAGCAAGATTGCAGAACTTGAGATGTCAGAAATGACACCACAGGTGTCAGGACCAATGCTGCAAAACTTGGGATGTCAGAAATGACACCACAGGTGTCAGGACCGATGCTGCAAAACTTGGGATGTCAGAAATGACACCACAGGTGTCAGGACTGATGCTGCAAAACTTGGGATGTCAGAAATGACACCACAGGTGTCAGGACCAATGCTGCAAAACTTGGGATGTCATAAAAGACACCACAGGTGTCAGGACCAATGCTGCAAACTTGGGATGTCAGAAATGACACCACAGGTGTCAGGACCAATGCTGCAAAACTTGGGATGTCAGAAATGACACCTGTGGTGTCAGGACCAATGCTGCAAAACTTGCGATGTCAGAACTAAGACTGCAATAGTTAGAAATAGAACTAAGACTACAGTATGTGTGGTGTCAAGAGTAACACTGTAGTACTTGGGATACAACTAAGACCACAGTATTTGTGGTGTCAAGAGTAACACTGTAGTACTTGAGATACAACTAAGACTACAGTATGTGTGGTGTCAAGAGTAACACTGTAGTATTTGGGATACAACTAAGACTACAGTATGTATGGTGTCAAGAGTAACACTGTAGTACTAAGACTGTAGAACTTGTAGTGTGAAGACACTCATCATTTTCCTGCGTTTTACTTCCCATTGTTTTTGGGATGCAGTAGACTACAGTTGTAGGGTTTTTCAAATGTACAGAGTTAATCTTAAATTGTAGTTGAAGACAACAATCTCTTTGAAAATCCTGCTTGCTACCCCTTTCATTTTGGGGTCGTTTGTGACTGTTGTTGCTGCCATTCAGCAGTTATTCTTCAGTTTGAGACCAATCCTCTTCTTTGAAAATCTATGCTTGCTGACCCCTCTCATTACTTGTCAGTTTGAGCCCCCCCCCCCCCCCCCCCCCCCTCTGTTTATAACTGTTTCATGGCACTAAGGACTCAGAACGGGAAACCATACAGACAAACGAGCACAAGGAGCGGATGGAAAAAAGGACACAGCAGAATTAGGAACCACACGAAGCATGGAAAGGTGCGAAGAAGTTGATGACAGTAACAAGACAAAATGTCGCAGCATACAATTGCAGACACAAAAGGCTGGTGGCAACAACACATGAAAGTGTATGCTGAACAGAAGGAGGTCCCTTGGCAGTTGTACATCACGCTGTCCTTAGCCAAGCGTGCGATTACTCTGACCGAGATGTCTGACTGCTGTAGTCTGATCGTAGTCTGACTGGGTCTTGGTCTGACTGCTGCCCGAGCAGTGTGTGAAGCAGAAGAAGCAGCGGGTGTGGGGCAAGTAGGTGGGTGAGCTGCAAACACCTCAAGTCAGACGGTAGCCGTTGGTGCCACACGCCTTACTACTCCGTGTACCCGACCTAATACACTGTACTATCCAGTAATAGTGCTGACGTTCCCCACCAGATGCTTATCACAGTGGCAGTGTGAACCAGTCGGCCGTTAAATGGGTTGGAATGTATTGATGCTGCTAAGTTGCGCGTTGACCTGGTGTGGTGGGCTGATCGGAGTGTTTCACCCAGATGGAGAGCAGGCAGCCCTGTATTTGTCGTTTGGTCTAATACGGAAGTCGGGGCTACATCACTTTGTTCATTTGCTTGATTCAGGTGCATACATATATAATGTATGACATACTTTCAGCTTTCTCGCACATTCATGCGAAAAACATGGCGAATCACATCCAGAATCGGGGCCTGCCAGGCATGCCTTCACCTAATGTGCATGTTTACCGATGTTTGCGCGTGCGAAATACGTCGCAGGGAAGCGAACGAAGCGTGTCGGTGCGCATGCCCAGATGGGATTGCCCCGTCTAAAGTTAGCACAAGCGATGACGCGTGTGATGACCACTTTCTTATCAGCGCGAAGTTAGAGACTCTGTTGTCTCGACCATTGTCCGCGTCCATGTATACGAACTTTGCCTAACTCAAAGTCTCGGACTCTAAAGTCAGGGACTTTGGTTTAGGCCTGGCATCGGGACAACGATGTGTACTGAAATAGGCATGACAGTGATGTGTAGTGAAATAGGCATGACAATGGCGTGTAGTGAAATGGGCATGACAATGGCGTGTAGTGAAATAGGCATGACAGTGACGTGTAGTGAAATAGGCCTGACAACGACGTGTAGTGAAATAGGCATGACAGTGACGTGTAGTGAAATAGGCCTGACAATGGCGTGTAGTGAAATAGGACAATGACGTGTACTAAAACAGGCATGATCACGCCAATTTCACTACACGTCATTGTCATGCCAGCATTCTTGAAGCACTGGACACCAACACACCACAACCCAAAGAGGATAAGTAGCCGGCATTTTCTTTTTTCGCCGTTTCTCGATTGTTTTACAGTTATTTTGTCGCTTAAAAATGGGGCTTACCCCGAAAATTGGCTTGTTGTGTATTGTCATATTTAATAAGCTTTCTCTTGAAGCTTTTTTGTGTTTTGATCAGGTTTTAGAATGCTGGCAGTCGAGTCATCCGTGCTTTGTTGAAACTGCATACAATTTGAAGACTTCTGCCTTGTGTGGCCTTTTCAAAATATTGAGAGAGAGGATCAACTAGCTCAGTCGCTCTCGGAAGAGAACCGATTAATTGTGGATCCACTCTGTCTCTGTCTCTGTCTCTCTCTCTGTCTCTCTCTCTCTCTCTCTCTCTCTCTCTCTCTCTCTCTCTCTCTGGTAGCTTCTACGTGGATCTTTCAACAATTTGTCCCATTCGCCTCATCTTCCACCTGGACAGCTGCTTTGGTTGAATGAATGCTGTGTAAAGCCTCAGAACGAAGAATCCCGCTGTCACTTGGTCTGCCCCGTGGGTGTTTGGCGTCAAGGTCAGCAACGTTGAGGGAACTGCCTGCCTTAATCTCAGTACGCTCTCTTCCTGTTAGCCAGCCTTTCTGCCACAGTACAGCACATCGGACCAAATGCCTGACACCAAGGAGGTTGTTTGAAATTGTTGCTTTGATTTTATTTTCAATTTATCATGGTCTTGTGTCAGTGGCGGTTTTCATTTTATTTCGAATTTATGATCATCTTGCGTCAGGAAGCTCCGCCATGTGTCACAGCTGGTCTAACCGAAGGAAGCTCTGTCATGTGTCACAGCTGGTCTAACCGAAGGAAGCTCTGTCATGTGTCACAGCTGGTCTAACCGAAGGAAGCTCCGCCATGTGTCACAGCTGGTCTAACCGAAGGAAGCTCCGTCATGTGTCACAGCTGGTCTAACCGAAGGAAGCTCCTCATGTGTCACAGCTGGTCTAACCGAAGGAAGCTCCTTCATGTGTCACAGCTGTTTAACTGGAGGAAGCTCCTTCATGTGTCACAGCTGTTTAACTGGAGGAAGCTCCTTCATGTGTCACAGCTGTTTAACTGGAGGAAGTTCCTTCATGTGTCACAGCTGTTTAACTGGAGGAAGTTCCTTCATGTGTCACAGCTGGTATAACTACAGGAAACGCCCAATACATAGAAAAGAAGCAAAACAGTCTAAACAAACTTGCGTAAGAGCGAGCGCGCATACACACGCGCACGCACTGAGTCAGTGGGATAGCTTGTGTCACAGCTGTTTAACTGGAGGCAGCTCCTTCGTGTGTCACAGCTGAGATTTCAAAGATTGTCTGAAAGATGTGAGTGTGTTTGCATGATGACCTGAATTTGCAAGGGAGACTTCCAGACAGACATTGGAGCATGAGAAAAAGAGCTTCGACCGAGCGCGTGCATGCACCAAGTTGATAAAACTGACTGTAAATCAAGGGAATATTTTTATTCTTAAATCCTTGGTTGCAGGTTTTGTTGTTCTTTGAGTCATTTCTGTCTGTTGGACGAAACTCGTTTTGAGCTGGCTAGTTTCTTTAAAAGGCAGAGTAGTTCTCTCTTCTACCACTGCCGGGCAAGAAGAACAAACAAATGCCTGCCAGTGTTGTAGTCACTTGTTTCGGCTCTTGAGGTCAAACACCTACGCTTACTCCATACAGCTGTCGTCAGTTGAAATGTCATTTGTGTTTGGCTGCACTCACGCAAGATGGAGCGGCACTGTTCTGTGATTGAAAATTAGAGTCGTGCTTGTCTCGCCAGTGAAGCAGAATGACATTGCTGCCCTGACAGCAGACGTGTATGGAGGTTTGGTGGCTGCAGAGATGCTCGTCAGGGCAGCCCGAGAGACAAGCATAAACTACTAGTCTGCAACGTGAAGCGTACAGTGTGCTGTGTTGTTCCGTTGGTTCAATCCCCTCTACGTTGATGGGTGGCTATGTGAAATAGGGACTGTCTTTCAGCAGTGTTGTGCAGCGATGTCGGGTACAGTACTGTAGGTGTAACTATAATACTGCCGTTCAGCGATGTCGGGTACAGCACTGTAGGTGTAACTATAATACTGCCGTTCAGCGTTGTCGGGTACAGCACTGTAGGTGTAACTATAATACTGCCGTTCAGCGTTGTCGGGTACAGCACTGTAGGTGTAACTATAATACTGCCGTTCAGCGATGTCGGGTACAGCACTGTAGGTGTAACTATAATACTGCCGTTCAGCGATGTCGGGTACAGCACTGTAGGTGTAACTATAATACTGCCGTTCAGCGATGTCGGGTACAGCACTGTAGGTGTAACTATAATACTGCCGTTCAGCGATGTCGGGTACAGCACTGTAGGTGTAACTATAATACTGCCGTTCAGCGATGTCGGGTACAGCACTGTAGGTGTAACTATAATACTGCCGTTCAGCGATGTCGGGTACAGCACTGTAGGTATAACTATAATACTGCCGTTCAGCGATGTCGGGTACAGCACTGTAGGTGTAACTATAGGGGCTGTCTTTCAGCAGTGTTGGGTACAGCACTGTAGCTGTAACTATAGGGGCTGTCTTTCAGCAGTGTTGGGTACAGCACTGTAGGTGTAACTAGGGACCGTCTTTCAGCGATGTTGGGTACAGCACTGTAGGTGTAACCGTCTTTCAGCGATGTTGGGTACAGCACTGTAGGTGTAACTAGGGACCGTCTTTCAGCGATGTTGGGTACAGCACTGTAGGTGTAACTATAAGACTGCCGTTCAGCAGTGTTGGGTACAGCACTGTAGGTGTAACTAGGGACCGTCTTTCAGCAGTGTTGGGTACAGCACTGTAGGTGTAACTAGGGACCGTCTTTCAGCAGTGTTGGGTACAGCACTGTAGGTGTAACTAGGGACCGTCTTTCAGCAGTGTTGGGTACAGCACTGTAGGTGTAACTAGGGACCGTCTTTCAGCAGTGTTGGGTACAACACTGTAGGTGTACTACAGGGGCCGTCTTTCAGTGATACGCAGCGTTGTCGGGTACGATGCTGTACGTGTAACTATATGCACAAGGACGCATACACGAGCACTCACAGAGGGCCGAGAGGTGATGAGCAGAAATTCTGTGGTTTTATAACAGCGAATATAGATTGTATAGCACACATACTCACTTGCACTACTCACTCACTCAAACACCCACACACACACGCACACACACACACACGCACATGCTCAGTGTCTGTATGGTTTCTTTGTGTGTGTGTAATTTTTCTTTCACAATCTCTCTCCTCCTATTTATTTTAATTAAATTTGTATTGTGTCTGTCCATTCCTTTTCTTGTATTTTTCTTTAATCTAATATTGATAGACGGAATGGTCCACAATACCAGCATGTCCTAGCCTTATGTGCTATTTTAACAAGGGACTATCTCTTCGAAAAAAATTGTTTGATGTTTGTGTATAGTATGTTTTGTTTCATGTTTGTGAAGTGATTGGTTTTGTGGATTGACTTGACAGAGGGTTGATATTTATGAGAAGAGTTTAGAAATGTGTATTTGCTTATGACTTGAATTTGGCTGTCCTGAGGTGACCCTGTGTGGTTGACAGGACATTAAAATCCAGTTACTAACTAACTTCTTCTGTTTTGTGGAAGCTTATTATGGATAACATTAGTAATACGTTTTATGCCTGAGTACTGTACTTCTTATTTGTATAATAGCATTACTATTAGAAGTGAAATAATCATTTGCAAATGTGAAATTTGTTTGTTAGCTCCTGTGTTTGGTTTATTTTAATTTTTGCCCCCTTTGATCAAGTAATTATTTAACTGTCCTATCTGTCTGATCACTTGTATTTGCCTGTTTTGAATGCTAGCGGTTTTTAAAAGCTTTTTGTGATGGATGCTTAAAAAGCAACGGTGGGGATGGGAGAGACAGTCACTGATGCCTAAAAAGCAACGGTGGGGATGGGAGAGACAGTCACTGACGCTTAAAAAGCAACGGTGGGGATGGGAGAGACAGTCACTGATGCCTAAAAAGCAACGGTGGGGATGGGAGAGACAGTCACTGATGCCTAAAAAGCAACGGTGGGGATGGGAGAGACAGTCACTGACGCTTAAAAAGCAACGGTGGGGATGGGAGAGACAGTCACTGATGCCTAAAAAGCAACGGTGGGGATGGGAGAGACAGTCACTGACGCTTAAAAAGCAACGGTGGGGATGGGAGAGACAGTCACTGATGCCTAAAAAGCAACGGTGGGGATGGGAGAGACAGTCACTGATGCCTAAAAAGCAACGGTGGGGATGGGAGAGACAGTCACTGATGCCTAAAAAGCAACGGTGGGGATGGGAGAGACAGTCACTGACGCTTAAAAAGCAACGGTGGGGATGGGAGAGACAGTCACTGACGCTTAAGAAGCTGAATGTTGAATGGTCTAACGGTGGTTGGTACGTAACAAACCAAGTACACCGTCATTCCGTTTAAGATGAGTATTGCGAGCACTCGCTGTACTGATTGGATGGTTGTGTTTGTTTCTTCCTGTTGATTTGGTATACAACTTAAAAAGGCTCTTGCTTGCACGTCCAGCCCAGCGGGTTGACTTAGCCGGGGACTCTGCCTGCGTGCTGTTGTCACCTGCGGCTGCAACGGTTCTGGAAGTCTTGCGTTGGCGTTTTGTTCTAATAAGTGGTTAACGCTGGTTTCATTTTATTATATTTTGTCAAGATATTTGTGTGATGTTTTTGTGAAAAATAAACGAATTCAAGCCACTGTTTGTGTACTTTGAAACCAAATTCAGCCCGCTGTACCAGATGGTCATGTAGTTCTTTTTTCCGTTCTAGGTGCATTTGCTTCCTATGCATCTGTGTGGTTGGTTTCTTCAATAAAGCTTGCTAAGTACGTACGTGTTGTGTTGATTTGTTGGCTGATGAGAATGAATGCCAGAATGGGGGGTTTCTGTCTGCTTGCGATAGGCTGTGACAGTCCTGAAGTAACGCTGTGAGGTTGACAGGACGTCCAATCCAGTCTCTCTGTCTGTCTGTCTGTCTGCTTGCGATAGGCTGTGTCCGTCCTGAAGTAACGCTGTGAGGTTGACAGGACGTCCAATCCAGCCTCTCTCTCTGTCTGTATCTCTCTCTCTCTCTCTCTTTTCCGGTTGACTGGGCATAAAACACCAACTTACTTACTCTCTCTCTCTTTTAGTATAAATGGCATATGGCGAGTCATTGCCAGACAGAAATGAAAGGTGTATGACAGTAAAACTCTACCTTTAAATGGGCAGTACTGATAGCCACTGCTCAGACCTCAGGAGCTGTGTGAAAGTGGAGGTGGACGTCCTAGGCTCTTCGTACCTAATAGTCCGTATGGTCTCTGTGGACGTAAAGCAACATTGAACAACGAACTGTGTGAAAGTGGAGGTGGGCGTCCTAGGCTCTTCGTACCTGATAGTCCGTACGGTCTCTGTGGACGTAAAGCAACATTAAGTTACAGAGCTCAGGAGCTGTGTGAAAGTGGAGGTGGACGTCCTGGCTGTTTGTTAACATCAGTTGTGTAGTGTTATGCCGTGTAGTTGTCAGTTGACTAATGCCAGGGCTGTTTGTCACGGTTAACATCAGTGTGTAGTGTTGCACCGTGTAGTTGTCAGTTGGTGAATGTCCAGGCTGTTTGTTGACACCAGGTGTGTAGTGTTGAGCCATGTACCAATTCGTCATGCTGTAATTTGGCCCGTCTATCGTCACAAAGCTGTTTCAGCAAAGGGGGTCATTCAAGCAGAACGTTTCCGTCAGACTCTTTCTGAAAGGTCCACTCGGACGTACATCCGCGCGGACTCTCTGCTCTCTGCTGTGGCTCGATCAGCACTTCTTCACGCTGCTTCAAAGACTGGAACTGCACAAGAATGGCGGAACCAGCTCGTTGTGCTCGGTGTGTCTGCACAGGCTGGCACTTCTTCTCATGTCCCGATAGATTATCTCTCTCACTTTGGCTTCACACAAATCGCATGTTTCACCGAACACAAGAGGTATCCCAAAGAAAAGAAGGTTTGTTCCGTCTAGACTGAGTGTCCAAAAGTTCAACTTTTGCGTCAGGATTGTCCGTTTTCTTCCGCGTGTGTTAAAGGAATCTCTCATTTTTGCAACATAATCCATAGCGTCTGTCTATTCGTAAAACGTTTCGGTTTTCTTCCACATCCGGTCATTCTGTTTACTGTATTTTCCATGATGCCTGTAGACACTGATCGATGCGAGATGCCTTCTATGAGTGTTCAAAATGTCCTACCTTGTCTCCTAGCTCAGAGACTGTTGCTGGCGAGCTGGTTGAGAGCAGCGAAAAGGCGATTAAACTGTTAACTGTTGCTGGCGGTGTCGATGACGTTGCCACTGTCACTGGTCCTGTCCGCAACATGATTTTCATGATTTTCTTCGCTAGTGGTGAAAGTCGGTCCAGGGTTTGGCTCAACGTCTGCCATCAACAACATGAGCAGCAGCGTTGTCACTGCAAACCGTGCAGCAAGCCGTGCAGCAAGCCCGTCAACTCGCAGTCCTCTCACTCTTCTGGCTGCGATTGCTTCTTCTTCTTCTTCTTCTTCTTCTTCTTTGTTGTGGTCAGAAGTTTTAGCAGAATTCCGACAACAAACGTCCACCGGCTGCTGGACAGGCTTGGAGAGAAGGCCCCGTTTGCGCGGGGTCATGAGGTTTTCCGTAATTAACGAAACATTTGATGAGCGATGAAACAGTTGACTTCCAGTCACCGTTAACAGTGTTCAACTTCTCAGACAGAGAGAGAGAGACTCGTTGTGTGTGTGTGTGTGTGTGTGTGTGTGTGTGTGAGAGAGAGAGAGAGAGAGAGAGAGAGAGAGAGAGAGATGGTTTAACAGCCCATTGAGCATAGACGAAATAACACAGTTGTTCCCGAAACGCGCGCGGTATGTACAGAGAAATACATAACATGGAAGCCATGCTATTTACAACAGTTCATACGCAGGCTCCATTTTCAGTCCGATGGTCCATGAATCACGATTTATTCATGGTGTAAACGATTGTCTTCCACGTATCACTCTGCGTGGTCGGTGTTGGCACGTGATGTCCGCCGTAGGTCGGCGTGGTCACGTCGCACAGCACAGGCACCTGCTTCCTTCACGGGTCACTGTCCTAAGTGACTGTTAACTGTTAATCGTTTCTCTGGTCGTTGGTCTGGGGGTCAGGCTTGCCGGAGAAAGTGGGGCCATGTCTTTGAATTACACAGCAGCTAGCACTGATATGAAGTTTCATGTTGTCTATCTGTTGTGGGTACCGCAGATGATCAACTTCTGGCCACCTTTCTACGTTGTCACAAATCAGCTTCGTTTTGTTTTTGTTTTTGTTTTTTTGCCTTTCACTCCTAATGGAAACCAGTCTGTCACAGAACACTTGTCCCGGTCGTATTCAAAAATAGCGCCATCAGTCATAGCATAGAATGAGTTCTTTCCATACCTCTGGTCCATCACTATATTCTTCACAACAGGTCGAGCAGCAGACGACACAAGAGTACTCACATGTTCAGGAGCGAGCGTTGACAGATAATACTTCACTCCATCCGACTGATCGTCCCAAAACTGCTGAACGTCTTCTGGAACGGCCATTGTCTCAACTGCATCACGAAACTGTTCTTGTGCTGTCATATCATCTTCTCTGTGATCACCGTTGTCTACACTTCCATTTTGGTCCCCCTCTTGTAATTCCTCCGACCTGTGGCTGGCATCCAGTGGGTGTGTTTGGTACTCAGAAGGGGGGGCTAACAAACAGACCTGTGTTGCTGGCTTCCAAACCATCGTTGTTTGATGAAAGGCTGGTTTGCTGCTCACTGTCCTGTTTACTGGCCTGTTCTTGTTGTCTTGCCTTCACACGCTTGGCGTCACGCCTGAGTTCACTTGGCGACTTCTTTCTGTAACCTGCAATACTTCTCACCGGTTCATGCTGGTCTTCTATGGCTCTTGTGTCTTTGTTGAATCTTACAATGAGTGTTGTCATTTTCCCCTTGCCGCGAATGTCCCAAGAAGTAAGCTGACAATTTTCACTCAGCGTTCGAAGCACCGTCTCTAAGGCAAGCGGCATACACATATTGGATACAACTGGCACTCGTAATACGGAAATATGGAAATAATTCCGGGAGCTGAAACTGTTTGCTGCTCGCTGGTAGCCAGGGGCAGGCAACTCCGGAGAGAGACACTTGCATTCCAGGCGTACCGGACAGACAGAAGACTTGGAAAAAAATTCGCAAGTCTTTCTACACACACATACACTCACACACACACACACACACACACACACACACACACACACACACACACACACACACACACACACACACACAGAGAGCGACACACACACACACACACACACCACAGCACGCACACACACACACACACACACACAACGCACACACCACACACCACACACACACACACACACGCACACAACACAGCACACACACGCACACACGCACACACACACACACACACACCACGCACCACGCACGCACGCACGCACGCACGCACACACACACACACACCAACGCACGCACGCACGCACGCACGACCACCACGCAACTCACTCACGCACGCACGCACACACACACACACACACACACACACACACACACACACACACACACACACACACACACACACACCACACACACACACACACACACACACACACACACACACACACACACACACACACCACACTCACTCACTCACACACACACACACACCTCTCTCTCTCTCTCTCTCTCTCTCTCTCTCTTCTCTCTCTCTCTCTCTCTCTCTCTCTCTCTCTCTCTCTTCTCTCTCTGTCTCGTCTCTGCTCTTCTTCTGTCTCTGTCTCTGTCTGCTGTCTCTTCTTCTGTTCTCTCTGTCTGCTGTCTGTCTGTCGTCTGTCTGTCGGTCTTCTGTCTCTCTCCTCTCTCTCTAACTGCTCTCTTCTCTACTCATCTCTCTCTCTCTCTCTCTCTCTCTCTCTCCATGGACTGTGTAGCAGGATGTTGTCGGGTTAGTCCGGTGCAGTTTAGAAAACTGAGAGCGTTCATAGCTTAACAAAAGATTTCATTTTCCCCGCCCACACTTGTCACAGCAAGTGTTGGATGGACTGCTCGGAATACACAGGCACGAATTCGCCATTAACTGCACGATAAAAGTTAATCGCCTGGCAGGAATAATCGCTGTCAAAGTTTGCAGAAACTATCAGAAAAAACAGGTATAATCTTCTGCGTCAACTAAGTCGGTCGCTCAGTCATGCATGCATCGCTGCCTGAAGTCAGTCGCGTGCTTATTCCTCCACGCATTCCTTAAACTGGTCACGTATTCGTTGATGTGGAACGCTCGCTTTGACTGCCTAAAAAGAATCTTAATAAAAAATAAAAAATAAAAAATAAAAAACCCACTAATTTTATATTAAATGGGCCAGGAGAAGATAACTGCAGACCTATTTTTAAACCTAATTTTGAGGCAGTTACCAACTATGTTCTCAAGTTTGCAGAAATAACTACCGTTTGTGTGTGCAAGGCAAAATTGTCTTTGCAAGGCAGGATTGTGACTGTAGGGTGGGCTCTGTGTAAACTTGGACTGCATCACTGTAAACCATCTCAGTGTGCGCTACATCACTGTAGACCATCTCAGTGTGAACTGCATCACTGTAAACCATCTCAGTGTGGATTAGATCACTGTAAACCGTCTCAGTGTGGATTACATCACTGTAAACCATCTCTGTGTGAAATACTTCACTGTAAAATATCTCAGTGTGACCTACATCATTGTAAACCATCTCAGTGTGACCTACATCACTGTAAACCATCTCGGTGTGAACTACATCACTGTAAACCTTCTCAGTGTGAACTGCATCGCTGTAAGCAATCTCAGTGTGAACTACTTCACGGTAAACCATCTCGGTGTGAACCACATCATTGTAAACCATCTCGGTGTGAACCACATTACCGTAAACCATCTCGGTGTGAACCACATCCCTGTAAACCATCTCGGTGTGCAGGCCTCTGCAGCCTGTGCGCGCTGTCCGACCGGTGAAGAGCC
>JABMCL010002179.1:992500-1012500 GCA_018857735.1 Alviniconcha marisindica | reverse complement strand
TCTAGATCGGTCGGACATGGACTGTTGTCCGTCTCCAGATCTGTCGGACATGGACTGTCGTCCGTCTCCAGATCTGTCGGACATGGACTGTCGTCCGTCAGTGGCCCAGTCACCAACATGACTGACAGGAAGGCCGTCACTGTGCTGGCGGAGGAGCCGCTCCCGTCAGGATGGCGGTGTACTCAAAGAGGCGGAATCCTGCTCAATGTCTCGGCTCCGTTCTCGCCACCGCCACCTCCTGGCCGTCTGTGACTGCAGCTTCCAACTCCACGTGCATTTCCGTCAAGGGCTCGCTGGCCATCAGCCCCGTGAACAAGTCTTTGGGGGCCAAGCCAGACCTCCAGCCCCCGCGAGGTTTGTCGCTCTGTCTCGAGCCGATGGAAACGGCATCGGCGAAGTCCTCCAGCACCACCCTGGACAGGGACCCAGCTTTAGTCTCTTCTTCCCCCATCTTGTCTGCTTTGTCCTCCTCCACCACCTCCTCCATCTTCTCCCTAAAGTCGTTCAGTCTTTTCTTCCTTCTGGGAGAGCGGTGGTCGCCTTTCTTCGCTTTTCTGGACTTCTTCCCCTTTCTGTGACGTCGTCTGCTGCCGGGTTTCTTGTGGCACTTCCGCTTCCGGCCTCCGCCCTTCCTGCCCTTCTTCCTGCACCGTCTGCTGTGCCGCTGCCGCTTTCCTGCCTTGCGCCGCTTGCCGGAACGGCGGGCTTTGCCGGGGCGCCGGCCCTGCCGCTTGTGACTGACCAACGCGGCTCCGACGTCACTGACGTCAGTTCGGACGGCTGTCTTCTGGGCTCCTGAAAATTGCAACGTCTGTTTGTGAAAGATTGTACATTAACCACAGCCAAGGCATCCCCAGTCAAATGAGGATATATATATAGAGAGAGAGGGGGGGGGGGGGGGAGGGGGGGGAGAGAGAGAGAGAGAGAGAGAGAGAGAGAGAGAGAGAGAGAGAGAGATTTTTTATTTTGGAGAGAAATAATAAATAATAGTCTATATTTCAGCGTTGGTCATCCAATATTGATATTGCTCGATGCGTTTTTGTCGTGTGTGTGTTTTGTTTTGTTTTGTTTGTTTGTTTGTTTGTTTGTTTGTTTGTTTGTTTTTGTCTTTCCGAGTCATTTTTTCCTTTTGTTCCTTTCCTTGTTTGACTCTTCTTCTTTTTTTCCTAACTGTGTTTGCGATTTCACAAGATAGGCTGACAGACAAACGACAGTATTCTGCCCGAGTCAGGTCAGAACATTAACGCATTTGTTCATCTGTTGTTATTTGGTTTACTTGGCTTACTGTATGCCTGCCTATTTGTAATCTTTTATTTCTATCTACATGGCTTTCTATATCTGTCTGTCTCTATCGCCCTGATATAACCGTACTGGTTGACGGCGTAAAACACCAAGTTACTTACTTACTTGTCTCTTTGTTAGGCTATAAACACACACACACGCACGCACGCACGCACGCACGCACACACACACACACACACACACACACACACACGCACGCACGCACGCACGCACACACACACACAAAACACACCACACCACACACACACACACACACACACACACACACCACACACACACACACACACACACACACACACACAACACACACACACACACACACACACCACACCACACACACACACACACACACACACATACGGCAACACAGAAAGCAGTCCCTGCCTACCTGATCTGGTGTCCACAGGTTTCCCGGTCTTCCGTCGCGGACCTGTCCTTCCACCCTGTCGGCTCTTCCGCCTGCCGGACACCCCCCCCTGCTGACCGGCCACGGACACTGCGGACACAGCAACATACCCCACGGTCAGTCGCAGCAGACACCCTCCTAGCACTACTGCCGCTGACCTACTCGTCTGGGAGGTGTAACGTGTGTCCTCGGAGTTTGACCAATTCATCCTCTGATTAATGGATTCACACATATTGAAATGTGACATACGCGAAAGGGACAATGAGTCATGAACAGAAATATACGACAGTGGTAAGCCAGCAAGTTTTGAGAGGGTCAGTGAGGTAGTGAATGAGTGAGTGGGTGGGTGGGTGAGTGAGTAAGTGCGCGAAGTATTGAATGAGTAAGTGGGTGAATGAGTGCGTGAGTGAGGTATTGAATGAGTAAGTGGGTGAGTGAGTGAGAGCGCGAGGTATTGAATGAGTAAGCGGGTGAATGAGTGCGTGAGTGAGATATTGAATGAGTAAGCGGATGAATGAGTGCGAGAGTGAGATATTGAATGAGTAAGCGGATGAATGAGTGCGTGAGTGAGGTATTGAATGAATAAGTGGGTGAGTGAGTGAGAGCGCGAGGTATTGAATGAGTAAGTGGGTGAATGAGTGAGTCAAAAGGTAGGTGTGTGAGTGAGTGAATCGAGTCAGTGAATATTAAACTCGTGCTATCTTCGATCTATCTCACTGGTACTTCAGCATCTATATATATAAATATATATATGTGTGTGTGTGTGTGTGTGTGTGTGTGTGTGTGTGTGTGTGTGTGTGTGTGTGTAACTGGCAGAACAAAAACAAAACAAACAAACAAATATTTAATCATTATCTTCATTTCTGTACCACAAAGTCATCAAGTCTTCTTTTCTTTTCTTTCTTCTTCCCAGTAATAATAATAATAGTTAATGTCTTCTGTAGCGCTTTTCCCCACCCAAAGCTGTGGCACAATGCGTCTTCCAAAAACATGCAACGATATTATTCAAGTGACTGGATTTTAGCGTCTAGTCAACATTGTAGGTCATATCAGATCTAAAAAATGCAAGAACAAAACAAAGACCTATGTACATGAACATAAGACTTAAAAGATGCCTGGACAGCTCCAGTTACCGCCTCAAAGACAAGTTGACAGTCCACAACCACAGTGCGCTCCTCTGCCTCTCCTTCGTTGTCTTGTCCTAGCCCACGGGGTGACCCAGTACGGCTCGTTACTAACTGACTAACCGGCTCACTGACTCACCTCCTTCTCCTCCAAGAGGCTGTGATTTAACCCCGTTTTACATTTTCATCGGTGATGTAACCCCGTTTAACATTTTCATCAGTGATGTAACCCCGTTTAACATTTTCATCAGTGATGTAACCCCGTTTTACATTTTCATCAGTGATGTAACCCCGTTTTACATTTTCATCAGTGATTTAACCCCGTTTTACATTTTCATCAGTGACTAAATTAAATGCCGTTGTCGTGACTATGTTTCTGCAGAATCACTTTTCACAATGGATTAGATTTGACGTATGTTGGCTTCCTCCCCACCCCACCCTTTTGTGTGTTGTTGTTTTTAGCCCCTCCCCCCACTCCACCCCCTGTCCCTTGCTTTTGTAATCGGGGTTTTCTCCACATAAATCATCAGTACCGACATCGTATTACAAATGCGCAGTAGCCTCCATTCCGAGGCATCTGTGGAGTTTCCATTTCAACCTTTCTGTTTGATGATGATGATGAAGTGATGCTTGATGTCCTCAGACGTCAGTTGACATGTTAGGGACAAGTTGTGACCAATGCCGAAGCATGGTTCAATATAGCTTTACGTCCACGGAAACCAGAAGGCTCGTTAGGACGGACAGCCCAGGACGGCCACCTCGACTCTCACACAGCTCCTGAACTATGTTTCTGTTTGGAGGACACCGGCTTTATGGACAATAAAACTGACAAACTAGGGGCAGCCACCAACATCTACCCCCCCACCCCCATCTCTCTCCCTCCCTCTCTCTCTCTCCCTCTCCCCCCCCCCCCTTTCCTCTCTCTCTCTCTCTCTCTCTCCTCTCTCTCTCTCCTCTTCCTCTCTCTCTCTCCTCTCTCTCTCTCTCACACACACACACACACACACAAACACGCGCTCGCGTACGTACATACGCGCGCCCGCGCACACACACACACACACACACACACACTCTCTCTCTCTCTCTCTCTCTCTCTCTCTCTTCTCTCTCTCTCCTCTCTCTCTCTCTCTCTCTCTCTCACACACACACACACACACACACTCCTTCTCTCTCTCTCTCTCTCTCTCTCTCTCTCTCTCTCTCTCTCTCTCCTCTCTCTCACACACACACACACACACACACACACACACACACACACACACGCTAGAGACCAAGTCCAATGACGGAGTTGTTGGGCCCCTGTCCGCCGCAGCCAGGGCGGGGTCAGTACCACACTGACCGGCTCTACGTCACTGGCTGACCAACACACCGCGTCTTTCCTGGTCCTTCCCGCTCTAGACGTGCATAATTATAGTTACGTAGAAACGATCTTTCGGCAGTTAGAAATGGAAAGCGAGCAGGGAGCCTGGCTTTACCTGGCTGCGCCTTTCGGGTGGTGCTCTAATGATCAGAAATTCCCACAGTAGGCGTAGGCCTAAATAAACACATGCATTCGCAAATTCGGGAAAGGCGGGTCACATAGCCCTGCGCTACAGCTGTTGGCTTTGCCCTGGGGGAAGCAGGCGGCGTTTCCTGCAGCGGGTAATGAAGCGTGACGAAATCCGACACGATCGGTGACGGACAGACAGGGAAACGGCGGTCACCTCTTACCTTCACTTGCTGAATCATCCGACGACGAGGAAGACGAGGAGGAAGACGACGAAGGGCCAGACGCCGCCAGTATTGCTGACGAAGACTTTTTTTGTGATCGTTGCCCTGGTTCCTGAGGACTGGGGGTTCGAGTCCCTATTGGGAGAGCCAGTGTGCAGCCTTGTGCGGCCAGCAGGAGAGCGGACAGGAGGTGGTGGAGGTTCATGGTGACGGAAGTCCTCTCCCCTCTCCCACACAAACCACAAAGGAGGGGGGTGGGGGGGGGGGGGGGGTGGGGGTCGGGCTTTTGCTCGTAGTCCGGTGGTGGGGTGGCTAGTGGGACGGGGGCCTGCATGTAGCGGGGTGGGGGGGGGGGGGGGGGTGCTTTTTGCTCGTAAAGTTCAGCGTGGTCCGCTGTCTTAATTACTAGGTGTACACTAGCTTGCACGACTCTTCCGGTCTTCCTCCTGAAAGCTGCTTTCTTGAAGACAAACTGTCGCTAAAGTTCTTTCCTGAAGACAAACTGTCGCTAAAGTTCTTTCCTGAAGACGAACTGTCGCTAAAGTTCTTTCCTGAAGACCAACTGTCGTTAAAGTTCTGACGAAGTTCTTTTTCACAGAGAGTAAGAGCATCGGTGAACCACGTTGTTTTCTGAAACAACGCAACAAGTTTAGATCTCTTTAGTGATCTTTGTACGTTACTTAGCATGTATGTATAACATACATTGCATAGCGTGTGTAGAAATGACACAAGAGGCTATGAACACCGGTCGGTTGTAGTTTGTCTGTGTCGTGGATCAAGACGTGATTGTCAACTGCTGCGAACTTTGGTTGGATTCAAGTTTGATATCCCGTGACGTGAGAAACCGTTAGACATCCTCCAGTCACCACAACACTGCTTCTCTGCAGTCTGATGTTTGTTACAGCTCAGCATGGCCTGTTGTGTCTAGGCACCTTTCCGGGCCGCACTGGTCCTCAGTTTCTTTTGTGTGACGTAAGAGTGTAGCCAAGAAGGCAGCAATACTAACAGCAGCTGAGTGACCTCCACCACTCAGGTTTTTGCTGTGCAAAGCTGTGATGGTTTTCCTTGTTTGCTTTGTGTTGTCTGCTGCCGTCCCGTCGGTAGCAAACACCTCGTGTCGGCCATAGTCACCCAGGTCTGCTTTGCCGCTTTAACTGTGGTTGCCAGTTGAAGTTGCGTCATCATTAACGCACACACACGTTTCACATGCCAAGGCTGACGTAGACGGGTGAAATCAGTGGTGTGTGACGGTGGTGAGAGCGGACACCAGCGGACACCAGCGGACACCAGTCCTGAGAGGCCGACAGGCGGAGAGAGGTGGACAGTTGAGTTGTAGAAGGAAGCCAGTCCCCGTGACAGCGGTCGGTGTACTACAGACGTGTGTATAATTTTACAGTCGGTGCGTGCGTTCCTGTGTGTGCGAGTGCAGCGAGAGGACGGCGGACTAAGACACCGCTAGTGTCTCCAACTGTCAGAAGGAGGAACTGATGGCCGTTTTATACACCGCCGCCACCACCACCACCCGCCACCACCACCCGGATCTCTCAGGGATTTGCCGCGGCAGGCCACGCAGCAGCCAAAACTACAGGAGGTCTGGCTCGTCACGCGTACGTACACGGTACATAACACAGCACCGCCCCCCCCCCCCCCCCCCCCCCCCCTCCCCACCACCCCATCTCTCTCTCTACCCTCTCTCCCTCTCTCTCCCCCCCTCTCTCTTTCTCCCCCCCTCTCTCTCTCTCCCCCCCCCCCTCTCTCTTTCTCCCCCCCTCTCTCCCCCCCTCTCTCTCTTTCTCCCCCCCTCTCTCTCTCTCTACCCTCTCTCCCTCTCTCTCTCAATCCTTGGAAAATAAAGTTTTCGAGTTCGAGTTCGAGTTCTCTCCCTCTCTCTCTCTCCCCCTCTCTTTCTCCCTCTCCCTCTCTCTCTCCCCTCTCTCTCCCCCTCTCTCTCTCCCCCTCTCTCTCCCCCCTCTCTCTCTCTCCCCCTCTCCCCCCTCTCTCTCCCTCTCTCTCTCCCCCCCTGTCTCCCCTCTCTCTCTACAATCCTTGGAAAATAAAGTTTTCGAGTTCGAGTTCGAGTTCTCTCCCCCCCCCCCCCTCTCTCCCTTTCCCTCTCTCTCTCCCCCCTCTCTCTCCCTTCCCCCCCCCCCTCACTCCCTCTCTCTCTCCCTCTCTCTCTCTCCCCTCTCTCTCCATCCTCTCTCCCTCCCCCCCTCTCTCTCTCCCCTCTCTCTCTCTCTCTCAGGCATTTTACACGCCTGCCCCCCCCCCCCCCCCCCCCTCCAGCAGATGTCACGCCACACCTTCGATCACAGTGACCCCCCGCCCTCCCCCTCCCAGGGTTCCTCTCCGGACGGTTAGTTGTCAGTTGTAGGCTGTCGTCAGACAGCTTGGCCGCTACATGCCGATTGGCTGCAGTGACTGTTACAACAGCCACTCCTCGCCCGGGCTGATCAGTGTTGCAATACAGTCTACGTGTGCCCTCCTCTTGCCCCCCCCCCCCCCCCCCAGCCCCCCGTCTCTCTCTGTCTGTCTGTCTCTGTCTCTCTCTCTCTTCCCCCTCCCCCTCACACACTCTCCTCTCCTGTCACCAACACCAAATAGCAAACTAAAATGTCTTTGCTACATAAACAATTTCAATTAAACAGTACGTGATTATATTCAAATTACACCGGGGGGAGGGGCGAGGGACATTCCTATATTTGAAAAACTTTCTTCAACGAGCTCCTGTACGATAATTGGTCAAACAAGTATGCTTAACCACGCCCTCGAATCGACCTGTTTAAGACGAGCTTTGCTTTGTCTGGATCCTCAGAGTTCAGGAACTGTGTGAAAGTGGAGGTGGCCGTCTTGGGCTGTCCGTCCTAATGAGCCTAACGGCTTCTGTGGACGTTAACTACATTGAACCGTGCTTCGGCACTGGTCTCAGTTTGTCTCTAATAAGTGTAGGGGAGCGGTGTAGGGAGTGAGGGAATCAGGTTGGAAGCATCAATGAAGAGTCACAAGTCATAGAAAAATAACTACTTACAGGCTCTCCCCTGAATCAGATGCATAGGCAGCAGCTCGAACTATTACTGACGACCTGCTACTGCAGGGACACTGGGGGAAAGAGGACGCGGCGGGCCCAGCGCACAAGTTTTAACACTCTAGACAATTGGGGCCATAAAACCCCCACCCAACCAAAAAGGAAAAGGACAGGAAAGAAAAGGCCAAAGGGTCACAGCCCGAAACACACACAATACTCGGTTACACCCCCCCCCCCCCCTACTCAAACATAGCAATAAACAAAACTAAAGGGGGCAGGGCAACTAAGAGTTGACTTATCGAACCATCAAAGTGGTACCCAATACATCCACGCACAAAAACTGTACCCCTTTTTGCCAGCATAGTAGTAAAGGCCTGGCTAACTAAAAAAAAAAAAAAAAAAAAGAGAAACATCTCCAAACAATGATTGCATTGCAGTAAAAGGGCAAAACGATTACCGCATTTAAGCCAAGTAAACCAGACAGACCCAGAACACATAGCTTGAAACAGGACAAAAAGACGAAAAAGAGGATTCATTTACGTTAATGATGAAAACTCCAAAAGACACATCTGTTCTTATTGCATTTGAAATACCTACTGCCATCTGGGATATAAAAATGGAGGACGTTCCACAATTGGCTGTACAAGACCTCAAAACAACATGTTCGAAAAAAGTAGAACATCAACACAGCACACATCGCAACAATCGAATATTACATATTGCATGTCATTTACCACATGACCGGCACACAAGTGATGTCTGCCATCTCAAACCATGATATCAACCTTATGTGAAGGCCCCGCGGTACGATAAAACGTCTCGCTAGAAATGCAGACAACGCAACGCTCAGTGACCCTGATGTGGACCCTGTCCTGTTACTACGCAAGTGAACATATATAATTCTATGAAGTAATACCAGATTAGCGGTCAAGCCATCAAAGTTCGATCATGATGAAATAAATATACACTAGGGTCACCACACTGCTCAGGAAAATGAAAAATGGAAGTTGTGGCAGATATGGAATAACAATCAACTAAACAGAGATATATTCACACTCACTGAGAACCCTAATCGACCGTATAAGGCGGGTATATATAACCATTTGCATACAAATCCACATATAAAAAATGCAACACAGATACAATCAATCCTGATTCGCCCTGTTGCTTGTACCAAGCAACCTTCCCGAGGTTAATCAACGTATAATTGATACTTCAACTTCTCTTGAGCATGTCTACCAGAACAATCCATACTCAATAGATGCCACGTCCAATTCACATAATCAAAAGCAATTGTGCAACTTACGTACATTTACCTCAACTCAACAAAACGGCATCACCAATTAACACACTACAAGTCCATGCAAAAGGAAACAAACTAAATCATAATGGCTACTGCCATGCAAGGTATACACTAAAAATAGCAAGACAGTTAAGTTACATGCTAAATCTAAACCGATGCCACTAAGCTTGAACAAGTTAAGGACCCTTAAGGCAACCCATTAACATACAAAGACAAGGCATTACCGAACGACCATACCAAGCATCATATCCCTTCCTTTTTCCTAAAGCATGGCGCCAAAAGCATCTCTCGCAGCTGCTGATGTAGTCCCTGACCTCTCTTGGACATCGGGCTGAAGTGAGATGGGCAGAATCAGCTGTTCAAGGGTACCACGACGTTGGTCAGCTTGCCCACGACGGATGATCCCATTCTTCCCGTTCCGAAACCGTCGACGGTACTGCTGCACCAACGCCCGCATGGAGCGTTCCTTCATGTTGGAGGGCTTGGCTGGCCAGGCTGCGAGCACCGGGCGAAGGACTGGAGCCTGTTGCTGTAGCTGTAAATCAGCCATCAGTGTAGGTGAAGCTTGGTGGTCAGGTCCCCTGGAACTGCCTCAGTGCCTTCGGCTCCAGACAGCTCCGCTACACTGTCTGCCGGTGCCTCCAGACAGCTCCTCTACACTGTCTGCCGGTGCCTCCAGACAGCTCCTCTACACTGTCTGCCGGTGCCTCCAGACAGCTCGTCTACACTGTCTCAGTGCCTCCAGACAGCTCCTCTACACGTCTCAGTGCCTCCAGACAGCTCCTCTACACTGTCTCAGTGCCTCCAGACAGCTCCTCTACACTGTCCCAGTGCCTCCAGACAGCTCCTCTACACTGTCTCAGTGCCTCCAGACAGCTCCTCTACACTGTCTCAGTGCCTCCAGACAGCTCCTCTACACTGTCTGCCGGTGCCTCCCGGCAGCTCCTCTACACCGTCTCAGTGCCTCCAGACAGCTCCTCTACACTGTCCCAGTGCCTCCAGACAGCTCCGCTACACTGTCTCCTGGTCGGTGTGTGACTCTTCTACTTCCAATCCTGCTCGCTAGCGCCAGGTTTTGTAGGGGAGTGGGGTGGGGAGTGAGGGAAGCAGGTTGGAAGCATGAATGAAGAGTCACGAGTCAGAGGTTGCTATAACATAACTTTTATTTGCACCAACAGGAAACAGTGTAGGATCTCCCCTGAATCAAATGCATAGGCAGCAGCTCGAACTAACTGACGACCTGCTACTGCAGGGACACTGGGGGAAAGAGGACGCGGCGGGCCCAGCGCACAAGTTTTAACACTTTAGACAATTGGGGCCGTAAAAAACCCACCCAACCAAAAAGGAAAAGGACAGGAAAGAAAAGGCCAAAGGGTCACAGCCCGAAACACACACAAAGTAATATCGCGCACGCGGTTACATAAGTAATATGTCAACCGACATCAGAGGACATGAACCTCTACATCATCATCTGGATCCACGGTCTAGAACAGGCTTCCAGCCAGATTAGAAACTTTCAGTTCACCGTGAGAACCTTCAGTTCACTGTGAGAACCTTTAGTTCACCGTGAGAACCTTCAGTTCACTGTGAGAACCTTCAGTTCACCGTGGGAACCTTCAGTTCACTGTGAGAACCTTCAGTTCACCGTGAGAACCTTCAGTTCACCGTGAGAACCTTCAGTTCACTGTGAGAACCTTCAGTTCATCGTGGGAACCTTCAGTTCACTGTGAGAACCTTCAGTTCACCGTGGGAACCTTCAGTTCACCGTGAGAACCTTCAGTTCACTGTGAGAGCCTTCAGTTCACTGTGAGAACCTTCAGTTAACCGTGAGAACCTTCAGTTCACCGTGAGAACCTTCAGTTCACTGTGAGAACCTTCAGTTCACCGTGAGAACCTTCAGTTCACCGTGAGAACCTTCAGTTCACTGTGCAGTTTTGACCAAAAACTGCACCCCTCCTTCGGTGACCTCTAAGCAGCATGGCGATGTCCTGGTCATTGTCGTGCTTTCTACACGCTGCATAATTCCAGGTCTGTATTCATGTGATGCTGATGTAATAAAACATCATGTCTCTAACGGTATGTACCCTGCATCTTCTGTAGCAACACACATCACAAGCACAATACCCCGAAGGGAGGCCGGGGATGTCTGATGTCTCTCCACTGTCTGGAATCTCTGTCATTCTCTCTCCCTTCTCTTCTCTCTCTCCTCCCCCCCCCCCCCCCCCCCCCTCCCCTGGAAGGCTGTCATTTATTTCCCCTTTCCTATCCCCTCTCTTGTTTTTCTGCCTAGTCTTCTTGCTCTTTCTGTCTTGTCGTTTTTCTGCTCTTTTCCTCCATTCTCTTGACTTTTTTCTCTCCAGAAAACTCAAATATTTTTCATTAAGAGTTAGGCTTTTTATTAAGAGTATGGCTCTTGTTGACCAGCAAGAAAATAAATAAAAAATCGTATTATTTTGTTTTTAATTACACTCCAAAACTGCACAATATGCACACAAACATTGCAATTACCGATCATCTATTTAAATCCATATATATATATATATATATATATATATATATATATATATATATATATATATATATATTATATATATCACACACACACACAACACACACACACACACACACACACACACACACATACGCACGCACGCGACGCATGCACACTGCACACACACACACACACACACACACACACACACACACACACACACACACACACACACACACACACACACACACACACACACACGTATACATGTGAGAAGCTCTCTGGGTACCTTTCACTTATACATTGTTGTCACTGATCAGCGGGAAGTACGGGAACCACAGTGAAAAATATGCAGTTAGGTCTCACTTCAACAGTGGAGGTGCCTTATTGTTTCCTTTTCAGTTTTACAAAACGTACATCTGTCGGAGTCAATAACCTTTCTTTTTCACAAATAGTCATTTGTTAGAACTCTGTGGAGTTTTCTGTACTGGAACCGTTCTTTAAACTTGCGTAAATAGCGGGGCAGTCTAGAGACCCAGAAAGGTATCATTCCATTTTACCACCGCTTTGGGCACCGGCCTAATATTTTGACGCAGTATGTTTCGGATTGTTCTAGGTCTAGGTCTAGGAGACAACAGTCGGTAAGTGGTGTGTGCAGCTTGCTGCCATAGGACACTGGTATTTGCCATTAGCAATTTGTATAACTTAAAAAAATGTATTATGTCTGTCCATTCCCCTTTTATATTTTTCTTTAATCTGGTATCGATAAATTAAACGGAATGGTCGACGATACCAGCATGTCCTAGCCTTATACGCTCTTTTAATATGGGTAATATTGAAGGGACTAACTTTTCGAAAATGTGTGTCTTACGTTTGTGTATGTATGTTTTGTTTTATGTTTGCGAAGTGATTGGTTTTGTGGATTGACTTGACAAAGGGTTTATATGTATGAGAAGAGTTTTGAAATGTGCAGTTTCCTTATAACCTGAGTTGGACTGTCTTCGGGTGACCCAGTGTGGCTGACAGGACGTTAAAATCCAATTACTAAGTAACAAAATCCAAGCACTGGTTTACAACATCCTTCCTCCAACCACTGCCACAGTTGGTTACGCCATAGGTCTCCGAAAACTGTCAGCTGATTGCCAGTTTTTCGTTGTGCTCAAATGGCATTGAGTTTGTAACAGACAACTCAAATGGCAGTGACTTTGTAACAGACAACTCAAAATTAATGGCAGTGAGTCTGTAACAGACAACTAAAATGGCAGTGAGTTTGTAACAGACAACTCAAATGGCAGTGAGTTTGTAACAGACAACTCAAATGGCAGTGAGTCTGTAACAGACAACTCAAATGGCAGTGAGTTTGTAAGAGACAACTCAAATGGCAGTGAGTTTGTAAGAGACAACTCAAATGGCAGTGAGTTTGTAACAGACAACTCAAATAGCAGTGAGTTTGTAAGAGACAACTAAAATGACAGTGAGTTTGTAACAGACAAACTGTATCAGGCGTTTCTTTTATAAATGTCCACATTGCTTACGGCTTAACAAACAAAATCAAAAATCTTTGAACTCGAGACGAAATTCATTTTGTTACGGGGCGGATGCGCCTTGTGTTAACGTGTGGGCTTCGACGCTGTGTTAATAATACCTTAACCTGTTGGGGCGCGCTGTATTAATAATACCTTAACCTGTCGGAGGGCGCAGTGTTATCAATAATACCTTAACCTGTCGGAGGGCGCTGTGTTAATAATACCTTAACCTATTGGAGCGCGCTGTGTTAATAATACCTTAACCTGTCGGAGGGCGCTGTGTTAATAATACCTTAACCTATTGGAGCGCGCTGTGTTAATAATACCTTAACCTATTGGAGCGCGCTGTGTTAATAATACCTTAACCTGTCGGTGGGCGCTGTGTTAATATTACTTTAACCTGTCGGTGGGCGCTGTGTTAAAAATACCTTAACCTGTCGGTGGGCGCTGTGTTAATAGTACCTTAACCTGTCGGTGGGCGCTGTGTTAATAGTACCTTAACCTATCGGAGGTCGCTGTGTTAATAATACCCTAACCTGTCGAAGGACGCTGTGTTAATAATACCTTAACCTATTGGAGGGCGCTGTGTTAATAATACCTTAACCTATTGGAGCGCGCTGTGTTAATAATACCTTAACCTGTCGGTGGGCGCTGTGTTAATAGTACCTTAACCTGTCGGTGGGCGCTGTGTTAATAGTACCTTAACCTGTCGGTGGGCGCTGTGTTAATAGTACCTTAACCTGTCGGTGGGCGCTGTGTTAATAATACCTTAACCTGTCGGAGGGCGCTGTGTTAATATACCTTACCTATTGAGGCGCTGTGTTAATAATACCTTAACCTATTGGAGCGCGCTGTGTTAATAATACCTTAACCTGTCGGTGGGCGCTGTGTTAATATACCTTAACCTGTCGGTTGGCGCTGTGTTAATAGTACCTTAACCTGTCGGTGGGCGCTGTGTTAATAGTACCTTAACCTGTCGGTGGGCGCTGTGTTAATAATACCTTAACCTGTCGGAGGGCGCTGTGTTAATAATACCTTATCCTATTGGAGAGCGCTGTGTTAATAATACCTTAACCTATTGGAGCGCGCTGTGTTAATAATACCTTAACCTGTCGGTGGGCGCTGTGTTAATAGTACCTTAACCTGTCGGTTGGCGCTGTGTTAATAGTACCTTAACCTGTCGGTGGGCGCTGTGTTAATAGTACCTTAACCTGTCGGTGGGCGCTGTGTTAATAGTACCTTAACCTATCGGAGGGCGCTGTGTTAATAGTACCTTAACCTGTCGGTTGGCGCTGTGTTAATAGTACCTTAACCTGTCGGTCGGCGCTGTGTTAATAGTACCTTAACCTGTCGGTGGGCGCTGTGTTAATAGTACCTTAACCTATCGGAGGGCGCTGTGTTAATAATACCTTAACCTGTCGGTGGGCGCTGTGTTAATAGTACCTTAACCTGTCGGTGGGCGCTGTGTTAATAGTACCTTAACCTGTCGGTTGGCGCTGTGTTAATAGTACCTTAACCTGTCGGTGGGCGCTGTGTTAATAGTACCTTAACCTGTCGGTGGGCGCTGTGTTAATAGTACCTTAACCTATCGGAGGGCGCTGTGTTAATAATACCTTAACCTGTCGGTGGGCGCTGTGTTAATAGTACCTTAACCTGTCGGTGGGCGCTGTGTTAATAGTACTTTAACCTATCGGTGGGCGCTGTGTTAATAGTACCTTAACCTGTCGGCGGGCGCTCACGGCGTCTGTGGACAGATGTCGCCTACGTAACCAGTTCTGGCCGAGTTTGGGGGAAGGTGCCGGAAAGCGAGGCTTTGAGTGTACATCAGTAAAGCTTTGCGTGTACACACATCAGTACGGCTTTGAGTGTACACACAGCAGTAAGGCTTTGAGTGTACACACAGCAGTAAGGCTTTGAGTGTACACACAGCAATAAGGCTTTGAGTGTACATCAGTAAGGCTTTGAATGTACACACAGCAGTAAGGTTTTGAGTGTACACACAGCAGTAAGGCTTTGAGTGTACACACAGCAGTAAGGCTGAGGTGTGATCATTGTTACCCGTGACACTCAACAATCTAGTCATTCTAATTGTAGTTTATATTACTGTAGACGTTGCTGCAGTTTTATAATACGGTGTGAATGTCGATAGTATTGATGACATATATGTATACATTACTATGTAGCTTAACAAAAAGAAGCTGTAAAAATAGACTATAGCCTAAAATCTCAGTCATTGGCTAATAAAGTTCTGAGTTCTCTCTCTGTCTCTGTCTGTCTGTCTGTCTGTCTCTGTCTCTCTATGTCTCTGTCTCTGTCTGTCTGTCTGTCTGTCTGTGTCTGTCTGTCTGTCTGTCTGTCTGTCTGTCTGTCTGTCTGTCTGTCTCTCTCTCTCTCTCTCTCTCTCTCTC
The DNA here is from genome assembly GCA_018857735.1 of Alviniconcha marisindica. Classification (NCBI taxonomy): domain Eukaryota; kingdom Metazoa; phylum Mollusca; class Gastropoda; family Provannidae; genus Alviniconcha; species Alviniconcha marisindica. The sequence goes on along the minus strand of JABMCL010002179.1, from coordinate 997,205 downwards.
TCTCTCTCTCTCTCTCTCTCTCTCTCTCTCTCTCTCTCTCTCTCTCTCTCAAAGCTGGTTGACGCTCAAGTCATGCCCGTTTTGTTGTACTCATTGGAGATATGGTGTTCTAGGCAGTATACGCACCTGGAACGGATTCGTCTCTTTGTCCACTTTTATTTTTTTAAATCCTACTTATCATTCCCAGTGACATGGTCACAGGCGTACGGCGACTTAATTTACCGCTTAATTAGGATGTGTGAAGTACTGGCTTAGGTCGCTAAAGCAGCCTGATTCCATGCATTCCAAAGCCTACTTAATGTTGTTTAGTTTGCTGAAGAAAGGTGGGCCGCCTGTGGATACATGAGTAACTCACATTGGGGAGCGCGATAGCTCGGTGGCAGAGCGCCGGACTCGTGATCAGTTGTCGGGTTACAGTTCCGGCAGGAGTGGCGGAATAAAACTTTTTTTTTATCCAGTGTCAGCTTTCTGTGCTGACTTATTTGGGTATCTGTTCCACCCGCGTGTTACTGCGATAGCACATAAGAGACCCCGGACATTGTGCCCAAGGTGCAGGTAGCAGGTTACAGCTAAACACATATGCATCCTATTATGGGGCTTCGAATAAAGTGACACTGTAAACCGGTGCATGGTTGTGGGGTGTACACAGAACTTGCGCCAAGACGGCACAGTTTCATGCTGCACCAGCCATGTAACAACCAAACAGAGGTGTAAGTACATCACTTGGGTACGGTGGATATTCAAAACGCGCTGTGTAAAGCTGCGCTCACTCACTCAGAGGCACATACGACTGGGGGGCAAAGAGACGCCGAGAAGAGCGCTGTGGTTGCCATTGTGCAGCACTCACCGCGATGATGCGCTCAACAAGTGTTGTTAATGAAAATAAAATGAAGTGCTTACTCTGCAGCAGTGGTTTTGGTCACGTCTGGTGTTTTGTTTAGTTTTTGGCTGTGGTCACGATGCCTTAGAATTCTTTGTTCAAGCAGTACAACGTCTCCCTGATTTGGTGTCCAGACTGGTGAACACTGGCTGAGCTACAGGCTCTAGTTTCAAAGGTTCGTTTCAGCAAGAAAATTACCGGGGGTCTGATGCACCCAGTAAACTCATTATGAAAGGAGTAGGACTCGCTCTCTCTCTCTCTCTCTCTCTCTCTCTCTCTCTCTCTCTCTCTCTCTCTCTCTCTCTCTCTCTCTCTCTCTCTCTCTCTCTCTCTCCCTCCCTCTCCCTCTCTCTCTCTCTTCCCCCCGTCAGATTTACTCTGTTTAAGGTCTTCCAGATCTAAATATAACGTCTCAGCAATTAATTACTGGCTTTTTTGTTCTTTTTCTCGACACTTGGACCTAAAATGAAGAAAATGACCATGGCGTTCTTTCTGCCTGTCCTGCGTGCTTCAGGCTTGGTGTCTCTGTTATAAACAGTCGCGATACTTCCGCGCCGTCTCAGCGAATGTGTCCCCATTGTCTTACAATGATGCTGAAAGGGAATCTCATTTCTTATCTGTCCTCTTTATTGATCTTTTTCAGTTACATTGCCGTTACCTTTTCACTGACGTTGTTGTTACCTTTTCACTGACGTTGGTGTTACCTTTTCACTGACGTTGTTGTTACCTTTTCACTGACGTTGTTGTTACCTTTTCACTGACGTTGGTGTTACCTTTTCACTGACGTTGTTATTACCTCTTCACTTACATTAATAATACTAGTAATGATAATCATCATCATAATAATTTTTTAGGTACTCTTTTATGTGCTGTTTCTGCAAACTGGAGCACATTACAAAGGAAAGAACATAAACACAACCAAAACAAATTCGCGCATGCGCACACCACACACACACACACACACACACACACACACACACACACACACACACACACACACACACACACACACACAGAGTCAATGTCATAGCTTAAAGAGGTGAGATTTCAAAGATGATTTGAAAGATATCATGAACTTTTCACTTCCGGGGAGGTACTGGCGGGGACCGAGATCCGGGGTAGGACTCTACCTAACGCTATACTGTCACTACTAGAATGAGTCCTGCACCACGATGGGCAGCGATGAGAGCCACTTTCATGTTTTATTCACTGTGAGGGGCAAAGTCACAGAACAGTGTCTATAAATCACAACTTTGGAAGAGAAAGGAGAGCCTTAGCGGAATCGAACCAGGGTCCTTCAGTTTACCGGCCTACGTCGTACCGCTAGGCCAAACCGGCTCACTGCCGATCAGCCTGTCTCACTGTTCATGAATCTCACTGCCGTTCAGCCCGTCTCACTGTTCATCTCACTGCCGGTCAGCCTGTCTCACTGTTCATCTCACTGCCGGTCAGCCTGTCTCACTGTTCATGAATCTCACTGCCGTTCAGCCCGTCTCACTGTTCATCTCACTGCCGTTCAGCCCGTCTCACTGTTCATCTCACTGCCGGTCAGCCTGTCTCACTGTTCATCTCACTGCCGGTCAGCCTGTCTCACTGTTAAAATCTCACTGCCGTTCAGCCCGTCTCACTTGTTCATCTCACTGCCGGTCAGCCTGTCTCACTGTTCATCTCACTGCCGGTCAGCCTGTCTCACTGTTCATCTCACTGTCGGTCAGCCTGTCTCACTGTTCATCTCACTGCCGGTCAGCCTGTCTCACTGTTCATCTCAGGGTTCAACTCTCTCTCTCTCTCTCTCTCTCTCTCTCTCTCTCTCTCTCTCTCTCTCTCTCTCTCTCTCTCTCTCTCTCTCTCAAATTTTTTTTATAAAAAAATATATAAATTCTTGGTTTCTAATATATATACATGCATGTATAGTCTCTCAATGATTTATTACTGTTTTGTATTGTTAATACTTATAGATTGGCATTGATTTTCCCACTGATCATATTATATATATATATATAATATATATATATATATATATATATATATATATATATATATATATATATATATATAAGTGTTTGTAACTGTTTCAAGGACAGGTTGAACGACAGGCATTCGTGCCTAAACCTTTATCCTTGTGTAATAAAGTTGAATCAATCTCTCTCTCTCTCACTCTCTGTCTCTGTCTCTGTCTGTCTCTCTCTCTCTCTCTCTCCTGAAAATTTGTTTTGAATTTGTCTTACTTTGCTTTATTATTGCTCTGTTCGTATGTTGTGATGTTTTAGACAGAAATTAGTTTTTGTTTTGTTTTTAAGTCGTTTTTTTCTCTCGCATAATTACTTGTATTCTTGATGTATTGAGTATTGCTGTGTTTGTCATCAGGGACAAGGTTTCAAGGTTTTATTGAGCCGTTTGCCCCTAGGGGCTAGAAAGCGAAGTTACATTCGCACACAGATTTGCAAAAAAGCCGACTCGTGCGTAAATCTTTATTCCTGTGTAATAAAGTATCGTCTTATCTTATCTTATCTCACTGTTCATCTCACTGTTCATCCTTAGGGCGGCGGAAACGAGTCACGGCCACGCGGAGGTCATCAAGTCCAGGGGCGAAGTGAGGGAGGGGGGGGGGGGGCGGACTAGGACCGGCCCACAATTCAATGAAACCCACATCCTTCCGGTGTGAACACCGGATATTGCTCAGCTGGGTTCAGCTTTGTAGTACAGCGTCGGCTTGCAGCAATTAATCACGTTGTTGCCCAAATGTACGTCAGGTGTTGCTGATCAGATGCAGATTTCTTCCTGTTAAAACAGGGACAGGACGTCCTGACGGCTTGTTGTTACACTTGTTGAATATCCAGTTGCTGGAAGGCATCTGACTCAGCCTTGAGGGAGATCCCATGAGATACAATGGCAGGGTGATGGGGGGTGCATACCAAACGCCACATCGTTACCACCAGAGCCCTAACGTAACGATAAAGACAAGGTGGTTATATAGCCCCTAATCCCAGTGAGCCGGTTTGGCCTAGCGGTAAGGCGTTAGGCTGGCAAGCAGAGCGACCTCGGTTCAGATCCGCTTCGGCTCTCCTTTCTCTTCAAAAATTGTGGTCTCTGGACATTGTCTTGTGACTTTGTCCCTCACAATTAATGAAACATTAAAATGGCTCTCATCGCTTCCCATCTTAATGCAGGAGTCATTCTGGTAGTGACAGTGTAACGATAGGTATATAATCTCCCTCTTCCCCACCTCCATACCCCCACCCCCCCTTTTCCCCGTCCCTAATAAGCCTTGTGGTTTCTGTGGACGTTAAGCTCCATGTTTATTTACCCATAATCCCTGCTTGCTAACGAGTCCTTACATCCCGCTCTCCTTCCACTTCAGTGCACGGGTCGTCAGTGGCCTCCACAATAGCTCTGCTTGCGTTCAGTTTTAGGTCGGCTATGTCCCCCGTTTTACCTGCAACGCAACACGCATGACGTCTACAGTTCAAAACTGATTGGACACCGCAAGACAACAGCATTGTCAGTTTCAAGTTCAAAAATTCAGTCAAAGTTCATTTCGATTGTAGCAGACGTCAGTAACCCAATGCCCCTTTCCCATTCGAAAGTTTCCTTTCTCTTCTTCGCCGTGTGTGTTCGTTGTGATGTGTATTGATGCATGAATCCAAATTGTCTTGAATAATGTGTGGTCGTCAATGGTACGTGGCACAGTCCGTACAGGAGTTGGTTTTCTCCCCAACACCCTCTGTCGGTAACGGCAGCATCAGAGTCGCCATCATGCGGCGTTTAGGCTGCTTAAACGCAGAAAAATGAGTCTATAACCTTAAACCGCGTTTAGTGCGGCTG
>JABMCL010002179.1:900000-990000 GCA_018857735.1 Alviniconcha marisindica | reverse complement strand
CACGCTGCCGGCTACGCTTCGCTGCTTCGCCCGCCTCGCCTGAGTAAACTTCGTCGCGGTAATGTCTCCGTCTTTACTTCTTATACGAGTGTTTTATTGCTAGCGACATCGTTCCGAGCTGAACGGCAGAGGGTGGTGAGAGGCGATCATGGGGGGGCTTAAGTGTAAACGGTCGGTATTCTATTTAGACAGAAGCTTGGCCAGACAACTTTATTTTCAACCAACGTACGAAGTATGAGTTGGAGGAGCTCGGGCAAAAGTATGAAAGGCGGTCTGGTGGTATGGCATAATAATATCGCAGAGAGAGAGGAGTGTGGGGTGAGGTGGGGAGGGAGGGGGGAGGGGGAGATCTTTCTGTAAAGCTGCGTACGAAAGCGTGACATTTTTGCCTAGAGTGTGAATGTTGGACAGACAGAGTTAGCTCACATCGCCTGGAGTGATGAACGAAGGAACAAAGCCAGTGCACCAGGCTATCTGAGTAGATGGAACGGCGAAGAATGTTGTGTACAAAGAAAAACTGGAGAGAAAAAAGTACAGTAATTATGTGTACATAAAAAATTGGTGAAATACTGTAACCGATTAGCAAAAGAGGTATAATGGTAGGTACAATTAAATATACTCCACAACCAGTACCGGGACACCCCAGATTTGACAGCATCCCCAACATTGCATGTCTCAGTCTCAGCAGAAAAGACAGACAGACGACACGCTTAGTATTAGTCCCCCAACCAAAGGCCTATACATGTAATACAGTCAGTCCTCCGACGGTACACATCAAGGTAGGGTAGGACTATGGTTTTGTGATGACGTTAAGCCCAGATCATCATCATCATCATCATCATCAGCCTGTGTTTTTGCGAGGACTTTAAGCTCCACGTCGTCATCATCATCATCATCATCATCATCTTCATCTTCATCAGCCTGTGTTTTTGTGAGGACTTTAAGCTCCACATCATCATCAGCAGCAGCAGCAGCAGCATCCTGTTTCAAATGCAACCACACGACGCTCTTTTTCATCTTCCGTACAGTGACCTCCTTCATCATGTTGAAGATTATGTCACTGTTTCGAATTGCACAGCAGAAAAACAACATCAACAACAAAACAAACACCCAAAACGACACCTACAACAAAACAAAACAAACAACAACGCTGGATTCCTATTTGGAGAAGCACTGGAAGAAATCTGTCAGTACGTAAGACAGTTACCCTAGGTGATTCCGGTATTTTGTTTATGTTCGTGTCACGTCTTTCGAGCGCTATCAGCTCCGTTAGTCTTGGTTTGTACTGAGCACAGCTCACGGCTCACAGCTCACGGCTCACAGCTCACGGCTCACAGCTCACAGCTCACGGCTCACAGCTCACGGCTCACAGCTCACAGCTCACGGCTCACAGCTCACGGCTCACGGCTCACAGCTCACGGCTCACAGCTCAGCTCACGGCTCACAGCTCACGGCTCACAGCTCACAGCTCACGGCTCACAGCTCACGGCTTACAGCTCACGGCTCACAGCTCACAGCTCACAGCTCACGGCTCACGGCTCACAGCTCACGGCTCACAGCTCACGGCTCACAGCTCACAGCTCACAGCTCACGGCTTACAGCTCAGCTCACAGCTCACGGCTTACAGCTCAGCTCACAGCTTACAGCTCACGGCTCACAGCTCAGCTCACAGCTCACGGCTCACAGCCTACGGCTCACAGCTCACGGCTCACAGCTCACGGATCACAGCCTACGGCTCACAGCTCACGGCTCACAGCTCACGGCTCACAGCTCACGGCTCACAGCCTACGGCTCACAGCTCACGGCTCACGGCTCACAGCCTACGGCTCACAGCTCACGGCTCACAGCTCACGGCTCACAGCTCACGGCTCACGGCTCACAGCTACGGCTCACAGCCTACGGCTCACAGCTCACGGCTCACAGCTCACGGCTCACAGCCTACGGCTGCTACAGCTCACGGCTCACAGCTCACGGATCACAGCCTACGGCTCACAGCTCACGGCTCACAGCTCACGGCTCACAGCTCACGGCTCACGGCTCACAGCCTACGGCTCACAGCTCACGGCTCACGGCTCACAGCCTACGGCTCACAGCCTACGGCTCACAGCCTACGGCTCACAGCTCACGGCTCACAGCTCACGGCTCACAGCTCACGGCTCACGGCTCACAGCCTACGGCTCACAGCCTACGGCTCACAGCTCACGGCTCACAGCTCACACGGCTCACAGCCTACGGCTCACAGCTCACGGCTCACAGCTCACGGTCACAGCCTACGGCTCACAGCTCACGGCTCACAGCTCACGGCTCACAGCCTACGGCTCACAGCTCACGGCTCACGGCTCACAGCCTACGGCTCACAGCTCACAGCTCACGGCTCACAGCCTACGGGCTCACAGCCTACGGCTCACAGCTCACGGCTCACAGCTCACGGCTCACAGCTCACGGCTCACGGCTCACAGCCTACGGCTCACAGCTCACGGCTCACTCAGCTCACGGCTCACAGCTCACGGCTCACGCTACGCCCCACAGCCATACGGCTCACAGCCTACGGCTCACAGCTCACGGCTCACGGCTCACAGCCTACGGCTCACAGCCGCTACAGCCGGGCTCACAGCCTACGGCTCACAGCTCACGGCTCACAGCTCACGGCTCACAGCTCACGGCTCACGGCTCACAGCCTACGGCTCACAGCCTACGGCTCACAGCTCACGGCTCACAGCTCACGGCTCACGGCTCCAGCTGTAGCATGCACACTGACTTCATTTCCCGCACGTATTTATTTTTCATTCATTCCATCACGTGCTTCATGAAATTCATTCATTTGTGTATTTCTTGAAATTCCTGGTCATTCGTTCAGTCCCCCGACAGTCAGTGATTCTCACCTCAGTTCCTGCAATGGCGAAATGACCGTCCGTCACTGGATCCTACCGTGCGTCTTTGCCACCCCGTCTCTTTCACTAACTCAGTCACTCAGGTGACGCACCATCTGTTTCATTGCGTCAGTCACTCAGGTGACGCGCCGTCTGTTTCATTGCGTCAGTCACTCAGGTCACGCGCCGTCTGTTTCATTGCGTCAGTCGCACAGATGACGCGCGATCGTCACAGTGCTGTGTCAGTCTCAGCCGTCAGCCACCACCCCTTTACCAAGAATACAGCTTGTCAGTCTCAATTGGGCCCCCGGCATACCTACCAACAATCGTGTGTGTGTGTGTGTGTGTGTGTGTGTGTGTGTGTGTGTGTGTGTGTGTGTGTGTGTGTGTTCCATATAATACTTTATGGAAATTGTTTTGGTAAAACTGTGCAGTACATGTTTATACAATATCGTATTTAGGTTAATATGTATTATGTGAGCGCTCAGGGCGTTCATGAGCGCATGATAAATGTACATTATTATTATTACCCTTGTGAGACCGATAGCATGACAACAGATATCTGCCCTGTCAGACCGACCGCATGACAACAGATCTCAGCCTTGTCAGACCGACAGTACGACAACCGATCTCTGCCCTGTCAGACAGCATGACAACCGATCCCTGCCCTGTCAGACAGCATGACAACCGATCCCTGCCCTGTCAGACAGCATGACAACCGATCCCTGCCCTGTCAGACAGCATGACAACCGATCCCTGCCCTGTCAGACAGCATGACAACCGATCCCTGCCCTGTCAGACAGCATGACAACCGATCTCTGCCCTGTCAGACAGCATGACAACCGATCTCAGCCCTGTCAGACAGCATGACAACCGATCTCTGCCCTGTCAGACAGCATGACAACCGATCTCAGCCCTGTCAGACAGCATGACAACCGATCTCTGCTCTGTGAGAGAAAAAGAAAACAAAAACAGTTGTTTTTTCAGGGTGCTTTACGGCCACAAAAACCCTATTGTTCATCAGGGACGGGGCAGTAAATTAGTAAGTAAATAATCATGGTGATTAACGTCCACAGAAAGCATAGGGCTTATTAGGGACGGGGCAGTAAATTAGTAAGTAAATAATCATGGTGATTAACGTCCACAGAAAGCATAGGGCTTATCAGGGAAGGGGCAGTAAATGAGTAAGTAAATAATCATGGTGATTAACGTCCACAGAAAGCATAGGGCTTATCAGGGACGGGGCTGTAAATGAGTAAGTAAATAATCATGGTGATTAACGTCCACAGAAAGCATAAGGCTTATTATGAACGGGAAGAAGGGGGAAGGGGTATGGAGGTGGGGAGAGGAAGATTATGTACTTATCGGTACACAGATTGTTTTACAAGTATTTGATCTTAACTTCATTACTATTTGATGATGAAGTCACAATTGTTCTATATTTATAACTATAACTATGGTTAAAGTAAGACTCTTTTGTTGGTGGTGTTGTGTTTGTTGTATTGTTCTCTTAACTTTATGTATTATTATTTCACGAGCCCGCCATGACTACAACAAAATTGCCCCTTCTAACGAAAAGCTGCTAAAAATTCCAAAGCGAAATCTCAAATCACTTGGACAACGTTCTTTTAGTTTCATGGCACCATCTCTCTGGAATTCTCTGCCGGCCACTCTAAGAAATGTACCAACACTGTCTCAATTCAAATCGCAGATAAAAACCTTCTTGTTTGCCCAGGCGTTCCTGTAGAATCTGAAGAAATCTGTGTCTGTGTGTGGCAGTTGAATGTAGATGGATGCATATGGATAGGGGAGGGGGGGAAGGGGGGGGGGGGGGGGGGGGAGAGAGCATGAGAGATCTAGTAAGAGAAGGAGGCACGGGTTGGGTGGGTGAAAAGACAGATTCAGATTGGTGTTGTTTGAGATCATTAAGTTAATATTTTGTTAATTGCTATATGAGTGGACGAGCGGAGTCTGGTGTGCGCATGTCATTATGTGTGTGTGTGTGTGTGTGTGTCTAATGTTCGATAGGCGATAATGGTAATTTAAGCTACAATAATTAAGGTTCTGTTTGCTGAAATGTATGCTAATGTAGTTTTTGTGATAAGGTGTTTGTACAGCGCGGTGAGTTTAACTCTGGTTAAAGAATAGCGCTTTATAAGAATTATTTATTATTATTATTATTATTATGATTAAATATTTTTTTAATTGAATTGAACTGTCACCACTGGAGTCATTCCATTCCTGCGTTAAGATGGTTCACAACTTTTGAAGAGAACGGAGAGCCGAAGCGGATTCGAACCGAGGTCCCTCTGTTTACCAGCCACGGGGTAGGGGGGCGGGGGGGACGGGGGGACTGTTTCTCCTTTTTATCTCTCCATCTCGGCGTGATCCCCCTTGAGCGTGCTGGTAAAAATAGCCTCGAGAAAACCCCAGACGTCACGCACACGGGCTGTGATTGGCTGTCGCCGAGCAGGACAAGGTCAGCTAGTTAATCGTAGACTTGGCTAACAATAGCTCGCGACCAACAAATCGACGCGCTATTGCTAAGGTCGTGACGTCTGTCGTGCGCAGTTATTTATTTATAGTTCGACCGAAGAGGTCAAGGGGTCGTAGATGATCCTTGTCACTGCCCCCCTCTCAGCCACGGGGGCGGGGAGGGTGTGTGTCTGAGGTCTGATTGACAATGAACCGCTCAACGTAGCTACATAATAGTAATATCAATAATAATAATGTGGCCGGCCATAGAATGTTTCATAGTACATCTACACCATCCTACATCGTACAGCTAATACCATCCTGCGATCTATGTTAATATAATTACACTATCACATTCCGGCTATTTTCACCACCTAAAGGTATATGTGTGTGTGTGTGTGTGTGTGTGTGTGTGTGTGTGGTGCGTGCGTGTGTGTGTGTGTATGTGTGCGCGGGGGCCCGGGTGTGTTGTGTGTGAGAGAGAGAGAGGGGAGAGAGAGGGTGTGTGTGTGTGTGTTGTGTGTGTGTGTGGGTGTGTGTGCTGCGTGCACGCGTGATGTATGAATCACTGAGCGGAACGGGGCATCAGGCATTACGTTGTATTTTATGTCAAGTCAAGCGCGAAGCACTATAATAGTAGGAAACAACTTGTATAATCAGCCACAAGGAATATTGTGGTTATCTAGTCGTCACACACACACACACACACACACACACACACACACACACACACACACACACACACACACACACACACACACCACAGCTCTCTAGGTTTGATTAAGACAACTGATGGGAAAGTAAATGTTTACGTCTGTCTGTGCAGTTACAGAGAAAAGGGCAATAGTGTGTGTGAAAGGGAGAGAAGAGAGTGTGTGCATGTGTATGGGAGACAGGCGGAGGGGGCAGAGAGGGAAAGAGAGGGAGGGAGGATAGAGAGAGTGGGATAGAGAGAGAGAGAGTGGGAGAGGAGAGACAGAGAGAGAGAGAGTGAGTGCGAGAGAGAGAGTGAGTGCGAAAGAGAGAGGGTGTCCAGAATGAGATTCCTTTTTCTTTTTCTTCTTCCTTTTCTTTTTTCTTCTCAATATAACACAATTATAGAACATGTCAGTACACCCGTTCCAACGGTGGATAACATACATATACAAATATACATGTACATGGTGTGCATACATAACAGACAAAAAAGTGCATCCGTACAGACATCCATACAGACAAAGAGTTGGACAAAGTACTTCATAGACAGATATTTGCCTTGCACAACGAGTGAATGACTGCCTGTCACATGTGTTACATTCTAAATCTAAAATAAATACATATTACTCATTATCAGTTTTCTGTTGTCAAAATAGGCTTATAACAGAGCCAGTAAGAAAAAGGTGGGCAGTTCCCCCTGATCTTTGCATTGTATTATCTTTTTTGTATTTCAGCACAGTTGTTAAGGAAGCAGGAAAAAGGTTGGAAAGCACTTGTCGATTTTGCATTTGTATATAAATTGCTTAGCTTGAATATCACTAAGTCAAAGACTTGTCAGTTTTATGTCTATTTCTGTTCCAGACAATACAAGATTTTGTGTAAATTTTACATTTAGCGCTGTCTCACATTTTTCTGTCAATACTGTTTCCAGGGGCCCAAAAACGTTGATACAAGCACATTTCCAAAACATATGTTCAATGCTATCTTTTTCGTCATTGCGAAGCCACACTGAGTGTTAGCAGTGACTCCCATTTTGTTTAATACTCTGTTAGCAACTATTATTCTATGTATAATGCGCATTTGTAACCATTTAAGTTTTACATCTTTAATTTTTTGTGCTTTTATGAAAACTGTATTCCAATAAATATTTGACTTAAGTTTTTCACTCCATTTCAAGCAACAATACGAGAATGTTGTAATAGGGCCTTGTACCCTTTGGTGCAGAGTAGATTGTACTCAGCGAGATATTTACCTCATTTGCCATGTTATTACTAATAAGTGTTGTAGACGTCTTGATATATGTTTTATTGAACTGGTAAAACCCATTAAAAGCAAGAAATCAACCGTCATGCCAAACTTTGTATTAAATTCTGCAAGAGTCGAAACCGCCCATTTTCTTTATAAAATGAGCGATACAGTACACTCCATTGTAAACCCCACTGTGTGTATTTGATCATCTTGTTTCCGATCATCATATTCTTGTTATAGAAAACAGGTTCAAAAGAAGTTGAGATGTCGATTTTGGGTTTCACTTTACTAAAAAAAATTCCATAAGCTTTGAAGACGTCTGACCAGAAGGAATTATTTTTAACAGTTTGGTTAAAAAAAGCAGGGGCCGTAGCACTCTAATTGATGAAGAAACGGATACAACTCCATCGGAACGTTTCTCCATTTATGGTTTGATATCTTTAACTTTTTTCCATGTGAGTTTCAGAGCTAGAATATACGTTTTAATATCTGGAATATTTAGACCTCCACATTTTACACCCTTTTTTTGTCGTCTTTCTGGCAATTGTCTTGTTTTCCATTCCAAACAAATTGAAAACAATTTTTTGAAGATCTTTCCCAAAGTTATCAGGGGGGTCAGGGAGCAAAATCCACAAATAAACAGTTTTGACAGAAACATGACTTCAGTATAGCAAATCTTCTTAGCGGGGGAATGTCCTAAGCGACCAAATTTTTAACAGTTTTTTAACTTCGTCAATTTTTTTATTGTAGTTTATTGCTGAACACTCTTTTAAATCCCGGGTAAACCATATCCAAAGGGTCTTAAACAGTTGGGTTCCATACCATTTTTAAATGAGGCATAATTTTACTCGAATATTTTTTTTACCCAACCATATGGCCTTGTTTTGTCCGCGTTCAAAAACGGCCAGATACTTTTCCAAATTTATTAATTGCATCTATTGATTTTTCAAATGATTTTTTCTCTCCATTGTTCATTAGTTGTGTGTCATCTGCGAATTGAGATATTTTGTGTTCTGCTTTGCTTATCGAGATTCACTTGATATCACTATCTTCTCGAATCATGATTGCTAAAATTTCAACACAAAAATAAAAATGTATGGTGATATCGGGTCGCCCTGTCGGCACCCACGCTCTACTGTGAACCATTGGGTTATCTGTCCATTCACTATTACCGTTGATTTTATGTTTTTTTGTGAAAAGTATCTATCCATCTACAAAGGTCTTTTCCAAAACCAAATGTATTCGGATAGTTTATCAAGTCATAAATCAACCGAACGTTATCACCCATGTATCTGTTGGAAATGAAACCTGTCTGATCATCATCATTTAGTGATGGTAGTACTCTTTTAGTTCTGTTATCGATACAGGAAGATCCAATTTTGTATATGACATTAAGGAGAGAGATTGGTCTCCAGTTTTAATGTTATTTCTAGGTTTGTCGCCCTTGGAAAAACAAGTAATAATGCCTTCCTTTTGAGTGGTGGGTAGCTCGCCATCTTCAAATGCCTTATTTAAAATCTAACTACAAATGGTCCAAGTTTCTTCCAAAAACACTTGAAAAATTCTGCCCCAAAACCATCCGTACCAGGGCTTTTTTCATGTTTCATATTTTTCAACGCTGTTCCTGCTTCCTCTATTGTTATTTTCCCTTCTAATGATCTTGATTCCTCCTCAAATAGTTTTGGAATTTCCGTTACCAATTGTTCAATCTCACACTCTTCTAGGTCCTTGGCTTTATACAAATTACTATAAAAAAAAAAAAAAAAATCTTTATTTATGTCAAGTGGTTCTTTAATTTCCTCACCTTTTGCGTTAATGAGTTTTATCATTTGTTTAGAAACATAGTGCCTTTTCTCCAGGTTACAAAAGTATTTTGATATCTTTTCTCCTTCTGCCACCCACGTCGCTTTTGATCACAGTAGTACACCCTCCATTGTTTTCTTCCATAGTGCTACTAGTTCTTTATTTTTCTCTGCAATGTGCTTAATATCCGTCTCTGTTTTACTTTCTTTCTCTTCAAATAATTTAATATCTCTTAACAAACTTTCTTCTTTCTCTCGTGTTGTTTTCTTTTTCATTGTCGCATAAGAGATTGTTCGTGATCTTATTTTCATGAGCAAAAAATCAAAAAAACCCTTTTCAGAAACTGGAAGTTCAAGGTCAGATTTGGCAATGCCCGAGATACTTGCTTTATCGTAGTGGGGGGCTGCATATTGTTCTATAACATTATTTGTTTCATCATTACTTCATCAATGTATTTTTTAGTTCTAACATATTTTCAACGGCTTGTTTGGTTTTTGGGTTGTTTATATGTTTATAATCATAACAGTCTAACTGGGGGTCTAACACAAAATTCTAGTCGCCTACTATAATTGTATTATGGTTTTGGTATTTCTTTTTTAACCATTTCCGTTAGCTCTTCATAAAAAGCAGGTGTATCCCGGTTCGGTCCGTAAACACTGACAATAAAAATATCTTTATACTTCATTGAGAAGGAAACAAGAATGAAATTTCCGTTTCTATCTCGCTTTACAGCGTTGATTTTGAATTCAAAATTGTTCATAAACATTACTGCTATCCCCTTGAATTAGAGCTGTAAGATGCAAAGAAGCAATTATATCCCCATTCAGCTTTGACGTATGCTTCTAATTTGGTACTGAAATGCTGTCTTGCAAACAGTATATCGAGCAAGATTTTTGCTTCAGGTAATGGAAAACGTCTCTTCTCTTTCTAGTATTGCCAAGGCCTTGACAATTCAAAGACAATATTGTAATGCTATCCATAATCGACAGTATATAAACACAAAGTTACCAACACGTCAGAATTTTGGCAGCTGCTTCGCCAGGTACAACAGTAGTACAACAGACAATAGGTAAACAGTTCCATCTCCCATTCAATACAACACACCCGAACCACATCTAGAGCACACTGGATCATCACGTGAAAAAACCCGGGAATGACACAAAGGCCGAATATGCTGGTTAGGCAGCTAGTTCACACAAAATCTCGTTCACGCACGTGCATTTACACATAACCCCAGTGCCAAGCCGAACTAGGACTGTCTCAAAGTGCGTGAAAACATGGTCACAGGCACATGAAAACACTGTAACACGCTCAAACGTCTCCGGGCAAAAATATCCAAAGAAGCAAGCGGATCGCCTGGAGGAGAGAGGCGTGGAAAGAGGAAGCGCTAGACGATCTTCATTGAAAGGACGAGAGAGGGCCGTCGTCATTCAGACGAACACCGGAACCGTTTCAAAGGCAACGTTGGGGAAACTTCAAAGAGACGGAGTGGAGCGCAATACGGGCATTTCCCAGTGCGAAGATACCATCTTGAACTGAACTGAGATGTTGATTTATTGGGGCCAACGGCGCGGGAGCCGCCCCTCTGAAACTGCCATAACAACAACATAAACAGAAGAAGAAGAAACGTTAGTTAGCTAGTAATTGGATTTTAACGTCCCGTTGACCGCACAGGGTCACCTCAGGACAGTCAAACTTGGTCAGAAGTAAACACACATTTCAAAACCCTTCAAGTCGATCCATAAAACCAATCCCTATACAAACATAGATACTCAAACATCAAACACAAATTTTCGAAGAGTTAGTCCCTTTAACATTACCCCTTTTAAAGGAGCACATAAGGCTAGGACATGCTGGTATTATCGACCATTCCGTCTAAGTTATCGATACCAGATTAAAGAAAATATAATAAAGGAATGGAAAGAAACAAAACATTTTAAACGTTATATAAATGCAGAATGGCAAATAGCAATGCCATATGGCAGCAAGCTGTACATACCACCTACCAATTATCATCTCTTAGCTGTCAACAAGAGCCATACAAAAAATAGCCTAACTCTTAACAAAAAATGTTTGAGAATAATAGACCACTAGCAGAGAAATAACAATGCAGAAAGAGTAGGCCAACTAGGCCGAAAAAGGAGAGAGGCGGTAGGAAATCCAGACAGGGGAGAAAACAGACTTCCCCGGCCTTCCTTCCGAGAGAAGAAAAGAAAAAAAAAGTAATGGGATTTGAACGTCTAGGGAAGGGCACGGTGTTGGTAAGCAAGCTTTTCCTGCAGACACCGACCGCCCGTCAACTTCTCAGCTGCCTGGACAAAAGCTCTCGGACAGTATTGCACAGCCGTGACCCAGAGAAACACGCAAGACTCGTGGCTTTCACGCTTTCTCTTACTTTGGACTCCACGTTTGGAATTCACTCCTAAAAGACCTGTTCAAACATAAAAACTTTTCTTTTCTCACAGTACTTTCGCCCCAACTAATATGAATACCCAGTATCGCGCGCGCTCGAGAGAGTTCAGTTCAGTTCAGTTCAAGATGGTATCTATGCGCTCGGAAAAGCCCATATGCGCTCCACCCCGTCTTTCAGAAGTTTCCCCAACGTTACCTTTGAAACGATTCCAACGTTCGTCTGATTGACGCACGCGCGCGCAGATCAGTGTTATGTATGTATAAGTGGTTTGAATTTATTCCGGTTTTTGTTTTTCGGTTTGGTTGATTTGTTTTTTGTTTCGTGTTTGTTTTTTGCTTCAAACAATACTTTGTGTAAATTGCATTAACCCATTTATACCCACCGTCCCATTAACCCATTCATACCCACTGTCCCATTAACCCATTCATACCCACCGTCCCATAGTGAGGTTCGCCCTGATATAACCGTCATGGTTGACTGGGCGTAAAACACCAAGTTACCCGTATTCAGGACACACAGCTGGTTTTGTTAGTCTCTTTTAGCTGTGTGTCATTCTGGCATCCTGCTGACATGGACCGCTGAAGAGGGACTTCCTTTGTTCAAAGAAGAGGTGGTTGAGTATTTCTCCCTGTTGTTTTTTAGGGCATGGTAAATGTAGTATTATTATCACCGCCGTAACAAACACCACTACAACGCCTTTTAACAAGCAACAAGCAAAGAAGACAAGTAACTTTACAAACAGACGACGAAAGAAATGTAAACAATTATTTTTCTGTCGATTGATTGAAGTCAGTGTCGGCAAGACAGCTACATTGAGTCATCTCATTAGCTTCAGTGCTTGCTCGTAAAGTAACATCATGTTGTCCCTGTGTTGCTGGGGAAAAGGGAAGGATTTTTTTTGTCTACGCCGGTCTTCTGGCAATTAAATGTGTTTAGATGCAAGTGTATATGTGTTTTAATGAAGGGATCTGCACACACGCGTTGTAAGAACCAGCAATGTTGGTCCGACTGGGGTTCTCTCTCTCTCTCTCTCTCTCTCTCTCTCTCTCTCTCTCTCTCTCTCTCTCTCTCTCTCTCTCTCTCTCTGTGTGCTGTCTCTGTGTGTGTTTCTTTGTTTCTCTATCTCAGTCGCTGTCTGTCTGTCTGTCTGTCTGTCTGTCTGTCTCTCTCTCTCTCTCTCTCTCTCTCTCTCTCTCTCTCTCTCTCTCTCTCTCTCTCTCGTCAACCACAGACCCCCTCCCGCGAAGCCGTACCCGCAACCCATCAGCCCGTCACCTCCCCTCTTCAGCCCGGGACCGCCCGTCGTCAGCCCGAGACCGCCCGTCGTCAGCCCGAGACCGCCCGTCGTCAGCCCGAGACCGCTCTTCAGCAGTCAGAGTCCTCTCTTCGACAACTCGAGCTCTCCTTGAGCTGGCCGGCTGTCGCTGCTGACCAGCCCGACCCAGTCTCCTGCCAACCCCACGCTGGTGAGCGTCGAGCTGGCTCGGCCCAGTCTGACTCCAGCCCTGGTCAGCCAGATTCCAGCCCCGACCAGTCCCAGTCTGTCCGTGACCAGTCGTACTCTAGCCACAGTGAGAGTAACCACTGCGAGAGTCCGCCCATGTACCTGACTCGGGACCAGATATTCGACCCCCTGCAACATCTCCGGACTCGGACTTAAGCCCAACCCTCATCAACAGAGAGGTGTTGTCCAGTAGCCTTTTAGCAGACGATATGAACGATGTCGAGTCCCCAGTCCAAACATTAAAGAAAAAAGACGAATCAAACCGAACGGGAGTAGACGATCTAGAAGCGAGCAGTGTTTCGTTTGAGGATGAAACCCAGAAGCGGGTCCCTCAGACACGCAACAAGACTCTGAGTAGGCAAACACACCTTACAGACGGCTTTAGACGTTTAGGTCCCAAGAGGTCATCACGATGCAATGACGATTCAACAAGAGCCAACAGCTAGGGACTCGGCCCTGCCCATGTCACAGACAACAGTGCTCGGGCACCCCCAAAATCTCTTTTGTTCCTGACTTACAATGTCGAAGGTCTTTCTACCATTTCACAACAGAGTGTTAGGTCCCTTATAATGGCTTACGATTTTGTGCTCCTGACAGAACCATTTTTGGCTGACTTCCCCTCCCACCTGTTTCCTTTGTACACTGTCTTCGTCTCTCCAGGTATAAAACTCACCGACGCTCCAACAGGGCGTCTCTCGGGTGGTGTTGCTTTACTGGTTAGGAAACAGTTTGCTAGATTCATCAAGCAAATTCATGTAGAGTATGATTATTGTGTTGTACTTCAGCTTTCAAAAGAATTATTTGGGCTAGATAACGACTGTATTTTGCTAGGAATTTATTTACCCCCTTCAAATAGTATATATTACAAAGATTGCGAAATTGATAATGGAATATCATTGGTTGAAAACTGTATCTTTGACATCATTGAACAACACGGTGAACTCTCTTTTTTGGTGTTTGGTGACCTAAACGCAAGAACGGGAACTGCTAATGCAAACGAATGTGTACTACCAGACAGTGTTTTAGATGTGGAAAATGATAATGAGGATGCACAGAATCAATACTGCAGAGTCTAAAGATTTTCAGACGAATGACTTTGACCGATACCTTCTGTGTATATGCGAACAATTTAATTTAGTGATTCTGAATGGATGTTTGCCAGGAGACGAGGAGGGTAACTATACCTATATAGCACATAACGGTTCGAATGTAATTGATTATTTTTGCTTTCAAGATGCCTTGTTCACTTGGGAACCCGTCTAGCGGTGATTCCTAATATTGAATCAAAACATATGCCTGTAGAGCTAGAACTTGAACTTGTAGGTAATAATGATATATTTGTCGAACGACAGAGAAAAGTAAAAATACAAAAGTACATATGGGACGCGAATAAGGCACAAGATTATTACGACATGTTTTTTACAGAAGAAGTATCTGCGCTTTTTACACAGGCCACTGAACTTATTAATGATGACGTTGAAGCTGCTGTCAAAGTGTTTAACAGTGCTGTCAAACTCGCAGGAGACTGTATGAAAAAGACCGTTACAAGCGGTAATGTTAGTGGAAAACCTTGGTTTGACCTTGAATGCACCGTAAAACGTCGTGTCGTCCGTAAAGCGTTAAGAAAATTTAATGCAGTGAAAAGTGATTCCAATAGCAATGAATTCAGAATTAATTACATTGAAGAAAGAAGAGATTACAAACAACTTTCGAAAGAAAAAAAGAACTGTCCATAAGAAAACATTATTAAAACACTTGAAGAAAACGCAAAAGATGCTAGAAAGTTCTGGAGTACGATCAAATCCATAATGAAGAAAGAACAGCACATCAATTCAGTTACGTCTCAAGAATGGGTTGATCACTTCAGTAAAGTTCTAGACTGTGAATCTCTCCCTGTAAGTGATAACAAAGTTGAGAATAATGATTTTGGACCTGGGGAATCTGTCGACACACTGGACGCCGTCATTACTGTCTCAGAGGTACAGGCTGCAATTAAAGCGTTAAAGGACAACAAGGCTGCTGGCCCAGATGGACTAAGTAGCGAATTTTTTAGATATTCAGCCCCTTGTGTTTTACATTTCTTGACCAAATACTTCAATAAATTATTTAATACAGGTACGTTTCCTTCTGAATGGTCTGAATCGGTTATCCTTCCGATATACAAAAAGGGTGACTTTAATTCTCCCAATAATTATAGAGGAATATCATTGCTAAACGTAGGTGGTAAATTATATAGCTATATTTTAAATAAGCGTCTCACTCAATAGATTGAAGATAACAAAATGCTAAATGAAGCACAAGCAGGCTTCAGACAAGGCTATAGTACAATCGACCATGTGTTCACGCTCTTGGCTTTGGTACAGAAACAACTCCTTAACCATGGGAAATTGTATGTTTGTTTTATTGATTTTAGGAAAGCGTTTGACTAAGTTGATAGGAATACTCTATGGTTAATTCTTAGAAAAATGGTATCAGAGGCAAAATGTATGAAGCAGTCAAAAGTATGTATGAAGTTGTTAAGGCCAGAATTCGAGTAGGTGGTGATCTCACTGAAGCATTCATGTGTAGTCGAGGCCTCAAGCAAGGGGACAGCTGTAGCCCAGTTTTGTTCTCTCTTCTTATTAACGAATTTGCCAATGAAATTGTTCTAAAAGGCAAACACGGTATCTCACTATCACCAGATATCTTACAAATTTTGATTATGCTTTTTGCGGATGATGTTGTTCTCCTGTCTAACACCATTGTTGGCCTCCAACAACAGCTCAATGTGCTAAGGGACACGGCAAAAAGATTACACCTTGTTGTTAACTTTGAAAAATCCCAAGTAGTCATTTTTAGAAACGGCAGATACATAGCTGCTAGAGAGAAATGGTTTTATGACGGTATGAAACTGAAAATTGTTAACCACTACAAATACTTAGGTATAATATTTTCCACTGGCTTAACATTTTCGTATGCGCTTAAAGATATGTCCGACACAGCCAGGAAAGGTGTACTGGGTATTCTTAGGCTTCTGTGGAGGCTGGGAGAGCAATGTCCCAAGCTGTTCTTTAAGCTGTTTGATTGCTAAATCCAACCAATGCTAACCTATGGCTCTGAGGTTTGGGGAATTATGGCTGACTATTGTATAATTGAAAGTGTACGTCTATTTGCTATCAAAAATTCCTGAATGTTAGCACAAGAACACCAAGCGCACTAATTTATGGGGAAACCGGTAGATATCCTCTTTATGTAAATACATACACAAGATATATTAAATATTGGCTGAACCTTATAAGAATGCCAGATAGCCGCCTACCTTCCAAATCATACAAAATGCTTTATGACTTGCACTGTAAGAACAAGAATAACTGGGTCTCTTATGTTTGTTTTACATTGTATCGGTACGGCTTCGGATTCGTATGGGAAAACCAGGGTGTGTGTAATATGAAAAGATTTTTGTGCGAGTTTAGACAGCGGTTAATTGACTGCTGTCTTCAAGACTGGTACAGTACTATGGCTTCAAAGGACCGTCTTGCGTTCTATTCCTCAGTTAAAAAAAGCCATTCTCTTGCAGATTATTTGTTTACCATTAAAAAAGCAGTTTTAAGGAAGCATTTGGTCAGATTCAGATTAGGTGTATCCCCTTTAAAAACACATCGTCTGCGATATTCAGAAAGAACACCAGACATTTTTACCTGTCCATTCAGCGACACCAACGAATCAGAAATTCATTTTCCGTTAGTATGCCTAAAATACAAAGCGCTAAGAGAAACTTATTTGCCTGCTAAGTTTTATAACCGCCCATCTGCTTTTAAAGGTGGCAACCCTGTTAGCAGATACAAGACTATCCTTTGCACTAGCAATCTATATTTCCAAGGCCTTCGAGCTAAGAGCCAATAGTATTAGCAACGCGGTCCTAGCTTGATCGGGTATTGTGAGCCACATGCTTTTGTATTATTGTTCTTTTTCCCTTTTCCCCCCTTCTCATTTGTTGTGCTTGTAAGCGCGCTCGCGTGTTTATGTGTTATTTGTGTGTGCGCCCGCGAGTATGTGGGTGTGCGTGCGTGTGTGAGCGAGGTCGAACTTGCGTGAGTGCGTGCGTAGGTACGTGTGTGTGCGTGTGTGTGTGGGGGGGGGGGGGGAGAATCTTTGCTGTTATGATTGTTTATGCACGTCCCCCACCTCCCTGTTTGACATGTGCAGACCGCCTAATTCAATAAACCATTCGTTCGTTCTCTCTCTGTTTCTCTCTCTGTGTTTCTCTCTCTCATTTATGAGCCTACAATAACAACTTGAATATAACAAGGGTTTGTTCATGTACAGGGTCCTTAACAATGACGCCCCAGAGTACATATCTAACCTGTACACACACCCTCCCTCGCGCTATTCCAACTCTAGGAACTACCAGCTTTGTTTGCCTAGGCCAAGGATAGACACATTCATGTAGGGGAGCGGGGTGGGGAGTGACGGAAGCAGGCTGGAAGCATGAATGAAGTCACAAGTCAGAGGTTGCTATAACTTAACTTCTATTTACACCAACCAGGAAACAGTGTAGGCTCTCCCCTGAATCAGACGCATTGGTGCCCAGGGAACAGCTCACACTAAAAGACGACCTGCTTCTGCAGGGACACTGGAGGAAAGAGGACGCGGCGGGCCCAGCGCGCAAGTTTTAACACTTCAGATAATTAGAGCCATAAAACTCCCACACAATCAAAACAGAGAGAGGACGACAGGAAAGAAAAGGTTAAAGGGTCATGGCCCTGGACACACACAATGCACTCGGTTACATTCAAAACAAGTATATCCTTCTCTAGTGCTTTTCTATAGAGCAACCTACCTCTGACAGTCAGATCATGTCAGTCACTCAGCTCCTTCAAGCAAAAACTTGCAGTAAAAACGTGCCCACCTTAAGCAGTTACACAGGATGGATTGTGACAGAATACTGCTAGGGAGAGAGACAGACAGACAGTAAGGTTTTCGAGTGATTGCCATTGCAATGGATGGTCATTTGAGACCTACTTTGTACCTCATAGAACTCCGCCCAGTAGGGACTGACTTTCTTTTTTCTTGTTTTCCCTCTCCCTTATTGTTCTTTCAGTATAAGATAAGCATTGACTGCTTCTGTGTTTTTTTTCTCTGTTTTTTTTTTTTCTTTTTTTTTCTTGTTCTCTCCAGTAAAGCCATATGAATTGATCAGATGTTTTACTGCCTTGTTTGCTGGTTCTATGCTCATAATGAAAACTGGATGTATGCATGTGTGCTTCTGGCGCTGTGAGCACACTTGTTTTGGGGAAAATTTCATGTATAAAATGTAACTCACTCATTCTGCCTATATGTATGTGTATAAATGATTCCCTGTCATTTTATTTTACTCATCAGTAGCATAGCTGGACTAGTTGTTGCATTTTTTGACGAACCAAAAAACTACAATCCTTGTAAAAAAAGTTTTCGAGTTTAGATTCGTTCTCTCTCTGTCTTACCACCATGGCTTAACAAAGACATAAAGGAAAAAATCAGAGAGAGAGAAAACAAACTAAAGAAAAAAAATTTTTTTCCCTAAATAAAAAAAAATTTAAAAAATAAAGAAAAAATCTTGTGAGAAAACCCAAAAAAAAGAATACTTCCAAAAGCTCATGAGCGTGATAACAATATAGCATCTGTGTGGCGTGCTCAAAATTTTTTTTTACGAAAGGAATCGTTCTACTTCTGCCGACACCCCGAAGAACCCGAAATTTTTTCTAACTTTTTTTGTTTTCAAATCATTAATAGAACCAAGAACAAATGTATACGAGTGCTCAAATTCTCTACACGATTTCTGCAAACAAAAAAGTAGCGGACAAGATCTGTTTGTCATCCCATATTTCCCCGTTTAGGAACTAGGCAAATACATATTGAGGCTGGAAAAAAAAAACTCGTCTGGTCTGGATGGTATAAGCAACCACTACTAAAATTGCATTGCCATACAAAATAGACTCCTTACATATTTTTAATTTTGCATTGAAAAAACTTTTTTTCGTCTGAGCTTAAAAAACCCAAAGGGGTTCCCCTTTCAAAACACGGAAAAAACAAACCAAACCCAATTACAGACCAATATCACTTCTGTCTGTTTCCTCAAAGCTTCTCAAAAAGCATGTGCACATTTATTTAAATGATTACTTAGGAAAGCGGCAACTCCTTTCCCCCCTTTCGTCTGGATTTGCGAAATCCCTGCAACACTGATTGGCACTAACAAATTCTTGGCTAACAGCCATGAATAAATCGGAGGTGTCTGGAGTAGTTTTCCTAGCCCCAAAAAAAGCTTTGACCTGGTTGATCACGTATTCTATTGAAGAAGCTCGCCATTTATCTTAAAAAAACTAATTCTCTCCATTTTATTATTTTTATTTTCATAAAGAACGCAATGCGTCTTACTCCATGGCTCTTATTCCCCCAAAGATCGTAAATATGGTGTACCACAAGGTTCTGTTTTGGGACCTATTATTTTTAGTCTCTTTATCAATGACCTTCCATTACAGTGAAAAATACTCTGTTCATTGTGACTGCTGGCAGATGACACAAGGCTGACACATCTGGAAAAAATATTATCAAATCAGAAGCAATATGCAAACAGCTTAGATCAGGTATTTTAAATTTGTGTGATAATCATATGGGCATCAATCCCATCAAGACCCAAGTCCATGACAATCGTACCCGACAGAAACCCAATTGTCACCCCTTTAACTGATCTCGTTCTAAACGGGGCGAAAAAGATCGTGTCAAACCCGTCTTTTAGGTAAAACCATAGACAATAAACTACGCTGGGGCTCACATACTAAAAATGTGTGTAAAAAATTTCAAGAGAGCTTCCTTCTGTCGAAAATTTAAAATCATCGTAGACATTGAACCCAAAAAATTTTCTTCAATGTCCACATTAAAACCCCACATTGATTAGCGTCAGTCGTGTGGGACGGGGTAGTGATTTTCTCAAAAAAAGATTTAAAAACTCTCAAGAAGAGCGTAAAGTTAATCTTTTAGATACAACCCTCTCTGACCAGAAATTAAAAGAGATGAGAAAAATGAGCCTACAAAAACCCAAATTGAATATAAAAGGGTTTTTTCATGTCGGGGCCTTACAATGAGGCCCCGAGTACATATCTAACCCGTTTCAAACACACCCCCTCACGTTTTAATTTTAGGAACTATCACCTGTTTGCCTAGGCCCAAGGGAAAAACATATTCAAAAAGTATATCCTTTCTGGTGCTTATCTGTGGAACAAACCCACTCTGAAGTCATCTTTGTCACTCAGCTCCTTCAAGCGAAACTTCGGGCCCCCTTGAAGTAGTAAAATCATGGGTTGTGACTTAATACTGCTTTAGAGAGAGAGAGAGGTTTTGAGTGATTGCCATTGCAATGATTGGGCTTTGAGACCTATTTTTTACACCCCTAAATCCCCCAGTCCTCCGACTGCTTGTGAGAGTGCCCCCCCCCCCCCCCCTTTTTTCTTTATAAGAGAAGCTTATGCTTTTTTTCTTTTTTCTCTCCAATCTGGTGTTAAAGGAATTTTTTACGTTATTTCTGGGTTGTATGCTCTAATGTATAACGAGGATGTATGCATGTGTACATCTGGCGCTGTGAACCCTATGTTTTTTTGTGGAAATTCTCATGTATCAAAAATTTTACTCACTCATTCATGCCTGTATTTTATAAATGTTCTGTAAATTTTTTATTTACTCATCATAGATTCGCAAGGGCTGTTGTTAGACGGGTTTTTTTACGAACCTAAACTACAATCCTTGTAAAATAAAGTTTTAGAGTTCGAGTTTCAGTTCTCTGTCTCTCTGAGACAGTGAGAGAGACTGAGGTTTTCGAGTGATTGCCATTGCAACAACTGGTCATTTGAGACATATTTTATACACCCATACAACTCCGCCCAGTCCTTCCGACTGCTTGTGAGAGCGCCCCCCCCCCCCCCCCCCCCCCCGCCCTCGTTCGTATGTTGTGAAGTTTTACACAGAAATTAGTTTTTGTTTTGTTTTTAAGTCGTTTTTTCTCTCGCATAATTAATTGTATTCTTGTTTGATGTATTGAGTGTGCTGTGTTTGTCATCAGGGACAGATTTGCAAAAAGCCACTCGTGCTTAAATCTTTATCCCTGTGTAATCAAGTATTATCTTCTCTCTCTCTCTCTCTCTCTCTCTCTCTCTCTCTCTCTCTCTCTCTCTCTCTCTCTCTCTCTCTCTCTCTCTCTCTCTCTCAGTGTCAGCGTGTGTTAACAAAAAAAATTAATACTTTTTGTACTTTCTAAATTTATGTATATATATATATATATGTTCAGTGCCCCCCTCCCCCCCCCCCCACCCCCCTTTTTTCTTTTCTTTTTGTTGTTGTTGTAATAATTGTTTTTTATTTAATTTAATTTATGTGAAGCTTAGAAAAGCCTAGTTGTTAGACATGTTTTAAGTTTTGTTGTTGCTTTGATTGTTCTCTCTCTCTCTCTTGCAATATTTTTTATCATTATTTATTTGTAGCTTAGAAAAGCCTAGTTGTTAGACATGTTTTTATTTTTCGTTGCTTTGTTTGTTCTGGATGAGATTCTCCCCCCCCCCCCCCCCCCCCCCCCCCCCCCACCTTCTTCGCCCTAAACGTATATGAACTAATATCCTGTACACTTTTCATGTATTTTTGAGTTTTGTTGTATCTGAAATGCATGTGTATGTGTAGTATTAGTAGAATTAGTCCCTCATGGGCGAGAGCTGGATGTAAAAAGACCCTGTGTCTACTCCACTACCCTCGTAAAATAAAGTTCATTCATTCATTCATTCATTCTCTCTCTCTCTCTCTCTCTCTCTCTCTCTCTCTCCTCTCTCTCTCTCTCCTCTCTCTCTCTCTCTCTCTCCAATCCTTGTAAAATAAAGTTTTCGAGTTTCGAGTTTCTCTCTCTCTCTCTCTCTCTCTCTCTCTCTCTCTCTCTCTCTCTCTCTCTCTCTCTCTCTCTCTCTCTCATAATGTGATTACGTGCACATAATTCCTAATTGTGTCTTTTGACGCTAATAGGCCAGCATATTCACAGTTGGGCTTGCGCGGCGAGGTAAGTAGATAACCCAGTGTTTTACGCCCAGTCAACCAGTACGGCAGCATCAGCGGTGAGGACCAAGGCAACAGTGGCCGCCGGCTCGGTAGCGCCGCCTTGGCAGCTGGGGGCCGTGCTGGGAACTGCATGAGGTATCATGAAGTAAGTAAACATGGTGCTTAACGTCCACATAAACCATAAGGCTTATTGGGGACCGGGAGAAGGTGGTGAAAGGGGTATGGGGGTGGGGGAAGAGGGATATACCTACCGCTACACTGTCACCACCAAAGTAACTCCTGCATTAAGATGGGCAGTGATGAGGGCCGTTTTAATGTGTCATTAATTGTGAGGGACAAAGTCACAAGACAGTGTCCACAAACCACAACCTTTTTGGAGAGAAAGGAGATCCGATGCAGAATCGAGCCGACGCCCTTCTGCCTTACCGCTGAGCCAAAGCGACCCAAAGTTCAGGAGCTGTGTGAAAGTGGGGGTGGCCGTCCTAATGAGCCTTACGGTTTCTGTGGACGTAAAGCAACATTGAACCAGGCTTAGGCATTGGCCACAGTTTGTCCTTTACATGTCAACCGACATCCGAGGACATGAAGATCTGCATCATTGTCGTCAACCAGAGCGACTTACACGACGTAACTATCATGACGTGCGCTGATCTACTTTCCCCACAGGGTCACTGCAACGGCATTACCGCTGCCTCGCTTTTTACCAGTGTGGATTTACACACCTCATTTGCGTCAGAGGACTGCCTGCCTCTGATCTTAACGTTGAAAATAGCCTGAATATGGATGCAGACACGATGGGGGATGCGGGTACAAATTTTGACGACGAAAAAGTGAAATGGACGTTTGGCAAAGGTAACGAAGTTAACGTTGACAATGACGTGAACCGGAGCGGAGGTTCGGCGGTTGATGTATGTATAGTGATGCATGTATTTATAGACCATGAGCCAGCCTATACCCCATCCCCCCTCCCCCGGAGATTTTACCACATAGTAATTTCTGGGTACCTTGACCATCAAAGTACACAGTTCAGGTTGTCTGCAAGTGAGCTGTTGCTGTTTGTGTCTGTGGTGCTGGTTCTAATGAAATACACTATGAGCACTATATGGAATTCCAAATTGCGATGACCTTGTCTCTTAGCAACTCATTTATTATGACAAAAAAAGCCATTTCCATATATTGTTTTGTTGTTTGAACAGTTTATTATGTTGTAGCTTTCCGTTTCTCTCTGTCTTAACTGTGTCCTTGTTATGGGCACTGCGGACGCAGAAATATTAAGGTCCCTCTGTTAAAAACCCAGAGCTGACGAATGTTGTCCCTTAAAAGCACGAAGTAGGTCAGAATATAGCCAAGTATGCTTAGTCAGTGCCATAATTTCTTCCTTGTCCTAATTTCCGCTTTCCCGGTCCATTCACCTTCATTTTTTTCCAGATCCTCTCCATACTTTTCAGTTGCGTTTAGTCTTGGCTGAAGCGAATTCCGGCGTTAGCGTGCGAAATAAAATAGGTCACACTGCTCATAGTCAATTGATTTAAGCAGGTTCTCATACTGAGTGCCTGCAGAATATAAATAGGCACCAAAACGTGTGTTACTGTGCCTCAAAAAGGTGAATTAGACATACTTGGATCTGATCAATTGTTTTTTTAATTTGTACTGAATGCGTTACAGGGAATCTGTCTGGAAGTATCTTTTGCAGTTGTAGATAGTGATATGTGCTAATTATTGACTGTTTTGGTTGGGATGTTTGCTATTGATAGTGTTCTGTGTAGAAACAGTGAGCCAGCTTTTTGCTCGTAAGAAACAGTGATTGTGATTTGTGCGAAGTGACCTTGTGCGGTTGTCAATGCATACAAATCCAAGAACTAAATAACTTAAACATGTGCAATGGTCCAGTCCTGATATGGTGGATGAATATGAGTATATATCGAATCTGCATGGGAATCACACATTGTGCTACTTTATGAATGACTGCAGAATTATTTTGAAACAAAAGAACCCATCGGAAGGGAGTGATGTAAGATCCTCCAAAAAGCGAGAACAGCAAATCCGTCAGAACCACAATGCTAGGTGTTGCCCAGTGACAGATGACTTTTTGTGAAAAGACTTGAATACAAGGAAACAACATGTTAAAAACATTAGTCAAATGTATGGCAAAAACAGCTGAGGATTCTGCCAAGAAGCAACAAAAGAAATCAAGATCAGCACATCCTTTTGAAGGTGCAGATACTGACTTGGCTGCTCGAGAAGCACATTACCATGCCACCTGTCGGAGAGATTACACTCGAGAGGATGACAGACACCAGGAAAACCATCAAAGACACTAAAACCATTGAAGAACAAGCTTCCAACAAGACCATATAAAAATTATTTTCCGTACATTGTTCAGTATGTTATGGGCAGAATCGTTTAGAGATAAAGAGATTACCACGTTAAGGAAAAATTATGAAACTGGAACATTCCATGCATCTTCTCCGTAGAGGTAAATAAGTGATAGGTGTCAACAAACTGTGTCAACACACCTTATCCTTGTTGAACAGTCACAATGCCACCATGCAGAGATGCATTGATAATGCACATCGAAAGGGCCAGCTTTCAAGCACTCTATGATGACTATCAAAAATACACAAAGCATGAGAATCTTGATGGCTTCAGGTTTGAGGCTGACATATATGTCTAAGCTGGACATGCATTCAGTGTCACTCAAAGTAAGGGACATTCAGGTTTGGCAACCTTCTATGGCACCGGCTTTGGTACCTGTCAGATAGTTTCAGAAAGTAACTAATGATTTGTCAAATCATTGACAGTGTGGACAATCACTTTGGTAATATCTTTGACATTTCCTAGCTGTTCGTCTGTATTCTTGGCATAATAGCAAAGAACCTGCTGACTGTAAGCTGATACATGAAACTGTCCAGCAGTTGCATGCTGAATTAAGCCAAACCGGTGACATCAGGCTCCTAAACCTAAACTGTTTTACTGAGACATAACAAAGGCAAAACTGGTAGTTTTACTTACAGCGGACAGTTTCTTGCCTATCTTCCAAGGGGTATAGAGTACTGTGAAACTGATTTCATGTTAAATGGAGGTAGACCAGTGAATAAGTCAGCACCTGCAGCGGTTTTGTGGAATAGTTTATTGAGGTTTGAACATATGTGCATTTTTGTAAAGGTTGCTTAACTTTTTAACTTGAGTATATTTTATTCCGTGACGTCATCCATTAATGTAGGTGTTAATCAAACATTTTCTGTGACTCTTTGTCGCCGTGATACATTTGGTGGTAAATGAAGCACTTTTGTTCAATATTTTTACTCGAGCATTGTACAAAATTATGCAACGTGACATTCTTTATTTTTTAATCTTCATTAATCCCACACGCGTAGTTCAGGCCACCATACCTGGGTAAGACAACAGCAGCCGTAAGAGCAGTGCTACCCATTGATACCAGCATGTGAGTATTTTTGTGTGTCCAAAGAATGGTATAGCTGCCTG
Organism: Alviniconcha marisindica; assembly: GCA_018857735.1. Classification (NCBI taxonomy): domain Eukaryota; kingdom Metazoa; phylum Mollusca; class Gastropoda; family Provannidae; genus Alviniconcha; species Alviniconcha marisindica. The sequence goes on along the minus strand of JABMCL010002179.1, from coordinate 964,457 downwards.
TTGTTTGGGATTTGTAGGGGACACGCCCATTTTAATACATGCGATTAAGCTGCTATGTACCATCTCAGATAATCCCTAAAAGCAGAGTAGTTCATCTTGCAGACAAGCAGATATTGAAAAGACACATACTGAGCTATCCAAAAATCATTGTCTCCAAAATCACCGGGGGGGGGGGGGGGGGGGGTTCGATACCTGGCCCATGGACTATTATGTATGTAGTGATGTTACGTTGAAAATGATGTGAATAGGACTGGTGGTGTAGCGGTTGATGTATGTAGTGATGTATGTAGTGATGTACTTAGTGATGTTAATGTTGAAAATGACGTGAACGGGAGTGGGAGAGTGATTGTTGATGTATGTAGTGATATTAACGTTGGAAATGACATGAATAGGAGTGGAAGTGTAGTGGTTGATGTGCGTAATGGTGTGTGTGATGCCAGCATTGAAATTGACGTGAAAAGGAGCGGAAAGGTAGTGGTTGATGTATGTAGTGATGTCAATATTGAAAATGACATAAACAGGAGTGGAGGTGTAGTGTTTGATGTGTGTAATGACGTCAACATTGAAAAGGACGTGAACAGGAGTGAAGGGGTAGTGCTCGATGTGTGTAATGATGTCAGCATTGAAAAGGACGTGAGCAGGAGTATGGGTGTATCAACTGATGTGTGTGGTGAGGTATGTAATGATGTTAACACTAAAAATGACGTGAATAGGAGTGGAGGTATAGCGGTTGATGTGTGCAATAATGTCAACATTGAAAATGACATGAACATGAGTGGAGGTGTATTGGTTGATGTATGTAGTGATGTTAACGGTGAAAATGACGTGAACATGAGTGGAGGGGTAGCGGTTGATGTGTGTGGTGATGTCAACATCGGAAAGGACAGGATCTAGGAGCAGGAGTGAAGGTGTATCGGCTGATATGTGTAGTGATGTATTTAATGATGCTAACACTAAAAATAACGTGAATAGGAGTGAAAGTGTGGTGGTTGATGTATGCAATGATGTTAGTGATGTAAATGTGGAAGATGAAGGGAGCACTACTGCTAATAATGAGAATGACGGGACCAGGGATGTTCCAAACAATGCAGGAGTAAGTGCCACCTGCTGTTTAAAATAGTGTCACTAAATGTGTGTGGATTGATGTCGAAAATGAAATATCCGGAATTCCGCAAAATGTTGGTGTCGAATGATATTATCTGCTTAATTGAAACAAAAATGGACGATCTTGGCATCTTCGATTTTGATGGATTCACCTGCTTTATGAAAAATAGAAGCATCTATAAAAGGAAATCGGGGGATGCTAGTGAGAAATCGGATCTTAAATATGGTGAAGATAGTGAAGCATGCAGATTTTCAAAGACGAATTGAGAAAAGTTTACATAAGTTTTATTGTTTTGTAGACTTTTATGTCTTTAATGATGGACTATTTTTTTAAGTACCGTGTGAGATCCAAAACGACACTAATTGTAAGAAATTACTTGTTTGTGCTCTGTATATACCTCCAGATGGGTCTGTCTGCAGTAACAGAAGCTTTTTTACTGAGTTGGAAGAAACACTTCTGCACATAAACCTGGATAATGTCCTTATCATTGGTGATTTAAACGCAAGAACTGGGGATTCGAGCGACTATATTTGGGATACTACGGGTCTAAATAATGTACTGGATGATGTTGGTACAAATGAACTCATGAAAATGTACAATATCCAACAAGACAGAAGGTCGCAGGACGTAGGTAAGAATAACTATGGCCATGCGCTCATTGATTTTTGTATTAGTCAGCGTCTTTTGATTGTAAATGGTAGAGTTGGCAGAGACGCTGATTTGGGAAAATTGACCTGTAAAAACGCTAGCCTTTTTGACTGTTATTGCGTCGCCGTGTGTTTTTCCATGCATTTGTGACTTTTATGTGAATGTTTATCTGATATTCATTGCCCTGTATTTGTAAAACTGAAAACTGTTACTGATGGCCACGAAGCAACCCAGAACGTAAACGTTAATCAGTGCTTGATGGGGTTTGCTAAACCTGTTTGGAGACCAGGAGCTGAGCGTGATTATTTAGCTGAAATTGACGAGGGAGGAGTAGGTAATTTGTGATCGTATGCAAAAGTTGCTAGAAAACACTGACAGTGTTAACCAATCTGATATCGACGACATAACGGATGGTATATGCAGCTTAATGACAAATGCAGCTGTTAGACTGGATATGTACAAGAGTCAAGCCTGTATGAGAGAGGACAAAGGCGAAACAATTCAAAATGAGCCAAGAAGACAGGAGATAAAAACGAATAAATACCCTTGGTTTGATGCGGAATGCAAGAAGAAAAGGGACGAGCATCGAAAAGCTAAAGGTATGCATAAACGTCATGCTAATTATTATACCAAAGGAGCGAGAGCACGTGCGCATAAAGAGTATTAAAAAAAGTTCTAAAGAGAAAAAGCCGAATGCACACGAAAGTGTTCCACGAAAGGATAAGATTATTGCGTTCTTCGGATCCACGTGCATACTGGAGAATCCTGAACAGCGATAACCGTCAAAAGAAGCATACTGTAGATGGCATTAGCCATGATCTTTTTGTTGAGCATTTTGAGAAGGTGGGCAACATCCCCGAGGAAGAACTTCTTCATACATTTGATAACGAAGCTGATATATTTGTAAAAACAAAATGATTTTTAATTGAAAAAATGATATTTTCGGGGCGGGACGAAGTTTTGAAATGTATCAAGAACCTTAAAAATAATCAATCCTGTGGGTATGATGGAATACTTAATGAATTCCTAAAGACTTCTTCTAAATTGCTAATCGCAGTTACTATGCTATTTAATATTGTACTGTAGACAGGTAAAATTCCACACGCTTGGTCCATTGGCTATATTAGTCTTGCTTATAAAGGAAAAGGTAAAGAGAATGACCCAGATAACTATAGGGGTATAACTGTGCTGAGTTGTTTTGGAAAACTCTTTACTAGTGTGATAAACGATCGAATTCATTGTTTTTTAGAAACCAGTGACATTCTCGGTACTGAACAATCAGGTTTTAGGAAAGGGCATTCGACGATAGATCATGTTTTTGCTTTACATTGTCTCATTGATTTATATTTGCAGCGGGGGGAAAAAAGGTTATTTTGTGCGTTTATTGACTATAAAAAGGCCTTTGACAGTGTGCAGCGCGGATTGTTGTGGGGAAAACTGTTAAATTCTGGTGTGAATGGAAAGGTTCTACGTGTGATACGAGATATGTATGCTAAAGCAAAATCATGTGTGAAAACTAGGCATGGTCTATCGCAGTTTTTTGTCTCAAACGTTGGTCTGCGTCAGGGGGAAAATATGTCGCCAGTTTTGTTTTTGCTGTTTTTGAATGACTTGCAAGGTTTTCTTACGAGTAAAAATGTTCAGGGCCTAAAACTGTTTTAATTGCTGTGTGTGGTACTTTAATTAATTGTTTTAATTATTATATTACCTTGTCAAAGTAAGACTCTTTTGTTGGTGGTGTTGTGTTTGTTGTATTGTTCTCTTAACTTATGTAGTATTATTTTACGAACCCGCCATGACCACAACAAAACTGCCCGTTGTGGGATGATTAAAAAAAAAATGAATTTAACTACCATTTGCATTGGTCCAGGATGTGTGCCTTCAAGATATCGATTTTATATTTATATATATTGTTGTTGTTGTTGTTGTTGTATTTTTTGTTTTGTTTGTACTTGTTTCTATTGTTGTACGCGGATGACACAGTTGTACTAGCCGAATGTCCTGAAGATTTGCAGAGAGCGTTAGATATGCTCAGAATATATTGTGAAGTCTGGGGTCTCGATATTAATGTTAGGAAAACCAAAGTCACCATATTTTCAAAGGGGAAGATCAGAAACATGCCGAAATTCAATTTTAATCAGGAAACTGTTGACGTTGATGGGGATTATAAATATTTGGGAGTAAAATTTAACTATAATAACAAGTTAAAAAAGGCACAACAGTTACAGTTTTCACTTGCAAACAGGGCTATGTTCTCATTGTTATGGAAATGTCGGCAGCATAATTTGCCACTAGATATACAATTAGAACTTTTTGAAAACTGTGTGCACCCAGTCCTTTTGTATGGTTGTGAAATATGGGCGCGTGAGAAGATGGATGTAATCTCAAAACTACAGCTTCGATTTTTAAAACTGAACATAGGTGTCAAAGTTACAACCCCAACATGTATGGTGCTTGGGGTAGTGGGAAGATATCCGATAGAAATTGAAGCAAAATGCAGGATGTTAGGATTTTGGTATGGTTTCTGCAATACCTCTCACTCTGAATCGCCTAAGATTTCTAACCTAATGTTTCAGCTATGTTCAAAGTTGTATTATGCATGTGGTTATAAACTCCCGTGGCTTATGAAAACGCATTCGTTATTAGGTAGTTTAGGATTTTCCTATATTTGGTCTAACCAAGTTCATACCATCGAAAGTTTTAAGTGTATAGTGAAGCAAAGACTAGGGGATCAATTTATACAAGAATGGCAAAGCAGAGTTGCAGAAAATAGTGTCTGTTGTAATTATTGTTTATTTAAAAGGAAATTTTGCTTTGAGGAATATCTAACTTATCTCCCATCTACCCTAAGACAAAGAGTATTGAAATTTTGACACAGACTACCAATCCAGCAAAGACGATCGTTAGGTATTCCAAGGGACGAAAGAATATGTACTGGTTGTGACAGTAGTGAGGTAGGAGATGAATTTAACTATTTGCTTAACTGTTCCAATGAAAATGTCAAAAGAAACCGTACTAAGTATGTTGATAAATATTATACACATCATCCCAACGTGCCTAAATTATGTAGCTGATGAATATGACTTCAAAATCTATTAGTTGTATCTTTGAGTTATTTTGATTAAGCCAATAACGAAACACAACGAGAAAAGAAATATATATTTTTTGCGCCTTAGCCTTACATATTTATAACAACTTTGATTTGTGTTTGAGCATTTTTTTTCTTTCTTATATATAAAGTGTGGTAGTTATTTATTAGTAGTACTCATGCACTTGTTCATAAGGAATGTCGTGTGCGAATGTAACTTTGCTTTCTAGCCCCAAGCGGCAAAAAGCTCAATAAAACCTTGAACGTTGAAACCTTGTACAAACCTGCTATTTCGGTAGGCTGCAATACCTAGCTGTCCGTTGTACCCGATTTCCATGCTGTTCATCTTCAGTTCACAGTGCTAGACGTTGATGATAGGGTTGTTTCTGCTGATGGTTGTCTTTCTGCCCTCCGCATGCCTGTCGGCGGCCCTGGCGAGGTTAATTAACATTATTTGTTTTTCAGTTGACTTGCAGGTCAATTTTCAGACATACCGCGACATACCCGTCCACTCGTGTATCACTGTGTCCACAACTGCCCCCGAAACTAATGTAGTAGGTCACTGTCAGAGGTCATAATTTATAGGTTCTGCAGCTACTCGCATACTACCCAGAAACCTACCCAGTCGTTAGCGTAGCTGACTCTATCCGTGATGGTTTGAAACTGTATGCATAGACACATGTCCAAGAAGACAATTATCTCCCAACTCAAAAAGCTTCCCGTTCATTAACCTTTACCGTCTCTCTATTTTTTTTCTGGTTTCCATGGCAACCCCTATAATCGGCTGTGGCGTACATGCTCAAAAAGTAAAAGTAATCGTTCTCCCCCCCCCCCCCTCCCCCCCCCCCCCCCCCCTTCTTTGTCAGCTCTCCTTTGTCCCCTCAAACTCTTACATTAACACACGCACATACACTGTCTATGACGTGCGTGCAGTTATAAATGTTCTAGAGTTTTTTGTGGCCGTGTTAAAATATTAGTCTATTGATTATTCTATTTCCTACTGTGCACCGTAAGACACATTTCCTTGTAAACTTGTACTGGGACAATAAATCTTGTGATTCTGATATTATACGTCCGTAGGTCCATAATGTTTACCGCCGTGCTGGCTTTTCTTGCCACAGCCCACGGATCGTTTCCGCGTTGTAACCGCCAAATTTATTCATCCTACCAACTTTAGCCCACATTGATCTCATGCTTGCTGAACATCAATGGCTTCATGACGTCTACTGTTCCGTTCCGCGGCCAGAATTACACGCAGTATATAAATCATCGCCTGCCACTGCCGCTGATATCAGAGTTCAGGAGCTGTGTGAGAGTCGAGGTGGCCGTCCTGGGCTGTCCGTCCTAACGAGCCTTCTGGTTTCCGTGGACGTAAAGCTGTATTGAACCTTGCTTCGGCATTGGTCTCAGCTTGTCCCTAATATGTCAGCTGACATCCGAGGACATTAAGCAACACTACCTACCACTGCCGCTGAGCCGGTTTGGCCTAGCGGTAAGGCGTAGGCTGGTAAGCAGAAGGACCTCGGTTCGATACCGCATCGGCTCTCCATTTTCTTCAAAAGTTGTGGTCTGTGGACACTGTCTTGTGACTTTGTCCCTCATAATTAATGAAACATTAAAATGGTTCTCATCGCTGCCCATTTTAATACAGGATCGAGTCATTGTCTGGTGGTGACAGTGTAGCGATAGGTATATAATCTCCTTCTTTCCCACCTCCATACCCCTTCACCCCCATTCTCCCCGTCCCTAATAAGCCTTAAGGTTTATGTGGACGTTAAGCACCATGTTTATTGTCTACTTACTTACTGCTGCGTCACGTGAGCCGGTTTGGCCTAGCGGTAAGGAGTTAGGCTGGTAAGCAGAAGGGCTTCGGCTCGATTCCGTTTCGGCTCTCCTTTCTCTTCAAAGTGGTTGTGGTTTGTGGACACTGTTTTGTGACTTTGTCCTCAAAATTAATGAAACATTAAAATGGCTCTCATCGCTGCCTATCTCTGGTTAATGTAGGAGTCATTCTGGTGGTGACAGTGTAGCGATAAGTATATAATCTCTCTCTCCCCCCACCTCCAGACCCCCTTCCCCCACCTTCTCCCCTTCCCTAATACGCCTTGTGGTTTCTGTGGACGTTAAACATCATGCTTACTTACTGCCGCGTCAGTGTCAGAGCTCAAGAGCCGTGTGAAAGTCGAGGTGGCCGCCTTTGTTTCAGTGTTGCTTTACGTCCACAGAAACTATCAGGCTTATTAAGGACGGGGAGCCCAGGACGGCCACCTCGACTTTCACACGGCCCCTGAGCTCTCAGGTGGCCGTCCTGTGGTCCTGTGGTCCCTGTCCCTAATAGTCCGTACGGTCTCTGTGACCATAAAGCAACACTGAACTGGACTCGCCTCAATGGCTGTCCACACGTCATCGAGTGGATGAGCCTGGACTTGTGGAGGTGAGAGTCCGGTGTCACTCACAACAGCCTTACATCAAGACGTGCTTTTTCCTCAGTCGCTCCTTAAGCGGTTCCATTCCGCTTCACCTCAACTGGTACGGAGTGAGCGAGGAGTGTATACAGAGACACGATGACAGGTATGGTGAACAGGTACCATGGTGAACAGGTACCACCAAAGAAACGGAAAACAAAGATGGCTATCTTAAAAGTAATCCTGTCTTTGACTGGCAGCCAGTAAAGTGCCTTGAGCAATGCATGGTCTAACATGCTCATTTCTGCTCTTGCAAAAAATAACGTTCGCTGCGTGGTTTTGAATTGTTTGCAGCCTGTACATCTGATCACAGTTGATGTCAATTATAATGAACAAGGGGTTGTAGTAGTCCATCCGACTGACAACAAAAGAACACACAAGATGAGCAGTGGCTATTTCTATTTCGCCTCACTGCTTGTGTTTTAGTGTGTTTTTTATAAGTAATAGTCTGTTTCGCCTCACTGCTTGTGTTTTAGTGTTTTCTATAAGTAATAGTCTGTTTCGCCTCACTGCTTGTGTTTTAGTGTTTTTCTTTCGTCTCAGTGATTGTTTTCCGTAAGTAATGTATAGTCTATTTCGCCTCATTGTTTGTATTTTAGTTTTCTGTAATATATAGTCTATTTCGCCTCACTGCTAGTGTTTCATTGTTTCCATAAGTAAAATATTGTCTGTTTTGCCACACTGCTTGTATTTTAGTGTTTTCCATAAGTAATACATAGTCTATTTCGGCGCACTGCTTGCATTTTAGTTTTTTGTTTTTGTTTTTTGTGGGGGGTTTCTTTTCTGGGGGGTGGGGGTGGGGGGGGGGGGGAGTAATATATAGTCTATTTCGTCTCAAAGGTTGTATTTTATTGATTTCTGTAATATATAGTCTATTTCGCCTCGCTGCTTATGTTTTATTGTTTTCCGTAATATGTAGCCTATTTCGCCTCACTGCATGTATTTTCTGTAATATACAGTCTGTTTCACCTCACTGCTTGTGTTTTCTGTAAGTAATATACAGTATGTTTCACCTCACTGCTTGTGTTTTTGTTTTCCATAAGTAATATATAGTGTATTTCGCCTCACTGCTTGTGTTAAGTTTTCTGCAAGCAATATAGTCTATTTCGCCTCACTGCGTGTGTGTTATTATTTTCTGTAATATATAGTCTATTTCGTCTCACTGCTTATGTTTTATTGTTTTCGGTCGTGGTCTATTTTTCCACTGCTTGTGTTTTAGTGTTTTCTGTAATACATAGTCTATTTCGCCTCACTGCTGGTGTTTTAATGTTTTCTGTAACATAGTCGATTTCGCCTCACTGCTTGTGTTTTAGTGTTTTCTATTGTCAGATATCGGGCATTACCTTACTGTATTGTTAGATCAGTGGCACAGTGCAAATTCCAAATGTTAACTTAAAAAATCAATATTTTCTTCTCGTACGAAAACTGAAGTGAACACGTTGCCATTCATTTTGCTCTTGCCTTGACTGATTTGCGCGACTTTCTGCTTTGTTTTGTGTGGTTTCTGCTTCTCCTGAGGAGGGACAGCGGACAGCAGACCTGGGGGACAGCAGACCTGGGGGACAGCGGACAGCAGACCTGGGGGACAGCGGACCTGGGGGACAGCGGACAGCGGACCTGGGGGACAGCAGACCTGGGGGACAGCGGACCTGGGGGACAGCGGACCTGGGGGACAGCGGACAGCGGACCTGGGGGACAGCGGACCTGGGGGACAGCGGACAGCGGATCTGGGGGACAGCAGACCTGGGGGACAGCGGACCTGGGGGACAGCGGACAGCGGACCTGGGGGACAGCGGACCTGGGGGACAGCGGACAGCGGACCTGGGGGACAGCGGACCAGGGGGACAGCGGACAGCGGACCTGGGGGACAGCGGACAGCGGACCTGGGGGACACGACGGGGAACAAGCGGACCTGGGGGACAGCGGACAGCGGACCTGGGGGACACGGACAGCGGACCTGGGGACAGCGGACCTGGGGGACAGCGGACAGCGGACCTGGGGGACAGCGACAGCAGACCTGGGGACAGCGGACCGGGGACAGCGGACAGCGGACCTGGGGGACAGCGGACGACAGCGACAGGACCTGGGGGACAGCGGACAGCGGACCTGGGACAGGGGACAGCGGACCTGGGGGACAGCGGACAGCGGACCTGGGGGACAGCGGACCTGGGGGACAGCGGACAGCGGACCTGGGGGACAGCGGACACACCTGGGGGACAGGGACAGCGGACCTGGGGGACAGCGGACACTGGGGACGGGCGGACGGGACAGCGGACCTGGGGGACAGCGGACCTGGGGGACAGCGGACCTGGGGGACAGCGGACCTGGGGGACAGCGGACAGCGGACCTGGGGGACAGCGGACCGGGGGACAGCGGACAGCGTGGGGGACAGCGGACAGCGACTGGGGGACAGGGGGACAGCGGACCTGGGGACAGCGGACAGCGGACCTGGGGGACGGGCGGGACAGCGGCCCTTTTTTGGGGGGGGGGGGGGGGGGGGGACAGCGGACCTGGGGACAGGGCAGCGGACCTGGGGGACAGGACGGACTGGGGGACAGGGACAGCGGACCTGGGGGACAGCGGACCATGGGGGACAGCGGACAGCGGACCTGGGGGACAGCGGACAGCAGGACGCCCTGGGGGACAGCGGACCTGGGGACAGCGGACCTGGGGGACAGCGGACAGCAGCGACCTGGGGACAGCGGGGACCTGGGGGACAGCGCGGGACAGCGGACCTGGGGAGCGACAGCGGACCTGGGGGACAGCGGACAGCGGACCTGGGGGACAGCGGACAGCGGACCTGGGGGACAGCGGACTGGGGACAGCGACGCACCTGGGGACAGCGGACAGCGACCTGGGGACAGCGGACCTGGGGGACAGGCGGGACAGCGGACCTGGGGGACAGCGGACAGCGACCTGGGGACAGCGGACAGCGGACCTGGGGACAGCGGACAGCGGACCTGGGGGACAGCGGACAGCGGACCTGGAGGGGACAGCGGACCTGGGGGACAGCGGACAGCGGACCTGGGGGACAGCGGACAGCAGACCTGGGGACAGCGGACAGCGGACCTGGGGACAGCGGACAGCAGACCTGGGGGACGCGGACAGCGGACCTGGGGACAGCGGACCTGGGGGACAGCGGACAGCGGACCTGGGGGACAGCGGACAGCGGACCTGGGGACAGCGGACAGGGACCTGGGGACAGCGGACAGCGACCTGGGGGACAGCGGACAGCGGACCTGGGGACAGCGGACCCTGGGGGACAGCGGACAGCGGACCTGGGGGACAGGGACAGCGACCTGGGGGACAGCGGACAGCGGACCTGGGGACAGCGGACAGCGACCTGGGGGACAGCGGACCTGGGGGACAGCGGACCGGACAGGGACGCGGACCTGGGGGACAGCGGACAGCGGACCTGGGGACAGGGACAGCGACCTGGGGACAGCGGACAGCGGACCTGGGGGACAGCGGACAGCGGACCTGGGGGACAGCGGACAGCGGACCTGGGGGACAGCGGACAGCGGACCTGGGGGACAGCGGACAGCGGACCTGGGGGACAGCGGACAGCGGACCTGGGGGACAGCGGACCTGGGGGACAGCGGACCTGGGGGACAGCGGACAGCGGACCTGGGGGACAGCGGACAGCGGACCTGGGGGACAGGGACAGCGGACCTGGGGGACAGCGGACAGCGACCTGGGGGACAGCGGACAGCGGACCTGGGGGACAGCGGACCTGGGGGACAGCGGACAGCGGACCTGGGGGACAGCGGACCTGGGGGACAGCGGACAGCGACCTGGGGGGACAGCGGACCTGGGGACAGCGGACCTGGGGACAGCGGACCTGGGGGACAGCGGACCTGGGGGACAGCGGACCTGGGACAGCGGACCTGGGGACAGCGGACCTGGGGACAGCGGACCTGGGGACAGCGGACCTGGGGACAGCGGACCTGGGGGACAGCGGACCTGGGGGACAGCGGACCTGGGGGACAGCGGACCTGGGGGACAGCGGACCTGGTGGTGTGGGGGAAGACTAGCTGTACAAGTACACAACACACTAGATAATCTAGTTCATCAAAAAGAGTGCGTTGTTTTCTGGTGCATCTAGATCCAACTCTTACTTTTTGTAGGCTCCCTCTCTCTCTCTCTCGGGGTGGGGGGTGAGATCAAAAACACGAGAGCGAAGGAGAGGCGTAGGCTGCACAGCGTTACCGTGTTAACACGGCTCAGTCTGTACACCAGCACACGTTTGTACATAAAGTTCACAACAACATTGTGACAAAGCCTCCACACGCTGCCCTGAAAGTCAACGCGCCCACCGGCATGGCTATAATCTCCTTCACACAGGTACACAGGTTTACACAATTAAAGAGACAGACAGAGACACTGAGAGACAGAGAAAACGGAATAAAAACCTGCAAACATACTTCTCTCAAACTTTCTAAATTCAACGTTTCAAATTCTTTAGAGTGTGTGTGTGTGTGTGTGTGTGTGTGTGTGTGTGTGTGAGTGTGTGTGAGCATAGTAATAATAATAATAATTACTAAGTACACTGCTTTATAATTATGTACCCGTTTTAAATTATTGTAACGTGTTTATGTTTTATAATATTTTATTCACTGTTTTACAAGTACTTGTTTTATATTAGTGTAATTTATCAAGTGATTGTTTTTATACAGTTTGTTAGTAAATGGTATATATTATGTACATGTATGTGAACAAGCGCGTTGAGCTCGCTCAGCTATAGAAACTTTATGTATTATATTATTATTCAAAATGTATTGCTAATTACTGACAGCACTTTCTTTCACTTCTTCTGAATACACGTCTCCCTTCGTTTAGAGCTTCATGGTTCCCAGGGACTTGGACTAGAGCCAAAGAAGGAACTTATAAGGACTTGTAAGGACCAAAATTAGATTTTGTAAAGACCATCGCAACGGTAAGGAACACAAATAATGAGCTCAATCTCGCATGCCACGCACTGAGCGTAGTGTTTGTCGAGCTTACCTTTCAGAACCCACTCCTGGTGTGCACTAGCTGTCCTTTAGCCAGTGGTTTTGGAGCGAACATTTTTGTTTTTTGTTTGTTTTTGTTTCGTTAGCTCAGGTTCTTGCACAGTTCGAATTTTGCAATCAAATGGCTGACCCGGAAGTTATCACGTAATCTTGCGACCGTAATTTCGGCTGCAGTGTGATATAAATGAACATGGAGGAAAGCATCGTCTGCTTCAGACATTATCTCAGTCTATGTCCAAACGATTTCAAAATTCAGAAAATGTGTGGAACCATCCAATGTCATTGACTTGGAAAAATAAGTCTTTTATAACTACCTATGTGCATTTTTAGTATTAGCTAGACTTGTAAGGACCGTGATGCAAATATAAGCACTTGTAAGGCCTTACTTGGTAAACTCAATTTGTAAGTATAATACTTGTAAGCACCTGTAAGGACCCTGGGAACCTTCTTAGATGCGTCAGCCGAGAGTGAGTACATTCTCCCATGCTGACGGAGTCTACCACTTAGTCGGTGGCTTTGTTTCCTTAGTATCGTGGGCTGATAGTGATAATCCTCTCACCATTATGTGCCAGTGGCCACTGAGAAGCTACTCGGGTAGCGAAACGCGTGTTTGCATGGCCTAGGCAAGCAACAGTGGTCATCGCCAGCTGATGTCTCCAATAGGCTCTTTATGAAGGAAGTAGAACTTTCCTCGCTCCCTCTCTTTTTTCCTTCCGGATATACTCTGTTTAAGGTCTTCCTGACCTAAATATAATGCATTAACAGTTGTTTATGCCCTGTTCTTCCCCTTCTACACTTTGACCTAAATATACACCTATATTTCGAGAGAGCGTGGGATTGAAGTGTAAAATGAAAAATACAGACAGGAGGGGAGGGAGAGAACTCGAACTCAAAATGAAAAATACAGAGACAGAGAGAGAGAGACAGACATACAGAGACAGAGAAACCTGCTTCCTTCATAAGTAACCTATCGGGTGCATCAGTCCTTAGACATAACAGATTTCCAGTCCCCCAAATCCTAAGAAAACCAGAAAATCACCATCACTAACAGCACGCCACCACACTTTGCAGCAATTCCTAAAACACAAATGAAATGGGACAGAAGAATTGATGAAACACAAATGAAATGGGACAGAAGAATTGATGAAACACAAATGAAATGGGACAGAAGAATTGATGAAACACAAATCAAATGGGACAGAAGGATTCATTGAACACACAAATCAAATGGGACAGAAGAAGTGATGAAACACAAACCAAAATGGGACAGAAGAATTGATGAAACACAAATGAAATGGGACAGAAGGATTGATGAAATACAAATCAAATAGGACAGAATTGATGAAACAAAGGAAATGGGACAGAAAAATTGATGAAACACAAATGAAATGGGACAGAAGAATTGATGAAACACAAGCAAATAAAACAGAGCAGAAGAATTCCTGAAACACAAACAAATAAAATATGAGACAGAAATTGTCCTAGAAACTGCATGGGAAAAACAAAAAAACACTCCCAATTTTGTGCTATGGTAGTGCCAAAAGCATTTCAAACAAACACAAAGCAATAAGCTTTTTTCTCTTCTTTTTTTCTTCTCCAGTGATGCAGTGAAGACAACATAATATGAAGAATAATCACCATCAATGTATTGCAGATGCCAGGTTGTAAAAACAATTGAAACAAACACAATCTCTATCAGACCTCAAGTACCTGATGTACTGACAGAAAACCAAATATGAAGAGGAATCAATGGTCATCAGCAGAAAACAGACACTCAGCAATGTGCTTCACTATCCTCATGGTCTTTCGGCAAGCTGGACCAAGAACCTTTTGCATTATCATCATGGTGTTTCACTAAGCCAAATCAACAACCTGCTTCATTCAGTAGGCCAAATCAACAACCTGCTTCATTCAGTAAGCCAAATCAACAACCTGCTTCATTCAGTAGGCCAAATCAACAACCTGCTTCATTCAGTAGGCCAAATCAACAACCTGCTTCATTCAGTAGGCCAAATCAACAACCTGCTTCATTCATCAGGCCTAAGCCAATCAACAACCTGCTTCATTCAGTAGGCCAAATCAACAACCTGCTTCATTCAGTAGGCCAAATCAACAACCTGCTTCATTCAGTAGGCCAAATCAACAACCTGCTTCATTCAGTAGGCCAAATCAACAACCTGCTTCATTCAGTAGGCCAAATCAACAACCTGCTTCATTCAGTAGGCCAAATCAACAACCTGCTTCATTCAGTAGCCAAATCAACAACCTGCTTCATTCAGTAGGCCAAATCAACAACCTGCTTCATTCAGTAGGCCAAATCAACAACCTGCTTCATTCAGTAGGCCAAATCAACAACCTGCTTCATTATCATCATCATGTTTCAGTAGGCCAAATCAACACCTGCTTCATTATCATCATCATGTTTCAGTAGGCCAAATCAACATCTGCTTCATTATCATCATCATGTTTCAGTAGGCCAAATCAACAACCTGCTTCATTATCATCATCATGTTTCAGTGGCCCAAATCAACAACCTGCTTCATTATCATCATCATGTTTCAGTGACCCAAATCAACAACCTGCTTCATTATCATCATCATGTTTCAGTGGCCCAAATCAACAACCTGCTTCATTATCATCATCATGTTTCAGTGGCCCAAATCAACAACCTGCTTCATTATCATCATCATGTTTCAGTGACCCAAATCAACAACCTGCTTCATTCAGTAAGCCAAATCAACAATCTGCTTCATTATCATCATGGTGTTTCATTAAGCCAATCAACAACCTGCTTCATTATCACCATAGTGCTTCAGAAGGCCAAATAGGAAATAGGTAAGCTATTTTTTCACTTTGATCAATCTTTATCATTTCAATCTGTCCTGGTGTACACAAATACATCACACTAATTTTAATTTGGCAAGCAAACATGTTGTAATAATTATTACTAATAACGATTGTTTCAATGTATTTTGTTTACACACACACACACACACACGCACACACACAGTGATACTGTCCCACATACATACAAAACTACCCACACTTGGTGCTGGCTCATTCAAACTGGAGATGCATAGTACTAGAAAGAACAGAAAGCCATTCAGCATAAACCTCATGATTTACTCTGAATCAACTACATCCATTCTACAAAAACCACGTTAGAAAAAGAAGATCAACAAAAATCAAACCCAAATTAATCACCACAAAAACTCACACATGTTTTGTATTGTCATGTTCAGTTAGCACCCTTTTGAACTATTTACGTGTTGGGATCAAAATTAGTCAGTACAGATGTTTTCCCCTCTCACCTCAGATGTTTACACTGATGATGAGATGATCAATTCTACAGCTCAGGACTACAGTCACTTTACCCGAGTTTTTAATTGACAATTTGCTAGTTCGTAGTTGTAACATGTAAACATTTTTAGCCTGCATTGTGTTTTGGCAAAATGCATCTTGGCTTGATATAACCACCATGGTTGACTGGGCTTTAAATATCAACTACCTGTCTATCTCTCCTACATTTAGGTATACGTTACTCATGTAGAGGTATGACAGCATGTGCCTGTGGTATGAGCGAATGGTTAGTTGAATGTCAATGTGTTTGCAGGCAGATGAATGAGCTCCGCGCAAGACAGGTTGAAAACTGAACTGTTTTCAGTTGCTACGAAGCATATATATATACTACGATAGCAGTGTGTGAGAGAGAGACCAGAGAGAGAAGACAGGAATAAAGAGCTTCCGTTTGGAAGATTGCTTTCGACTTCAGTTTGACTGGCATGAATGGATCGAAAGGACACAAACAACAAGCAACCAACAGCACGCATCCCAACAACATTACACTCAATAGCTAATGTTAATGTTGATAATAATCTACTTCAGCTTAGTCTATCAAGGTCAAAGTAATCAGAATCATGGTTTACAACATTTAATCAGAATCATGCTTTACAATAATCGTCTTTAAACAAGCCAACTCAATCTGATGTGGTTGTTCTAGCGCCCATACATGTGTTTACGCTCAAAGAAACTGTTTCTATGTTTAAACAAAGAAAATTTTGTTTTGTTTTCACACACACACACACACACACACGACACATACACACAGCTTTACATGTGCATGAAGACTCAGTGAGTGTTTTAATACCAAAAGACTATACCTCTTCTGTCAAGGGAAACAACTCATGCAAAGTGCATAACTATAGGCAACACTTGGAACAACATTTTGCTTTGCAGTTGTTACCTCTGTGGGGTGGGCAGTGAGGGGTGCAGGTTGGAAGCATGAATGAAGAGACACAAGTCAGCATGAATGAAGAGACACAAGTCAGCATGAATGGACACAATTCAGAGGTTGCTATAACACAACTTGTATTTACACCAACCAGGAAACGGTGTTGGCTCTCCCCTGAATCCGAAGCGTTGGTGTCCAGGCAGCAGCTTACACGAAAAGACAACTGCTTTTGCAAGGACACTGGGGGAAAGAGGACACGGAGGCCAGTGCATAAGTTTTAACGCTTCAGATAATTAGAGCCATAAAACTCCCACCCAATCAGAAAAGAGAAAGGATGACAGGGGGGGAAAAAGGTTAAAAGGTCATGGTCCTGGACACACACAATGCACTCGGTTACACTACCTTTCCTTTGACCACCCAAGTGTGTACGTGCATGAACTACGTCCATAGCGCCACATGATTCTAACTCAGCATTTCTGGGTTGTTTGCAGTCACCAATGTTTTTTGCCCTGATATAACTGTCCTGGTTGACGGCATAAAAAAACAAGTTCCTCACACACATTTCAAACACTCACACAAACACAGACGGTCTTCCTTTTCAACACATAACTGCACAGGCAGTATTATATGTCGTTTCTGCACATGTATGGGATGGGTACATTTTTCTTCTTCTCATGCTGCAAACACACATGCACACACACACACACTGGTAAAACCGTGACCTGCAAAATACTGCCCATTGAATGCCCAAACACTGACAGAACCAAACAAATAAAGTTAAAAAGAACACTTTAAATTTAACATCACACAAAGCATGTGAATTTTGGGGGTAAGCCCCTTTTTCACAGCCATAAAACAGCAGTTAACTGGTGATAAATGAAAATACACCTATCCGGTTGTGGCTGCAGTGCGGTGAATGCATGGACTTTCTTACAGACACTCCAGACACGCAGAATACCTTAAAGATAGGGAATTACCTCCCCTGTTTTTGTCAGGTCCCAAAAGATAACTTTCAGTTCAAATTTGGAGAGAAAAAAGAAAACAAAGGAAGAAAAAAGAATTGCTCAAACACACACTGACCCTAGTGTCCCAAAACTGTCTCTTCTCTTCTTTGGACTTGAGGGATGTTTCATTTTTGGTGCACATAAATGAAAAATGTCCAAACTACTTCATGTTTGTGTGGAAAGGGCAAGTGTTGGCCATTACAGCATCCTTCATAAGGGACTGGCTTCTTGCCCGTTGCTGTTCCCACACTACCCCTGAAACCGCACATGGCACTTTGACACAAATTAGGCTTTTTCTCCATTACCTTCACTGAAGGCACACCCCTCACTGGCTTCACTCAGCTGGAATGTGTCAATAACCTGAAAGCTTCTTTACACTTTGGGGATTCAGTCCGGTTTTGAGTCATCTCACCAATAAATCACCGGTGTTTAGCAGTGCCTGTTCTAATTCAGCATAAGCAGGGCACCACCTACTGTGCCCCCTACTGACAACAATGTCAGTTAAGTAGTGTAGTCAGGCTGAGTGACCGTCCCCATTTTGGTTTGAGACTACCTGACAAGGTCCGCAGACCACGCTTACTGTCATAATGATCCCTCTGTTAACCAAGCCCGGGAACTGCAGCACGTGCAGCGTTGGTCATATCATTAGAGCAACACTCAAAGACGCATCCGTGAAGTGGATGAAGTTTGGCTGTGTGGTCCCAGCCTTTCCCACTGGACCCATAGCTCTCCCAGCTCTGTTTAGGAGCCAGTCAGGGCTGAACAATTCCACAGGGCTCATGGGATTTGAACCCGAGACCTTCTGACCCGCAGTCTGAAGCACAGAACCGGGGTTGTTGGGGTGAGCTGGGCAGAACCGGGGTTGTTGGGGTGAGCTGGGCAGAACCGGGGTTGTTGGGGTGAGCTGGGCAGAACCGGGGTTGTTGGGGTGAGCTGGGCAGAACCGGGGTTGTTGGGGTGAGCTGGGCAGAACCGGGGTGTCTGGAGCAGTGTAGAAGCAACAGACAGCACTGCTGCGTTGCATCTTCACGCAGGCCACTTTGCTGAACAGTCATTTGCAAAGGACAAATCTGGCATTCATGCCAGGCTCTTGACAGACGGCACAACCATACGTATATAGTAACCCTTTCACTGCCATGCTTGCTGCGCCGTCACTCGGAAAACTACCAATAGAAGTCCCAAATTTGAAACTGTTAAGGCTTTTGTGCCCCTTTTGCATGAGCCCATGAAAGGATTTCTATCAAAATGCACAGTATTGAAAGTGAGAGTTGTTACAGAACCATCAAATATACTGTTTGGAGGCGTGCATGTGTGCACTTTTCAGCCCGGGAATGTTACAGGCTTGGGCAGTGTAGGGGTTAAATGTTGATACAGGTGGGCAAGCAGAGGAACTGTTTGTACAGGATCTCTGCCTTCAACAGGAGCTATTGATTTTCTTGCAACTCTGCTCAAAGCTGGACTGGGTTATAGTCAGTCTGCATGGCTAGTTATCTCCTTTGCTGGGTTACTGGGATATCAAAGGGTTAGTTATAGTCAGTCTGCACGGCTAGTTATCTCCTTTGCTGGGTTACTGGGATATCAAAGGGTTAGTTATAGTCAGTCTGCATGGCTAGTTATCTCCTTTGCTGAGTTACTGGGATATCAAAGGGTTAGTTATAGTCAGTCTGCATGGCTAGTTATCTCCTTTGCTGAGTTACTGGGATATCAAAGGGTTAGTTATAGTCAGTCTGCACGGCTAGTTATCTCCTTTGCTGGGTTACTGGGATATCAAAGGGTTAGTTATAGTCAGTCTGCACGGCTAGTTATCTCCTTTGCTGGGTTACTGGGATATCAAAGGGTTAGTTATAGTCAGTCTGCATGGCTAGTTATCTCCTTTGCTGAGTTACTGGGATATCAAAGGGTTAGTTATAGTCAGTTCATATGGATAGATCTCCTTTGTCTGGTTACTGGGATATCAAAGGGTTAGATACAGTCAGTTCATATGGATAGATCTTTGTCTGGTTACTGGGATATCAAAGGGTTAGATACAGTCAGTTCATATGGATAGATCTTTGTCTGGTTACTGGGATATCAAAGGGCTAGTTATAGTCAGTTTTCATGGCAAGATCCCTTTTGCTGGGTTACTGGGATATCAAAGGGTTAGTTAATGCGTATAGCATGATCTCCTTTGTCAGGTTACTGGGATATCAAAGGGTTAGTTATAGTCAGTCTGCATGGTGAGATCTCGTTTGCTGGGTTACTGGGATATCAAAGGGTTAGTTATCAGGGCTAATATCAAAGGGGGTAACAACTCTGCAGAACACAAACTTATGAAGGGATTTATTTACCACATGTTTTAAATGAAACCAACATTGCCACACTGTCTGCACAAGGGATGTCAACATTGTGTTCAACTTCTTAGAAATGATTCACCCTCTCAAAAAACTGACTCTTTAAGAGCTTTCTTATATATTAGTGATGATGTTATGTATTTTGTCTGGACAAAGGTGTCAAATGGTCCACAAGTTTTTACCCATTTTGTCTGGACAAAGGTATCAAATGGTCTATAAATTAGTGATGATGTTACCTATCTTGTCTGGACAAAGGTGTCAAATGGTCTATAAATTAGTGATGATGTTACCTATTTTGTCTGGACAAAGGTGTCAAATGGTCCACAAGTTATTTACCCATTTTGTCTGGACAAAGGTGTCAAATGGTCTATAAATTAGTGATGATGTTACCTATTTTGTCTGGACAAAGGTGTCAAATGGTCCACAAGTTAGTGATGATGTTACCTATTTTGTCCGGACAAAGGTGTCAAATGGTCCATTGACTCCAAAAGCACAGACAACACGAAATGTTTTTGTTTCGTTTTACACCAACACTGTTAAAACAATGTGGTAAGAGAAGACATTTGGCCCCCACTGAGCTGTTAGCTTATCCAGACAACACACAACTGTGCGCAGTGGCAGTGTTGAAGACACACATTTACAGCACAATGGAGACAAGGAGCAGGCAGTCACAGAATCTCCTGAGTTACCAAAGCTGGTTCCAGGCTGTCTGCAAACACACAATGGCCAGGCGGCTGGGGGTGTCACACACAGGGGGTGTGGACACGCTCCTGTGGAGTGCACGCAGCACGCCTCCTGCCAGCACCTCAGTAGCAGCGCTGTAGTGCTAGTGGACATCATCATGCAGGCAGCAGCGCTGTAGTGCTAGTGGACATCATCATGCAGGCAGCAGCGCTGTAGTGCTAGTGGACATCATCATGCAGGCAGCAGGCTGGTCAGCCATGTCCACCTTCACTCACTTCTACAAGAAAACGCCCTCTTGCAACTTGGGCCCAGTCTCTTCTAGGCTCCTTCCACAAGAGCAAGTAAGGTGAGTACAGTTTATTAAGACTCATGTCACATAGGCTAATGCTTCTGAAGTATTAGTCTTACTCTTCATGGTTGCAGCAGCATATCAAGGTAAACCTACTACCCCCCCCCCCCCCCCCCCCCCCACCGAACATGCCATACTTACCTTTTGGGTGAGGAGAAGCATGATCTCACTTTTGCCGAGACATGTACACCTGTAACGGTTATCAACTGCCACCTTTCTGTGTCCCTCATGGGTTACACAACCACCCTTCTGTGTCCCTCATGGGTTACACAACCACCCTTCTGTGTCCCTCATGGGTTACACAACCACCCTTCTGTGTCCCTCATGGGTTACACAACCCTTCTGTGTCCCTCATGGGTTACACAACCCTTCTGTGTCCCTCATGGGTTACACAACCACCCTTCTGTGTCCCTCATGGGTTACACAACCCTTCTGTGTCCCTCATGGGTTACACAACCACCCTTCTGTGTCCCTCATGGGTTACACAACCACCCTTCTGTGTCCCTCATGGGTTACACAACCCTTCTGTGTCCCTCATGGGTTACACAACCACCCTTCTGTGTCCCTCATGGGTTACACAACCCTTCTGTGTCCCTCATGGGTTACACAACCCTTGTGTCCCTCATGGGTTACACAACCCTTCTGTGTCCCTCATGGGTTACACAACCACCCTTCTGTGTCCCTCATGGGTTACACAACCCTTCTGTGTCCCTCATGGGTTACACAACCCTTCTGTGTCCCTCATGGGTTACACAACAACCCTTCTGTGTCCCTCATGGGTTACACAACAACCTTTCTGTGTCCCTCATGGGTTACACAACCCTTCTGTGTCCCTCATGGGTTACACAACCCTTCTGTGTCCCTCATGGGTTACACAACAACCCTTCTGTGTCCCTCATGGGTTACACAACAACCTTTCTGTGTCCCTCATGGGTTACACAACCCTTCTGTGTCCCTCATGGGTTACACAACCCTTCTGTGTCCCTCATGGGTTACACAACAACCCTTCTGTGTCCCTCATGAGTTACACAACAACCTTTCTGTGTCCCTCATGGGTTACACAACCACCCTTCTGTGTCCCTCATGGGTTACACAACCACCCTTCTGTGTCCCTCATGGGTTACACAACCCTTCTGTGTCCCTCATGGGTTACACAACTCACCCTGGAACTATGTCTGCACACCATCAACAGAGAGCATTAGTGCACCTAACATCTAAAGTGTGAGGAATACTCATGCGTGACCACCTAGCACTGATAACCACTGCAGTTCTACAAGTCTCAGCATAATCGAGATCATGCTTCACCTTAGCTAAAAGGAAGTATTCACATGTTCAATGTAACTGTACACTGTCCTTACATAGCTTTCTTCTTTCAAGAGCTCTTTCAAGTCGCTTTGTTGATCCATGTTACTCCATCTTCAGATGTCCAGTGTGACTGTACAGCAGGGTCTGACAAAAAAGTCACTCCATCTTCAGATGTCCTGTGTCCATGTCAGCAAAACCCCTTTAACAACTTCCTATGTCCATGTCATAGCAAAACTGCTTTTACAACTCCTGCCGGGCTTTACTTCAGCTGCTCTCAAATGAGGGGTTTTACGTCCTCATTAACTGCCACACAGAACTCTCCCAACCTCCCAATCAATGAAAAAGTCAGCAACCCTTTTGAATGATCAGTGACCATCGCTGACATGGCCACGATGGATAAAACTCTATCTCCACATCTATCACCACGCATCAAACACATACGCATGCATACGCACACTAACAACTGTAGTGACAACATTCACATAGACCCAATAATCGAGCCAAAGAATTTGACATCTTTAACACATGATTAGTCTTTATTGTTCACACGGGGACAGGGCTTCACTTGCCAAAGCGCTGCTGCGTGCTGGCGTAAGTGTTTAGGGAGGAGACGAAACCTTTGTAGGTCAGACCCTTGTGAGAGGGCACACATCTGCAACACACACACAGACACACACACGTGAAGAGTGGCACTGGACTAGAGAGGGCACACATCTACAACACACACACACAGACACACACACGTGAAGAGTGGCACTGGACTAGAGAGGGCACACATCTACAACACACACACAGACACACACACGTGAAGAGTGGCACTGGACTAGAGAGGGGACACATCTACAACACACAGACACACACACGTGAAGAGTGGCACTGGACTAGAGAGGGGACACATCTACAACACACAGACACACACACGTGAAGAGTGGCACTGGACTAGAGAGGGACACATCTACAACACACAGACACACACACGTGAAGAGTGGCACTGGACTAGAGAGGGGACACATCTACAACACACAGACACACACACGTGAAGAGTGGCACTGGACTAGAGAGGGCACACATCTACAACACACACACAGACACACACACGTGAAGAGTGGCACTGGACTAGAGAGGGGACACATCTACAACACACACACAGACACACACACGTGAAGAGTGGCACTGGACTAGAGAGGGCACACATCTACAACACACATCTACAACACACACACACAGACACACACACGTGAAGAGTGGCACTGGACTAGAGAGGGCACACATCTACAACACACACACAGACACACACACGTGAAGAGTGGCACTGGACTAGAGAGGGGACACATCTACAACACACAGACACACACACGTGAAGAGTGGCACTGGACTAGAGAGGGGACACATCTACAACACACAGACACACACACGTGAAGAGTGGCACTGGACTAGAGAGGGCACACATCTACAACACACACACAGACACACACACGTGAAGAGTGGCACTGGACTAGAGAGGGGACACATCTACAACACACACACAGACACACACACGTGAAGAGTGGCACTGGACTAGAGAGGGGACACATCTACAACACACATCTACAACACACACACACAGACACACACACGTGAAGAGTGGCACTGGACTAGAGAGGGGACACATCTACAACACACACACACAGACACACACACGTGAAGAGTGGCACTGGACTAGAGAGGGCACACATCTACAACACACATCTACAACACACACACAGACACACACACGTGAAGAGTGGCACTGGACTAGAGAGGGCACACATCTACAACACACACACACACACACACACACGTGAAGAGTGGCACTGGACTAGAGAGGGCACACATCTACAACACACACACAGACACACACACGTGAAGAGTAGCTCTGGACTAGAGAGGGGACACATCTACAACACACACACAGACACACACACGTGAGAGTGGCACTGGACTAGAGAGGGGCACACATCTGCAAACACACACACAGACACACACACGTGAAGAGTGGCACTGGACTAGAGAGGGGACACATCTACAACACACACACACAGACACACACACGTGAAGAGTGGCACTGGACTAGAGAGGGGACACATCTACAACACACACAACAGACACACACACGTGAAGAGTGGCACTGGACTAGAGAGGGGACACATCTACAACACACACACACACACACGTGAAGAGTGGCACTGGACTAGAGAGGGGACACATCTACAAACACACACACAGACACACACACGTGAAGAGTGCACTGGACTAGAGAGGGGACACATCTACAACACACACAACAGAACACACACACGTGAAGAGTGGCACTGGACTAGAGAGGGGACACATCTACAAACACACACACACAGACACACACACGTGAAGAGTGGCACTGGACTAGAGAGGGGACACATCTACAACACACACACACAGACACACACACGTGAAGAGTGGCACTGGACTAGAGAGGGGACACATCTACAACACACACACACACACGTGAAGAGTGGCACTGGACTAGAGAGGGGACACATCTACAACACACACACACACAGACACACACACGTGAAGAGTGGCACTGGACTAGAGAGGGGACACATCTACAACACACACAAACAGACACACACACGTGAAGAGTGGCACTGGACTAGAGAGGGGACACATCTACAACACACACACACAGACACACACACGTGAAGAGTGGCACTGGACTAGAGAGGGGTACACATCTACAACACACACACACACACACGTGAAGAGTGGCACTGGACTAGAGAGGGGACACATCTACAACACACACACACAGACCACACACACGTGAAGAGTGGCACTGGACTAGAGAGGGGACACATCTACAACAACACAAACAGACACACACACGTGAAGAGTGGCACTGGACTAGAGAGGGGACACATCTACAACACACACACACACACACGTGAAGAGTGGCACTGGACTAGAGAGGGGACACATCTACAACACACACACACACACACACACACCACGTGAAGAGTGGCACTGGACTAGAGAGGGGACACATCTACAACACACCACACACTGAAGAGTGGCACTGGACTAGAGAGGGGACACATCTACAACACACACACACACACACGTGAAGAGTGGCACTGGACTAGAGAGGGGACACATCTACAACACACACACACACCGTGAAGAGTGGCAATGGACTAGAGAGGGGCACACATCTACAACACACACACACACACGTGAAGAGTGGCAATGGACTAGAGAGGGGACACATCTACAACACACACACACACACGTGAAGAGTGGCATGGACTAGAGAGGGGCACACATCTACAACACACACACACACACGTGAAGAGTGGCAATGGACTAGAGAGGGGACACATCTACAACACACACACACACACACGTGAAGAGTGGCACTGGACTAGAGAGGGGACACATCTACAACACACACACATGAAGAATGGCACTGGACTAGAGAGGGGACACATCTACAACACACACACACACGTGAAGAGTGGCAATGGACTAGAGAGGGGACACATCTACAACACACACACAGACACACACACGTGAAGAGTGGCACTGGACTAGAGAGGGGACACATCTACAACACACACACACAGACACACACACGTGAAGAGTGGCACTGGACTAGAGAGGGGACACATCTACAACACACACACACAGACACACACGTGAAGAGTGGCACTGGACTAGAGAGGGGACACATCTACAACACACACACATGAAGAGTGGCACTGGACTAGAGAGAGGACACATCTGCACCATGCACACACACACACACACACACACACACACACACACACACGCGAAGAGCGACACTGGACTAGAGAGGGGACACATCTACAACACACGCACACACACATGAAGAGTGGCACTGGACTAGAGAGGGGACACATCTGCAACACACACACACACACACACACCATGCACGCATACACACCATGCATGCATGCGCATACATTATATACACACACACATGAAGGGTGGACACTGGACAGTCTTGCCAGCTGGCTTGTCTACTGAACAAGTATTTACACTGCTGTACACATCACTGGTCAATTCACTGATACTAACAATAGCCAGAAAAACGCGTTCACTCTTTAGATAGATAAAAGCTTGCCAATAAAATGCTCGGCACTGCTGATTTCAAGTTTGTTTAATTAAATTCTGATGGTGATGGTGATGTCCACTTTTACCAGTGCTCCCGATAACACACAACTGTGGGTCTATCACGCACAGATTTGAATTTTGATGCACAGATTAGAGATCCATGCATCATCTTGACGCACACATATTTTCAAAATGACTGAGATAGTCAACGGTCATTTAGCACATCAACAAAACCAGATTGGCAAAATTTGGAACGCAAAACTCTGCTTGCCTGACCACATTCCTGTCCACGATGCTGATTGGTTTAAATGTCATTTCCAGCAGTTGTATTTCAAAGCTGATTGGTCAGAAATTCACTTCCTTTCTATGCTGTCATTTCCTTTCTACGACTTTGCTTTCACTTTGGCTGAAAACATGTCACTTTTACCTGGCTTACACGTGCGAAGAAGTGCTCGGCAGCAAAGTCTGATCAAAATATTATCGTTGAGGGAAAGAGAAGTATTAAAGCAGCTGAAAAAGATCCTAGAGCAACCGTAGTCGCTATTGTATGTTTGACTGGTACAACTGTAGTAGACAGCATAAATGCAACTGAATTTTGGCAAAGTGAACACTGCCTCCTTCATTTTTACTACTGCTCAGTCGCAAAATGGATCCTGTCAAATGATTCATTACAAGTATCATTTTTGCAACAATTCCTTTTGTACTTGCTTCCTCACTGATGTGCTGTATGCCATGGGAACAACCTGGAACAAAACTGAGTCTGTTCCATGGCTGTTCCGATAAAAAATAAAATAAAAGTCAGAAGGAGAGGGGTGGGGGGGAGGGGGTGGGGGGGCAGGGCAGGGCAGAGGTCAGAGGCTTACTGTGTATAAGGGCAGCCACAGTGGCAGGGCAGAGGTCAGAGGCTTACTGTGTATTATAAGGGCAGCCACAGTGTGCATGGTGCAGACGTGATCTCCCACCTTTGTCAGATTTTTTCTTCTTGATATGCATTTGAAAGAATGAACACTTCTAAAATGATTCAAACTGAAAGGACTAGAATTTTATTTAAATTTTTTTTGTATCATGTAAATGTGAAGATAGCAATAATGGCGCATATGTGGTGTGATTTTTTTTTAAAATACAAAAATGGTTGCTACTGAACATTCATATAGCCTACTTTAGTGTTGAGACCCTAAGTTTAGGCTGTTTGACCCAAAGATTTTTTGACAGGGGGTCACTGTGACCCTTACTTAAAATTTATATCGGGAGCACTGCTTTTATAGCACATGATTTCATTAACTTCAATGCTCAGTTTGCTAATTAAATTCTCAAACCTCATTTGTCCAATGTGTAAAAGACAATGACAAAAGAGAGAAACAGAAAACAATTTACATAATTTCTGTGAGGCGTATCTGCCAGGGCAGGTAGCCCATTAAACTGTGAGTGGCTCCAAACTTCAGCAGCAGATCAGGGTCCGGAAATGGATGTGTGTCTGAAAAAGTCAAAAGGCAAACAGTCACAGTAAAGAAGCACCAGGCAAAGCAAATTCTATCCAGTCTTTTATAAGCATTTCTGCAGACTCGTGCATTTCTTTAAATAATACATCTCATCAAAACCCTCTCAGTCACAACATTACTGGTGGCTGTAGTGTAAGTGATAATGCTGATGATGATGATGATGATGATGATGATGCGTGTGTGTGTACGTGTGTGTGTATATAATTATTATGTAAGTGTGTGTATCACTATATATTATTTTAATGTGTGTCTGCATGTGCATATATGTGTATTATATAATGTGTGAGAGAGAGAGACGGGCAGTCTGTAGGTGTGTCTTGTAAAAGTGAAGAGAGAGAGAGCACTGAGTAGGGAGCATCCTGTTTCTAGCCCCATTAAGCACCGGCAGTGATTCAGTGATTCTGCCATTCAGCACCGGCAGTGATTCAGCCATTCAGCACCAGCAGTGACACCTAAGGAACAGTTACATGCAAGGCTCTGACATGTACACACACTGCTGCTTGAGAAATTCACTCCACCCTCAATGTGTATAAGGGCAGCCACAGTGTCAGGGCAGAGGTCAGAGGCTTAAAATGTATAACTATAAGGGCAGCCACAGCGGCAGGGCAGAGGTCAGAGGCTTACTGTGTATAAGGGCAGCCACAGCGGCAGGACAGAGGTCAGACGCTTACCGTGTATAAGGGCAGCCACAGCGGCAGGGCAGATGTCGGAGGCCAGGGTTTGCTGAGTGGTCAGCTGCTGGCTGAGACTGCGAGCCACCTGCACCAATGAGTGACACCCATCCTCGGCGCTGAGTAAATGAACGCTGGCTTTCTTCATCCCCTGACCAACCGCTGAAACAACACAAGGGGCATAGCTTTACTGGTGGTGTTCACCTTTTCATTAACTATACTGTACACATGGGTCTACAACTGGTTGTCTTGGCATTTAAACAAATGTAATGTGTATTAACTAATAAAGCAATATTTGTTGATTGTATAATACTATTATTAATTAATAGTATTAATTATATATTATTCTTTATTTTTTTCTTTGAGGAAACAGTAATCTTAAACCAATTTTGCATTAACATAATAATAATGAAAATTTGCAAGTGCCTACTCCACAGATCAGTGCTAATGAACATAATACACATAATGTACATTGAGAAAGAGAATGTTACCACAATTTTAATACACATAATGTACACTGAGAAAGAGAATGCTACCACAATTTAACAAACAGCTAACACATAATGTAGACATCAACAAGGGTCCAAACATAACTATGTGCAAGATGCACACACACACACACACACACACATGATACATCATACAATATAGATTGAGATAATATAAAAATATATTATACTGCTTGGGCTTTTTCAATGGACTCAACAAAGGAGTTAATTAGTGTTCAGAAGATGTCATACAAACACAACAAAAGTCACCTACGGCAATGTTTGCTTGAAAATTGAATCAGCAGTTAAAAAACATAGTAAAAACAGCCAATTTTCTTAACCTTGACCTTGAAGATAGCAACCAAATTTGTTTGCATTGACATTCTGATAACATAATAAAAACCAGGAGTTTGTGCACTGGAACTGGAAGCAAAGTCTCCATTGATAAAACTCCCACAGAAGTGCAATGTATGCACTATCATTGTTAAGTACTATAAGTTACTATGTATCTGTATCAGTGTATGATCAATATGAGACAGGTTTTGGCCTGGATGGTTTCAAGTTTGTTTTACCCCTGTTCAACACCCAGCCACTCAGGTCATATCACTGACCTTATCACTATCACTGTACCAGGGTAAACAAGCAGCTACAGATCTATTAAGTATTATCACAAACAGCAGGGTCAAACATGCCTATCACCAAGTAACAAGTCAAAGTCTGACTAACTCTGACTCACTCTTTATGAATCAACTCATGTCACTTTATATTTCAAGAGGGCCCAAATCTTTTTAACTAAATGAACTACAAAAGCAGAAGTTAGAATGGCAGCATTTCTGGCAGTAAACACTGAACGAAGCATGATATTAATATATATCTTCTGACCTACTTAGCAGTAAACACCAAATGAAGCATGATAATACATATATATATATATATATATATATATATATATATATATATATATATATATATATATATATATATATTCTGACCTACTTGGCAGTAAACACTGAATGAAGCATGATAGTAATATATTCTGACCTACTTGGCAGTAAACACTGAATGAAGCATGATATTAATATATTCTGACCTACTTGCCTAACTTGGCAGTAAACACTAAATGAAGCACAATATTAATATATATTCTGACCTACTTGAGAAGCAGAACTACAGAAGTAGTAGCTTTTCCGTTTTCACAGAGCTCTGGGTTATCAGCAGAGAGGCCATTTTTATCACAAGTTTGCAATTACAGTTTGTGAATTGTATTAATAAAAACCATTAATATAATTCACAAGTTTACCAAAAGAATCCTGTCTCTGTGAGACTGAGGCTGTGTCTGTGAGGCCAAACATATCTGAAACTAGTGGAAGCTGTCCATCATTCAACAAGAATCTACGAAGAGTGAAACATTGCAAAGCAGAGTCTACACCTATGATCCTAAACTTCTGATGCATGGGTCACAGCAGCTGGATCACACAAAGGTCACTTCAAGTTGAACAGTCTAATATCAGTCACCAATTTTCAAAAGACGAACATTAACTTTATTCCAAATCTAAGATAACATCTTTGATCCCCCATCTCTACCCAACCTCAGTGCTTTTGCATGGCAGGATGTGACAGATGTCTGCACCATGACCAATTTTTCCATCTTTGCCCTTATAATAAACTATCACAGTATTACTATTAGTAGTAAAACTAATAAAAGAACCAGGGAACTTCCATACAGTTATGTAAATTATAATTATATCTGTATAGTGTTGACATTCAAGACAAAATCAGTTTATATAACCAGATTCATTCCCACTCCCACTGTCACAATACATGTAATAATGTATTATTATATTAAATTAAAAAAATCCAACAAAATCAAGCATAGTGTCAAAGGATCAGATCAGAACTACTATAGTTTGACTCATTTAAGGCAGTATCTCAGTATCTAGGTGGATATGGTGGTGGCAACAGTATCATTAATACTAATGAGTAAATTACCCATGGTGTGTGAGTGTTGGGGACTGCGGCTGATGATCTGTATTTCATAGGGGTCCTGGTCTCCACATGCCATTTCCTTGGTGCTCTGCTCCACTGCTGTTTGTAAACCCTGGCTGTTTCGCTTGATTTCCCCTGCAAACAACACACTGCTAAGTACTGCTAGTGGTACAAGCTTTTAAAACCACTTTCTCAAAGTGCTTGCCAGCTTGGACCATTTCTTTTCTTTCTTTTTATTATCTAACCAGTCATACAACTATTTCTTTTCTTTCTTTTTATTATCTAACCAGTCATACAACTAAGTTCATTATTATATCTAGAAATTAGAATACACCTTGTTCAGAGTAGAAAATGGAATTATAGATATAATTATACAGCAAAATATGCTCTCCATTATCTTTATGGTATAGGACTTATTTTAAAGCTACTGTTTAAAAGTCCTTGATATAATTATAAATCATAACTTTATATCATAATAAAGCACAAAGCTGGCACCATAAATCTAAATCATGCAAATGATCTCACAACAGTCAAAATTGATGGAGCCATATAATAATACATTCACAAATCAGAAAACACAGAGGAAAGTGACAAGATAAGAAGGTAGAAAGATGCAGTGCAGAGCTATATAAAAAATTTTTTTAAGAATTCAAAAAAGGTTTTAACCAATTATGTTTTCTCCATCCAAAGAAAGCATTTGGATGGCATCATTTATCATCAAGACCAACAGTTCAGGAAATTCATCAGACACTGATTAGAAATGGAATGGAATGAGACAATGCATCACTGTGCAAACCAAATGCTCAGCTGACACTAACAGTAACACTGTAGTGTACTAAGACTAACAAGACTAAGAATTGTAAGTAATAGTATTTGTAAAGCCCATTCTTAATTGTGCGAATGTTTGTTCGCGAACCTAGTGGGAAGTATTCGGCGAACCTAGATGGTTCTTAATTGGGCAAACTTTTCTTCACGAACCTAGTTGGGAGTATTCGTCGAACTGCGACGAAGCTATATTCAGGGTCCAAAAAGCTTCGCTCAACATGTTCTGGGAACATTTGCCCTATTCGACGAACATTGCCTCTGACTGGCTGAGAGCAGAGCTCTCTTGTGGATGAGGAAGAAATAAAAATAAAAATGGATGACAGTGTCACTAGGTTCTTCACTCGCTTCGAAGGGAATTTGTTTATTTGTTGACTTGTGGGAGGTGCAGCCTTGTCTCGGGGACCCAGAATGAGACAGTAGTTAGTTGAAATACCCTGTGAGGGATGATTAAAGTATATTGACTTGACCTGACTTGACTTTGGCCTACATTTTCGATCATGCTGTCTGCTGCGCGTCTGCCGCAAGTTCGGGCTGAAGCTTGCATCTTATTACAAGCCAGTTGAGAACGAAGTAAAGTTTGTCGAAATGTCCGAACCATGTTCAGTGAACTAAAAGTTCAATTAAGAAATGAATCATAGTTCGTCAAACTGTCCGAAGTATGTTCAGCAAACAAACATTCGCCCAGTTAAGAGCAGGCTTAAGATAAGGTCAAAATCAAGTCTGCCGCAGTCTACCGCTACCAGCTGTAGTGTTAATGTTACCAATACCTGGCAGCAATCCAACTTTAACGTTTAGGACAGACCTGGCCTGTCACTTACTGACTTAGTGTAAGCTTGGTTAATGAAATCTCCAGAACCACAGCATAACTTATTTTGTGGTACACGTACTAGAAATAATCATGTGGTCACAACCATTACTGACTGTACCAATAATTAGGACTTGTGCGTGTACACAGACAAGTATTGTGGTTCATATTGCAAGTCACACTCAGTCAGTCTCACGCACTCACTCAGTCACTGACTCACTCAGAGAAAGTGAAAAAGAGATACATGTGCTGCACCAATTCCATCCTTCACAGACACTAAACTGGTGACCTGGGAGTGGGAGCAGTACTTAATATACTGCGTCAGTGCATGGCAGTCTATGAGCCTGCAAACTCTACAAAATCTCTGATATTAAGTAAGAACCTTGTCAAGATTAACAGTTCAGACAAGATGTACAACCCCAACATTAAACCAGGGACATAGCCAGTGTTACACAGTTCTTCTGTGGGACTGATAATGTACAGTCCAACCTCCTCCCATAAATGTGAAAATGAAAGACTGGAATGGCCTTCCCTAGTTCCCAAGGTGAGAGTCTACTTTAAAATAAAACATATGTAGTCTAGTCTAGCTACTTCCTTTGGCAACTTTGTCTTTCTTTCTCCGTGGTGATCTTTCCTTCTTCTGCCACAGTGTCCAACTTTAACACTCTGAGTCTGAAGACCGAGTCTGACACTTTTCAGTCTTAGTCTTTTACACTACAGCTTTGGTGCATGCTGGGTTATTTTGGTGTTTCCACAGTCCCCTGAACTCTGGCGAGGCTTAAGGATCTTTAGTTAATAACATGCATAGGTGATCTTTTTGTATGCATATATATATATGTACATGGGGGACCTTGGTTCATTGTCTCAGTGGGACTCTTGTACTGTGTAGTGTGCACAAAAGCTGATGAAGAATTTATCTCAGGGATGGGTAACAGTCACCCAGCCATCAGGTGACCATGCTTGACCAGACTCGGCTTTCCTGAGTGAGAGCTCTTGTTCTGTGCCACCAACTCTCCCCCTCTGAAAATATCCACTGATGATGACATAAGCTGGTACCTGGATCATCCAGGAACTGACCACAGAATTAGAAATGTCACAAGTGTCAAACTTTCATCTCTGCAGTCTTGTTTTCCTCAAAACATCCCCTCCAAACATTTTTCATTCTTTTTGTTCTTCTCCTTTGTGTGCTCCCTATATGGGTTCTAAATGTAATTTTTCAGATTATTTGTACACATTACATGTATGTAAGCATTTGTTTTTAATTTGACAAGTGTTTTTTTTAGTTTGACAAGTTTTGCTTGAAATGTAAAAAAGAAAAAAAGAAAAAAAGAAGTGATGAGTAGTACTAGTAAAGTTTACATAATTGACTGAAACTTAGTTTGAAAATTTAATCCATCACCTGTTTTCATGCAAAACAATGACAACTTCAAGCAACTTTTATTCTGTAATGTAAACGGTCGGTGGTGGAAGTTGCAGGTTGGAAGTAAGGAACAACAAAGGAGCCACAGCCAGAGGTTCCTGATTTTATTTCTTCTTTTCCTTTTGATGGTACAGGCGAGGTCGTTGTTCTTCCCTCTTGCCTTCTCTCACTCTCGCTTATAATGACATCTAAATCACAACACGTAACACATACGTAAAAGATTGAATGACGTATACACACGAAAGAGCGACACCCAGAGTGCATGATATACAACAACACAAACAGAATGTGCAGATGCACTCGGTTACATGTAAAAAAAAGACAGCTGTATTTGACACTGGTCTGTAGTGGCTTAGTTTTGTAAGCTGATCAGCAGGCATCCAAGGGATGTCATCAGTTGCAGGGAACGAGAAGCTGGTCTGATTTTCACGCAGGAACTTTATCTGCACTTCTCCAGATGAAGCCTTGTAGTCTAGAACCTAGATTTAACAGAGCCAACAGGTGAAATCACAGCACAAGTTGCAGTCCACAACACATCACATTCAGAGACAGCAATCAAAGTTGGAGGAAATGGAAAAACAAGATGTAGTAAACTAGTACATATATATAGTTAATAGTATGCTGCCTCAGACCCCTGTCTTTTCCATGAATGCTAATGTACCCCCCCCCCCCCCCCAGGAACCAAACAAAAACAAAGCAAAAAATATGAAATAAGTACAGTTCTACTCAGTATATCGATATTATTATTATTATGTTGAAGTCCTTCCAGCTTAAATTAGTAAAGTTTACTAAAAATGAACAAAACAAAAACGAAAAACCTCTGCAAGCACACCATGTCACTACTAAAACAGGACAGAACAAACAATAAAAATTCCAAACAAATTTTTTGCAAGCACACCATGTCACATGTGACGTATGTTATTTACCTTAAGTTCTATCGTTCTAGTCCAATAGAAGATGTCAAAGTTAAATCAAAAGAATCTCAAAGTTACATCATCATTAATACTAATAAAAAATAATAAAAAATAATACTATAGCACAATCTGTTTCACACAGAAATCAAAATAAAGTAGGGAAGATTTCTTTAACACATGTTTTGCGACACAATGATTATGTTTACATGTACAACGCACATTTTGTGTGACAGAATCAACCTCCGTCCGGTTCCATATGTTTACATGTACAACGCACATTTTGTGTGACAGAATCAACTTCCGTCCGGTTCCATGTTGCCAGAAACGAATGTTATGTTTTGACCAATTCTTCTCTCCTTATTGGACTGAGAAATAATTTGAAATGACTGCAACCATTACTAAACATGTTTGTTTTTGTTCCTACATATGCCTACTTTTCAGTAATTGTGGTTCCTAACCATGAAATAATGATTCGGCAAGAAACGTACGTTTCATGTGACGAAACAGAGATGAGCCTGCAAGAGAGTGCATCGAACACACTGAACGCTGTATTCATAAATAAAGAGTGCTACTGTATAAAATACTAGTCTGAAATGATCAAGTAAATATAACTGCTGGAATTTCACCTACCTGTGTCATTGGCAGCCTCCAAATTGGGCGAAATCGTGTGCAAGCAGACAATGACGACAGCCAATCAACGCATGTTTCTCCTGCGTCAGAACGTGACACGCAGTGGTAAAAGCGCCCAACCACAAATTCCGTGTTTATTACATGACATGACGTCATCAATGTGTATGTAGATGCCCATGGTACGTTTGAAAATCGCAGTTAGAAGATTTTTTTTCCTTTGTTGGATTTGTTTCACAAATTTTTGTTGTTGCCATAACAGATGTTTAATGCATTTTAGAAAATAATACAGCAAATTTTGTGTTCAGATCTCGGCATCTATAGTGCTTTGTTATTTATAGCAGCAATGTTTTTCCCGGTTCACATTGTTGATCTTGTGCAAGTTGGAAGTGAACGCATGTTTCATGATGTGACGTGTCATGAAACGTGCGTTATGCCCACTTTCAACCATCATTGTTGTACACAGACATACTCAGCAGTCCTGATATTAGCTTCCTGGTGCTTTTGCATGTTGCAGCTTTGCATATTTTTGTCTGGTATGAAGTAGCTTCCAACACAAGCAGCCCATATTTGGCCGCCATTTTTTGAGTGACATGGGAATATATTTTGCTAACAAAAAATAAACAAAACTTTTTTTTTTCCACGGCATTGCTCTCATCGCTTCTTGGGTGTATAACAAAGGGATTTTTCTCCATTTGGTGTGAAAAAAAGGAACTGATTTACAACAAAACTGTTGCAATGTGAGTCACTACCAATTAGGACCAGCACTGAAGAAGAACCCATATACACTTGACTAGTAATGATCTACCTGTAGACTCTGATTCTAGATGTTACGAAATAATTATGGAAGAAGAAGAATGGTGCATGTTTAGTTAATCAGATTTCCCCAGTCTACATAATTCCTGTCGTGCCTTGCTCTACGTACCATTCATGTCGTAAATGCTGATGTATGAAATGCCCATTGTAACTGACCAGACAATCATGTTTGCCAAGTCTTTAAAAGAAAAGTCATTTTCAACCACCACCAATCCTACGTGCAGAGGGAGTTTCCGAAGTTTCTTGGCGTCTGCTTCCACCACAGAAGGCAGGTGCTTCTTCGCAAAAATCCAGTCATATTGCGGAAAAAACTTAAGAATTCCAAAGGCAAACTCTCCCAGGGCAATCAAATAATGAATCAGTCGAAGAACAAGAATCCGGAACATCGCGATTTGATCATATCACACCAAATTTGCAAAACAATAACACACGAAGTCTACACTCGTGGACCGGCAACAGTGGTTCGGACACTACCGGTAGGGTAGCAGTGAATGCCGTGCAGGGAAACTATTTGCGAATAAAAGTTAGCAACGGCAACATTGTCTACAATGAGAAAATATCAAACACTCCAGTTGTCTACAGCAACAACAGAATCCACCATTTAGCACACTAACAGCACTTTTCTTCTGGAGATCACTATAAAAATGTTCCGTACGAGTAAAGGTCACGCGCCAGATGGAGTGCTTTGATTGGCTGATCATGGCTCTCGGAAAAAAAAAAAGGGGAAACACGGGCTAGGGGCTAAACCGGATTTATTTTTTTTAATGGGGGGAGGAGGGGGAGAGAGAGAGAGAGAGAGAGAGAACTCGAAAACTTTATTTTCACAAGGATTGGAGTTTAGGTTTAGTCCAAACTAACAAGTAGTCCTTGCTAAGCTAGATACTAGTGCCTACTACTACTACTGCTACTACTACTACTAATAATGAAGTAATAATAATAATAATAATAGAAGGCATCAGAGAGAGAGAGAGAGAGAGTAAACATCGTTTATGCAAGTAATTAAGTGATAGGTGTACTGTCCTTTGCTGCCTGATACCCCGTGGCCACAAATTTTTGCCCAACCAATATTTTTTGGCCTGCGATATTTCCCGCGGTTACCAAAGACTTTGCCATACACAGTCTTTGCTGTTATCGACAAAATTAACTGATTAGAAACTGAACACGGGGAACATTTGAAAAATAAATCCTTGATTGTGAGTTTTAACATCAGTTTCAGTCAACCTCAGTCTTGGACCCGTTTAAAAAAATGTGAATTAAGGTTGCTGAGACGACCTGTATACATGTAACGGATATATAATGCTAAAAGCTGCAATACCAGATAAAAACAAAAACAGACAAAAAAACTGAAAGCCTCACTGCTTAAATTTTCAAAAATAAAAAATAAATGAAGGGACATGATCTTAGAAATTAAAAAAACTTTTGTCGAATGACACGATTGCTTCCCTTTAATTGTCATTACGGACTGTGGTAACGCCACGTACCAAACCTCAGTTACAACATGAAGCCGGCATGGTGTGTTTGTGTGTTGGGTGGGTGGGGGGGGGGGGGGAGGGGGGGGGAGGGGGGGATAAGAGAGGGGGAGGGGGGGGGGGCAGAAAAAATGAAGAAGGCAATCAGAGATGGTAACCAATTATAAATGAGATGCATGCAGAATTATCTCTGGCACGTGCACTGACGCAGTTTGGGGTCGAAGTTTCATTTCAAGTTAATACAATGCTCTCTCCTCTCTCTCTCTCTCTCTCTCTCTCTCTTTTATATATATATATATATATATATATATATATATATATATAATATATATATATATATATATATATATATTCAGAGATTTGTCATGGTCTATGCCATTGATATCATTTCTCTCTCATCTCTCTCTCTCATCTCTCTCTCTGCTCATCCCCTCTCTCTCTCTCTCTCTCTCTCTCCCAAATTATTGACAGTCCAACCCGCGTTACTCCCTCATCTAGAACCCTCATCGATCACATCTACTCCAACTCCCTCGCACATCGGGAAGTCTGCGTCCCGGTACTTGGTGTCAGTGGCCATTATCCCGTTTGCTGTACCTTTATGATGATGAAGTGATGCTTAATGTCCTCAGATGTCAGTTGACATATTAGTGACAAGCTGAGACCAATGCCGAAGCATGGTTCAATATAGCTTTACGTCCACGGAAACCAGAAGGCTCGTTAGGACGGACAGCCCAGGACGGCCACCTCGACTGACACAGCTCCTGAACTATGAGCTGTATCGGCCTTGTCAAAGAAAGGCGTTAAACTACCCAAACTAGGGCACACATTACTAACATACAGGTCCTTTGCTAAATTTGATGAAGACAAATATATTGGAGACCTTAGGAATGTTCCATTTAGCGACGTATACAACCACACTGACCCTGATGATGCCCTAAACACCATACAAAATAATAGACTGACAAGCCGACATGCACCTCAGAAAACGAAGAGAACCAAACAGCCGGTTAAGCCAGAATGGCTCACTCCGGAAATACGGGATGCCATGCGCCACAGAGACTGTCTTCTTCGCTTAAATCGCTTTGGTG
Source organism: Alviniconcha marisindica (assembly GCA_018857735.1). Lineage (NCBI taxonomy): Eukaryota > Metazoa > Mollusca > Gastropoda > Provannidae > Alviniconcha > Alviniconcha marisindica. The sequence goes on along the minus strand of JABMCL010002179.1, from coordinate 925,497 downwards.
AATATAAAAAAGAAAAGAAAAGAAAATAGGAATAAAGTCACCTACATGATCCGCGGCGATTCCAAGAAAATATTCTAACAAACAGCAAAGATTCTAAAGGCACATGGAAAGCAATTAACCTCTTAACTAACAAAAACTCACATGCCTGTCCTGTCATTAGTGAGAATATTTCCCCCGATGAATTAAATAACCACTTCTGCACTGTGTACAAAAAAAGTAATTACAACGGATAATTCCTCAGATAACAATTTAATATTACTGAAACAGTACTGTCAAGATAAACTCACACACAGGGCCAAAGGAGTCCCTTTTATGGCAGTTAGTGAAGTTTTTAAGTCATTATGTCAGCTTAAGCAGTCTAATACAAAAGGTACTGATCGAATAGATGGAAAAACAATTCGCCTGTCTGCACCTTTCATTACTGATACTATTACCTACATATATATATATAACCTTATTATTGAAAAAAATCAATAAAAAAAATCCCAAGGACATTCAAAGAAGCCAAGGTAATAACATTGTACAAGTCCGGCGAAAGATCTCACCCATCCAATTACAGGCCTATCTCAATTCTTTCTGTTCTCTCAAAACTTGTAGAAAAGCATATAAATGAACATATTATGAAACATTTTCTGACCAGTGACTTGCTCCATAAAAACCAATCTGGGTTTAGGCGAAACCACTCTTGTCACACAGCCTTAACAGAACTCATAGATGCCTGGCTGTCAGATATAAATTTAAACAAGATTTGTGGTGCTTTGTTTATTGATTTTGCTAAGGTGTTTGATGTAATCAGTCATAACTTACTTTTAAAGAAGATGAACCCTTATGGGCTAACAACTGACACACTTAACTTGATCAAGTCATTCTTGTCTGACCACCATCAAGTAGTTTCTGTTAAAAATAAGCAATCAGAAGTCAAGCCAGTTGTATTTGGCGTTCCACAAGGATCTGTTTTAGGGCCTCTCTTATTCTCAATCTATATATTAATGATCTCCTTCTGCATATATTATCTGGAAGGTGTGATATGCTAGCCGATGACACAACAATGCACACTTCTGGGAGAGATATCCCCTCAATAGTTGGTACACTCCAGTCATGCGTTTCGGACATTATTGAATGGACTCATATCAATCATATGTCTCTTAATCCATTCAAGACTAATTGCATATATTAACAACGCGTCAGAAACGTCATATATTAAGCTCGCCACCCGTCCAGTTATTGGTCGGAAACACAAACTTTTAGGTGTCATTGTCGATAACAATCTCACATGGGGCCCACACATACGTTATCTATACAAATCACTAGCGAAAAGGGTCTATTAATCAGCAAAAATTAAGAACTTCTTCACCTTTCATGCTCGAAAAACATCTTTCCAAGCCCATATCCAGTCACGTATAGACTATGCCTCAACTGGGTCTCTGGGACTCCGCAACAATGAGTGAGTCTCTATTAAAGCCTTTAAAAGCCTTACACAGAAGAGCAGTAAAGATAATTTTGCTAAAAACGATAACTACAAGAAAACTGCAATACTTCCCCTCAAACACAGACTAATGTATAATAAAGCTCGCTTTATACACAAAATCCTCTCGGGTAAGGCACCCACTTATCTCGTAAAAAGAGTGTCTATCAATCTTTATTCCAGAAATTACTCAAGAAAGCTTAACGTACCCATGCCTAGATTAGATTTATTTAAATCAAGCCTAATGTATTCTGGACCGACTCTCTGGAATTCACTACCTGTTGCACTGACAGAACCAAGTACAGGGTCGGTCTTTAAACATCGACTGTCGACACATATGCTAACTTCTCTAGGTACAACTTAAAATAAGGAGGAAGTATCACTTTAATGCTCCATTTTTCTTAAAAGCACAGGCTGTTTTTCCATTATCATTAAAGCTTTACTTTTAATGCATTATGCCCCCTGTATATGCTGCACATTTATACTTTTAATGCATTATGGCCCCTGTATATGCTCCACATTTATACTTTTAATGCATTATGGCCCCTGTATATGCTCCACATTTATACTTTTAATGCATTATGGCCCCTGTATATGCTCCACATTTATACTCCACTACTTGTTAATCAGTTGTTGTTTTTTGCATTTTGTTTTGTCCTCATTTTATATAAATGTAGTATATTTGATTATGAATATTCTGTTCTTTTTTCTTCAGTTTTTCTTCTCTCCCTATTTGTAGCTTCAGTAGAAAAGCCTAGTTGTTAGACATGTTTTAAGTTTTTTGTTGCTTTGTTTGTTCGATTTCTCCCCACTTTTTCGCCCTAAGCGTATATGAACTAATATCCTGTACCCTTTTCATGTATTTTTTAGTTTTGTTGTATCTGAAATACATGTGTATGTGTAGTATATAGGCAGTAGAATTAGTCCCTCGTGGGCGAGGGCTGGATGTAAAAAGACACTGTGTCTACTCCACTACCCTCGTCATTTATTCACTCTCTCTCTCTCTCTCTCTCTCTCTCTCTCTCTCTCTCTCTCTCTCTCTCTCTCTCTCTCTCTCTCTCTCTCTCTCTCTCTCTCTCTCTCCTTGAGTATTAAAGTTTTCGAGTTTGAGTTCGAGTTCTCTCTCTCCGAGTCGATAGTTTTGTCTTTTTATTGTTATTTTAAATGTACCTTTTTGAGTCTTGAGCCATGTGTCAAAGGAAAATTTTCATTTTTATGCTTTGTATATTGATGAATAATAAAGATTGATTTGATTTGATTTGATTCCAGTGGAAATCCCGCCAGTACTCCTCATTTGGATAGCACGTGATAACCACGTGGTGCACAACACAACCAATATGTCCGACAGCGAAGAAAGCACGCTTCCTTTGAACAAAAGACAGCGCCTTTCGGCGCCTTTTTACAATGATCGGTCCGAAGATGAAATGGTAACGCCCTTTATTGATGATTATGTATTCATTATGTCTTTACGGCTCGTTCTTTGCTTCAGATGTTGTGAGTTTGTCTTTTCAATTCCCGTTTTGTTCTGGTCGTATGAGAGCGGGATGGGCTGGATTAAGCACTGATACTAGTTACTACTTAGTAAGTTAGTGCTAAGTGCTACTAGCACTAGTGGTACGCTGATGATAGTTTTGATTGTGATAGTGATACTGTAACGGAATCTAGATTCCGGACCGAGAAGAAAGGGAGGAAATTTAGCATAGCAATTTGCCTTTTTATGTAGATCACTAGATGTGTGCGTCACTGTATTGAGGTGTTTACCGTGGCTTTCAGTTCAAGTGCCAGAAACTGAGAAAGCAATGTATGAATTCAGGTCCAGATCCAGATCCAGAAGGCTTGGTCGTTTAAAGATAATTTAGAGAACTGCACTACAGAGTACAGAGAAGCTCAGCTTCATATGATACTTTGATACTGATAGCATCCAAATTCAACATTTTGTCTTTGAACGTAGTGAATACTGCCACTTTTAGTTATAATATTAATAGTTAATACTCTAATACTGTTCTAGAGACTTTTACTTTTGTGTATATTATATATAATTATTGTTAAATGTTAGGTTAGTTTGGTGTTTATATAATGATAATCCACCGAACTCTGATAATGACATGGTCTACGGACATGGTGGTTTTGCTGGAGAAAGTGTTGTTTTACTTAGTCTCTTGGTCTTACTCTTAGACTGGTAAAGGTATGTTTGAACTTTTACTCAATTTCAGAATGTGTGAACAAGTGACATTGTTAATTACATTGTAGGAATTGACAATCCATGCCGCAACTGACTACAAACTCAGTCCATCACAACTTCTCTGACTCGTTACCTGCCTACCTCTGAGTCCCTCACCTTCTCACTGTGTACATTCCTTCCCAGCAGCTTCGTTCTTCTACCGACACACAGATACTGTGCATCCCTCGTGTCAGAACACAAACCTCCGGCCAGCGCTGCTTCTCCTACTGTGCTCCACAGCAGTGAAATTCCCCCCTGACATCTATCACATTCAGTCCTTCTGAAGTCCTGGGCCTTCAAAAGTGCATTAAAAACTGACAATATCACAGCAAGTGATTTTAATTTTTCTTTCTTACTTGCCTTCGCTCCACTTACCCTCCCTCACTCCTCGATGCATTCCTCACATAGAGCTACAAACAGTAGCGCAACAAGTGATTCAAATTTTGTCAAACAGTAGCACAATAACTGAACAAGTGATTCAAATTCTGTCTTCTTCCTCTTTTTGGCCCTCCTCACCCTCTCTCCCTCTTTACATTACTTCTCTGTGTGTGTATGTGTGCACGTGTCACGTGCAGGGCATGGTGTGCAAGCAACACAATACGATTATTTGTGAAAAAAAGAAGAGGTTTTATGTAGACATTTTTGTTGATCTTGTAAAGTGTGGTGTGCTCACCCTTGTTGGTGAGATATGGCACTATAGATTAATAGAAATGACCGTTATTAATCTTATTATTATTAAAACTCTTGCACACACCCATACTTCTCAACCTTATAAATGTCATTGTAAATGTAATGGGAGCTGGAGGTGGGGGAGGGATGGGGTCTGGAGCGGAGATTGTGCCCAGCAAATAGGCTATTTTTTTTTTACAGGACTAAGGAGTAGTACTAGTAGTAGTAGTCGAATATTCGATAAAAGCTTCCCCTGATAGTGATACCAGTGTTGCCACCAGAATGATTCTGCATTAAGATGGGTAGTGGGATGAGCTATTTTAATCATATTGTGTGTGTGGAAGGGGGGGGGGGGGAGCAAAAACTGTCAATATAGTCATAATAGTGTCCATAAACCGCTACTGGTATTATCTCTGACCTTGTTATTATGTTAAGTTGTATTAGAAACTAGTTATCATATCTAGTTAAAGTATAAACTGAAACTTAAGGATAAGGCCCAAATATGAACAGACACTCAAAAACAAATTTTGTGAGGTTCTGTTCACATAAATTTACATTAACATGTACACAGTTCTGTTTTCTTCTTCAATTTCCTGACCTTGACTTTGACCTTGACCAGGATGACTTGTCAAGCACAGCAAGCACATTGGAAGAGTCATCACGCAGTGACACACCCACACTGCCAGGTCGCCGTGGTTTCAGATGGAGCAAACCACCCAAAAAGTGCAAGTTGCAGTTCAAGTGCACCAACTTCCTCAAGGTTTGTGCATTTCACACACACCTAACTGTGTAAATTATAGCCCTAAGAGTAAGAACAAGTGAAATATATGCTCTGTTACTAACTTTCAAGAATCACAGTAAGTGGACACCTACTACGTCTATGTATTTACCTGCCTTACTGAATTAAAATAAGCAAGCAAATAATCAGTAATTGAGAAAGTGCCTCAGTGAGTTTCATACTTTGAAATCAAATATGATAAACAAGTCTTGCATTATTATCAGTTTTCATGATTTACATTACAAAGTACATTGATTTTTATGATTGTACAGCACATCATTATTCTAGATCTATCTCCCTGGACCCCTTTAAAAAATAAAATAATGTGAAACAAGAATGACTCCTACTCCTAGCATTCTAAAAGAAGATCCACACATAAAAGGTTCAAAAGAACAGTATTTGTTAGGACAAGACAAAACTAGTGGTTTACTTCATTTTTTTAATCGGTTTTGACTGCTTAGCTTTTCACTTCATTTTTGATTGTTTTTGACCGTTTAGCTTTTCACATCATTTTTAATCGTTTTTGACCGTTTAGCTGTTGTTTAAGTGTTGTTTTGTAGCTTGACAAAGGGGATTACCCGTGGTCCCCGAACATTTGCCAGTTTTGTCTTGTCCTAATAAATAGCATTCTTTTTAACCTTTTAAAGTTTTATGTGCTTGGATCCTGGACCCCTTTGAGAGGTTTTCACTTCAAGTTGAACCATTTCCTATATTCCTGTGTAAAGTTACGTTGCTACACAGCTCTACATCGCAGATGATTGTAGAACACTTGTTATTATTAATAACCTAACAGCTAACATGCAACTTGCTGATTTCTGGTTTAGACTTTTTTTCTTCTCCTTTTGTGGCACTTGGTAAGTTTCAGATTTAGCTCTGGCCTCAAAACAGGTTAAGACTTAAGACTAAACTTAAGTTTAGTTTGTTGTTGTTGTTTTGTTTTATTTAGTTTTTAACCCCTTAGCATAGTTTAGTCCAGAGCTTTTAACAAACAGGACCAAAAATGAAGTGAGAAACTTCTGTGTGTCTATTTTTGATGCCATTGCTATTGAAAATGAATGGGCTGGTAAATGTAGTGCTTCTAATCTTTGCTTTAACTTCAGTTCTTAGAGGGTTTGTCTTCCTTATGCTGTTTGATTTGTATCCCCTGTAGTTTAATATGGTTTGTCTTCCTCATGCTGCTTGCTTGGTATCCCCTTTAATATGGTTTGTCTTCCTCATGCTGCTTGCTTTGTATCCCCTTTAATGTGGTTTGTCTTCCTCATGCTGTTTGCTTTGCATCCCCTTTAATATGGTTTGTCTTCTTTATGATGTTTGCTTTGTATCCCCTTTAATATGGTTTGTCTTCCTCATGCTGTTTGCTTGGTATCCCCTTTAATATGGTTTGTCTTCCTCATGCTGCTTGCTTTGCAGCCCTTCTAATATGGTTTGTCTGCCTTGTGTCATTTGCTTTGGGTCCTCTTTAAGAATAAAACAGTTGATCTGCCTTGTGCTGTTTACCTTGCATCCCCTTTAACTAGTTTAAGAGAACATGTCTGCCATGTGCTGTGTTTGCAGGAGAACCACGGCCAGCCCATCTTTGGTGTCCAGGTAAACCTGAACTGTGCCGAGTCGGACCCTGTGGTCTTTGCCACTGCCGCTCACAACAGGGTGAGTTGCAAACATCAGCCTCTTCCCTGGGCTTCCCTCCCTTCCTCTCTTTCTGTCTCTCCCTCCCTCTCTTTTTCTGTCGCTCCCACCCACCTTCCCTGTCTCCTTTCTTTCCTCTCCCTTCCTCTGTCTCTCCCACCCACCTTCCCTGTCTCCTTTCTCTCCTCTCTCTTTTTCTGTCTCTCCCTCCCTCCTTCCTGTCCACCTCTTCCCTCTCTCTCACCTTCTCTCTTTCCAAGGACAGGTTGCCTGATAAAGTGACAGGCATTTGTGCTTTAGTGTAAAAGTTAACCATTATCTTTGTATTACAGAAACATTTCAGTCAGTCAGTCAGAGTGCCTCCCTCCCTCTCTCTCCTTCCTCTCTCCGTCCATGTCTCCCCACTTCTGCTACTGTCCACAAAAGTACTGCACACCATGAACACTGCATCTCTCTTGCACAGCAGCTTCATTGGCTCCCAGTTTGGGAATGAATGGAATGCAAAATTGCTTGCGTGTGTCACAACTTCATCACTAGTTCTGCCCCCACTTAGTCTTATCTTTCTGAACGATTGCACCTTAACGTACAGTTACGGCCCTTCCCCCTCTCCCTGCTCTTCGTCAGGCTCAAAGTCCAGTCTTAGTCAGTTTACCTTAGTTTAAGCATTGGCCACATGGTCCAGAAAGGATTTCATTTGTTTTCCCTTTGAACCCTTTGCAGGTTACAGTGTATGAATGTCAGGAAGGTGGCAAGGTGAAGCTTCTGCAAGCCTACAGTGACCCAAGTGTATCCTTTTCCTTTCAAACTTCACAAACACTGTTGCAGAGTGATTCCTTCTTCTTTTTTCTTTTTTTCAGTCTGCAGAAGTACTCCAGTTTCTAGCTCTAAGACTTGTTTTGTTTGATAGTTGATAGTACATTAAGTAGCTCACTCTGAGGTAAGTTTGTATACATCATCAGTAACCGATTAGATAATATATATATATATATATAGATAATTGCTTTTTAACACCCAATCAGCCATGTTTACATCCAGACAAAGTGAGCAACTAAGACCCCATAACTGAAAATTTCAAGTTTTGAGAAAATACACAATGTATTTTTTAAACTGAACATTTTGTTCAAACGTGTTGATTTTTTTGGCAGGATTTTTTTTTCTTTCTGGTTCCCGGTTGCTTTTATGAATATTGTTTGTGGACAGTTTGACTGGGCATCAAAAAGCAGTTCTAGCCACTGATGATACACAGATTTATTTCTTCAGCCAGAAAGGATGTACCTCTGGTGGAGTTTACCTACCTTGTATTTCCATGATTGCCAGGTACTTGTTGTACTTGTGTTACGCATTTCAAGCGCTGATTAACTCCCTTGTGTGTGGATTGTTGAGCTAGTGTCAGGAGTCACACTAAGGACTGTGCCAAGCCTTGTATAAAAATGGGTTGATTGTTGAGCTAGTGTCAGGAGTCACACTAAGGACTGTGCCAAGCCTTGTATAAAAATGGGTTGATTGTTGAGCTAGTGTCAGGAGTCACACTAAGGACTGTGCCAAGCCTTGTATAAAAATGGGTTGATTGTTGAGCTAGTGTCAGGAGTCACACTAAGGACTGTGCCAAGCCTTGTATAAAAATGGGTTGATTGTTGAGCTAGTGTCAGGAGTCACACTAAGGACTGTGCCAAGCCTTGTATAAAAATGGGTTGATTGTTGAGCTAGTGTCAGGAGTCACACTAAGGACTGTGCCAAGCCTTGTATAAAAATGGGTTGATTGTTGAGCTAGTGTCAGGAGTCACACTAAGGACTGTGCCAAGCCTTGTATAAAAATGGGTTGGGTTGCATGTTACATGATTGTATTGATCACCCACAGTGCCTGAAATACAGGTTATAGATTTTGTGTCAGTGGGCAAAATGTGTTTCAGGGGATGTAGCCCAGGATTGTATGTGCCTTGCATGCTGGGTGACGCCAGGCTACCGAGGCCTGTCCACATCAGATACATTCCACCGAGGGAAGCAAACGCAGAGTTCATGCATGCTGAACATATATGTCTGTTCTGTATGACCCCAGAATGTTCTGCAGTAGTGTACAAGATAAAATTCTATGAATCCATTGCAGAAATTTCATGGTCTGCCATAAAACTGATTATATAATAAAACATTGCATCAACAACACCTGTTCTCACTCTTCCAGATTACAATCCATTCGCACAGACAGCTCATTTTATCCCTGCGTTGTTGTCCGCGCGCATCCCCATCTCTAGCCACTCACACTCAGGGTTTTTATACCCACCCAGTCCCCGCATGCCTGTCTCTAGCCACTCGCACAAACAGCTGCCGTCCCATTCCCTCTCAAACATTCCTCCATTTTATCCCTGCCTCGTCATCCCCAAACCCCCATCTCTAGCCGTCGCATATTGTGTTTGTCTGCCTGCTTGTTGATTGTGAGTCCGAATGGCCACTGGAATGAATGACTGTAGGTATTGTGTATCTTACTATGGGGTGCCGTATCCTAAATCTGTCACCTCTGTCTATGTCAGTATGTGTCTTGTCAACATTTGGGTCTGAGTGGGTACATGTCAGCCAATTTTTTCAGCTTTCATGTTTTTTCAAAAGAGTTTCTTTCCAAAAAAAAAGGTCTTTCATGTTTCAAAACAATTTCGGCTTTCATGTTCATTATGACTGGATTTGTGTGTGTGTGTGTGTGTGTGTGTGTGTGTGTGTGTGTGTGTGTGTGTGTGTGTTGCTACTTGTACTGACAGTTCACATTCCGTATAACATTTCTACAGCTTGTATATTTATATGCATTCCTCAGTGAATGTTGTTTACTGATAGTTTCCTTGACAGTGATGTCAGACAGATGAGAACTTCTATTGCTGTGCCTGGTCCTTCAATCCTGTCACCAATCAGCCAATCCTGGCAGCGGCTGGTTTCCGAGGAGTGATTCGCATCCTCTCCCTGTCCCAGATGCAGTGTATCAAGGTCAGCCGCCAGCCTTTCCCCACACTGCTCTATTTCGTCTTAACAGCTTAACAAACAGCCTGGGTTTGGGGGTCAGCTTTTCTTAGCAAATATCTTTAAAATATATATATATGTTAACAAATATATGTATGTTAACAAATAAACGTCTTACACATGTTAACAAATATATATCTTGATATATATATATTATTATATTTTATATATATATATATATATATATATATATATATATATATATATATATGTTAACAAATAAATATCGTACATATGTTAACAAATATATATATGCTAATAAATATCTTAGGTTTTGGAGTCAGCTGGGGGGAGGGGAGGGGGTGTTGTTATTGTTTAGTGATTTTTTGTTTTTGTTTTTCTGGGGGTGGGGGTGTAGGGAGGGGATTTTACTTTGAAGGGAGAGGGGTTGTTTTTATACCCACCCTGTCATAACAAAGGGGGGAGGGGGGGTATTCTGGAATCACCATCTGTCTGTCTGTCTGTCTGTCTGTCCATATGTCTTGCTTTGTCCAGGTGATATTGTGAACTGATCAACCTTTTGTAACCAAACTCGGTTTGGTGTTGCATCATCCTGGTGGTAGAGGCTTGTCAATATGATCAAAATGTGACTTTCTGTGTTATATCTTCTGAACGTCTGATCCTTTTGCTACCAAACTTTGTTTGATGGTACATCAGCATGAGCCAGTTTGTCTTGTGCCTAGTTTAAGGTAAAAAATCACAATGACAGTTCAAAACTTCACTGAATGCTTGTCTGGTGATATCTTTTGAAGTATTGAACCTTTTGTAGCCAAACATTGTATGATGGTGCATCATCATGAGCCAGAGTGTCAAATGAAAATACTGTTTGCTGTCTTCAAGGTCATGGTCACAGTGAGGGTTCAGATATCAGAATATGACCATTTCTACTGTATCCACAGAGACGCTGATCCTTTTGCAACCAAACTTGGATAGTACGTCATCATAAACAGGAGTGTCTTGTGAAAAGATTGGATTGCTGTGTTCAAGGTCAATGTCACAGTGATGGTTCAAAACTTCATTGAATAGTTGTCAATCCTGTATTTTCTATACCACTGACATCTTTTTCACCAAACTAGGTGTGTGGATGTCCAATTATTAATAACCAGACCTAGTGCAAACAAAAGATGAATGTACATGTAGCATACTGACCATAATAGTGATGTACGGTCAGTATGTCAGTATCTAGTAGGTACTCCGGGTGGGGGTGGGGCAGTGGTTTTTTGTCTTTGTGTGTGGTTTTTTTTTTTTCTGAGCAAGTTGACAGTGTGTTTCTATCTGTGTATATTTATTGTTTTAGGTGGCACAGTTCAATGGCATGTGTGCATTTGATTTTCAAAAATGATTTAAGCATTGCAGTTTGCCTGGGTTTGTTACTTTGATATTTAGGAAATTCTTGCATGTTGCAAACACTTTTTGTCACACCTTCCAGTGCAGGTTTGACTGAATTTTTTAACATTTATGGACCTGAGTCTAATTTGGTTTTGCTGTTGATTTTTCTGTGATGGTTCAGCATTTTGTGGGGCATGGGAATGCAGTGAACGAGCTCAAGTTCCACCCTCGTGACTGCTGCCTGCTGCTGTCTGTTTCCAAAGACCACACTTTGCGGATCTGGAACGTTCACACCGCTGTCTGTGTCATCATCTTGGGCGGCGTGGATGGTCACAGGGATGAAGTGCTCAGTGCAGTGAGTATGTATGTAGTTTGGCCTTCAGCCCTTCTTCATGACCTAGTTTGGCCATCGGCCCTTCTTCATGACCTAGCTGGTGAGGGTGGTGAGATGGACACACTGGTGAGTGGACAGGCTGGTGAGTGCATAAGTGGTGAGATAGGCTGGTGAGTGCAGATGGTCACATTGGTGAGTGCAGAAGTGGTGAGATGGACAGGCCGGTGAGTGCAGAAGTGGTGAGATAGGCTGGTGAGTGCAGAAGTGGTGAGATAGGCTGGTGAGTGCAGAAGTGATGAGAAGGACAGGCCGGTGAATGCAGAAGTGATGAGATGGACAGGCCGGTGAGTGCAGAAGTGATGAGATGGACAGGCCGATGAGTGCAGAAGTGGTGAGATAGACAGGCTGGTGAGTGCAGAAGTGGTGAGATAGACAGGCTGGTGAGTGCAGAAGTGGTGAGATAGACAGGCTGGTGAGTGCAGAAGTGGTGAGATAGGCCGGTGTGTGCAGATGGTCACACTGGTGAGTGCAGAAGTGGTGAGATAGGCTGGTGAGTGCAGAAGTGGTGAGATAGAGAGGCTGGTGAGTGCAGAAATGGTGAGATAGACAGGCTAGTGAATGCAGAAGTGATGAGATGGACAGGCTGGTGAGTGAAGAAGTGGTGAGATGGACAGGCTGGTGAGTACATGCTTCACTTGCTCTGCCACCCTTCTGTTTGGTTTGTTGCTGTTGTGGTTATTCACCCAAGCAATTATTTTTATTTCTCCAGTTGGTCCTATCACACTATCAGTAGCATCAACATTGATTGCACTTCATTTCTGTCTGCAGACTAAAAGTAACACCATCTGGTCTGGCATTGTTTGTGGCACACCTGTTGTCCACTGACCTGCTGACTGCTGCAGTGTTTTGCTGGTATTTCAACAGCAAAAAGGGCCAACCCACAAAGCCTCAGTCCCGATGAATGAGCTGTAAAAGTGGAAGTCTTAGTACTCTTAGTTGTCCCTGGCACAAGTCTTCACTGACACAATGATTCTACACTTGGAGCACAAATGACCAGTGTATTTATGCTACCAGTATCATTATGTGTGTGGCTGCATTCAGGTGTTCAGGGTTTCTGTGTATTCTGTCCCACATTTGCTGAAGAAGGCATTTTGAAGTCAAATTATCCACTACTGTGAGTGGTGTTTTGAGAGGTCAGTCACTGTTTGTCTTTAAGCATCTCTTCAAAGAAGCTTGTGTTGCATGTTAATGCTCTCTTTGGGCAGGACTTCAATCTAAGCGGCTCCAGAATTGTGTCCTGCGGAATGGACCACAGCCTGAAGATGTGGAACCTGGACACCTCAGAGATTGAAGATGTCATTGCAGAGTCCAAGAAATTCAACCCTGCTAAGGGCAACAGGTGAGAGAGAATTATCTGAGGAGACCAAGTGGTGTGCACCTGTGTGTGCACGCATGTGTTAAATTTTGGTATGTGTGTGTGGACACATCTTGTGTTGTGTGTGTGTGTGTTGGTGGGGAGGGAGTTATGATGTTTATGTGTCAGAATATATGTTTACCTAGTAGAGACTGAGGCGATGTCAAAGTATATTTACCTGAGGCTGTGTCAAAGTACATATATACTATAAGGTGATAATGGAGGCTGTGTCAAAGTATATATATTTACTATAAGGTGACAAAGGCTGTTTCAAAGTATATACTATAAAGAGACTGAGGCTCTGTCAGGTGTATATGAAGTAAAGTGCACAAGCCACAAAGGTGAAAGTTTTGTTTGTTTGTGTTTCATGTTTAGACCTTTCCCAACACTCGTGAACCACTTCCCCGACTTCTCCACGCGGGATATCCACAGGAACTACGTGGACTGCACACGCTGGCTCGGCAACTTTGTCTTGTCCAAGGTGGGTTGGTAATAGGGGTCTCCATGCAGTATTTTCACAGGACTCAATGGTGGCTCAGTACCAGGTATTGTCCACATGCGATACCAGAAGCCAGCATGTGGAGTGCACACACTGGCCCAGCCATCCCACTGTGTCTGAAGTAGGTTACTTCTCTTCACCCTCACAGCCACACGCCTTAAACGAAGGGCACATGCTGTGGAAGCCGGGTGATAATGTGGAAGCCAGGTGATAGTGTGGAAGCCAGGTGATAGTGTGGAAGCCAGGTGATAGTGTGGGAACCAGGTGATAGTGTGGAAGCCAGGTGACACTGTGGAAACCAGGTGATAGTGTGGAAGCTGGGTGATAGTGTGGAAGCTGGGTGATAGTGTGGAAGCTGGGTGATAGTGTGGAAGCCAGGTGATAGTGTGGGAACCAGGTGATAGTGTGGAAGCCAGGTGACACTGTGGAAACCAGGTGATAGTGTGGAAGCCAGGTGATAGTGTGGGAGCCAGGTGATAGTGTGGAAGCCAGGTGACACTGTGGAAACCAGGTGACACTGTGGAAACCAGGTGATAGTGTGGGAGCCAGGTGATAGTGTGGAAGCCAGGTGATAGTGTGGGAGCCAGGTGATAGTGTGGAAGCCAGGTGACACTGTGGAAACCAGGTGACACTGTGGAAACCAGGTGATAGTGTGGAAGCTGGGTGATTGCTTTCCACACAAAGGTCTGTAAGTGGACTGTGCATGTGTGGAAGCCGGGTAATTACTGTACCATATATATATGGGGGGGGGGGGGGGTACTAGGCACTGAGTCCACTACCATGAGTGTTGGGGGGGAAATAATTAGTTACTGAACCCACTGCATCACTACCCTGAGTATCAGGTGGTGAGGAGGACACGGCACGGAACCCACTGCACCATTACCATGGGGGGAGGACTGGACACTGTATCCTTTGTCCTGAGCACGTAACTGCCCGAACTGGTAGTTAAACCCACAGTGACTCCGTCCTCGATCCAAACTAACCTCTAGGCCTAAACCACTGCTGTGACTACTGATAATGGTAAGGACTGTGCTTGCAGTCACATGAGAACTGCATCGTGTGTTGGAGGTGATGTGTCTAATGATAATGGTAAGGACTGTGCTTGCAGTCCTGTGAGAACTGCATTGTGTGTTGGAGGTGATGTGTCTAATGATGTTGATGACTGTGCTTGCAGTCCTGTGAGAACTGCATCGTGTGTTGGAGGCCAGGCCCTCTGGAGGCGGATGCCAACTCTTCCAGCAGCAGCATCAAGTCTGATGACTCCGTCAGCATACTGCATCGCTTTGACTACCGCGAGTGTGAAATCTGGTACATGCGCTTCTGTCTGGACTACCAGCAAAAGGTGGGGTTGACTGCGTCCTGTGGGTGGTGGTGTCCGTATGCAAAAGGTGGGGTTGACTGCGTCCTGTGGGTGGTGGTATCCGTATGCAAAAGGTGGGGTTGACTGCGTCCTGTGGGTGGTGGTGTCCGTATGCAAAAGGTGGGGTTGACTGCGTCCTGTGGGTGGTGGTGTACGTATGCAAAAGGTGGGGTTGACTGCGTCCTGTGGGTGGTGGTGTACGTATGCAAAAGGTGGGGTTGACTGCGTCCTGTGGGCGGTGGTGTCCGTATGCATGCAGACAGACAGGGTGTAGCTGTTAGTATAGCAAATCAGGAGGATTGCTATTTCCATGTGTAATGCCTGGTATAAAACAACATGCACATGTTTGATAAAATGCCTTTGTAATTTACATGTAAACTGACAAGATGGTAGGGAACAGATTGGGAAATGACTGAGTGGTGAGTCTTTGCAAAACACCACCATGATGTTTGCTTTTCTAATTGTGATGGGGCATTTTATATGCAGCCAACAGTTTCATTTATCTGTCTAGTGTTTTTATGGTGTGTGGTGTATGTTTGTGGTGTACATGCATGTGTGGTTTATGTTTCAAGTTTGTGTGTGCTGGACATGTGGTGTGTAGGGTACGTATATTTAATATTACTCATGCTTAGGTAAAGTGTGGGTGTGGGTGTGTGCGTTGACACACTGTGATGCCCGATGTCCGTTTCAGATCATGGCGTTGGGGAACCAGGTGGGACGCATCTTTGTCTGGGATCTCGATGTGGAGGACCCTGCACAAACCAAGTCAGTTGTTTTCCAGCTTTAATGCCGGATTGTGTTCCGGCTTTAGTGACAGATTGTGTTCCAGCTTTAGTGCCAAATTGTGTTCCGGCTTTAGTGACAGATTGTGTTCAGGCTTTAGTGACAGATTGTGTTCAGGCTTTAGTGCCAGATTGTGTTCCGGCTTTAGTGCCAGATTGTGTTCCGGCTTTAACACTGGATTATTTTCCTACTTTATTGCCGGATTGTGTTCAGGCTTTAGTGCTGGATTGTATTCAGGCTTTAGTGACAGATTGTGTTCTGGCTTTAGTGACAGATTGTGTTCAGGCTTTATTGCTGGATTGTGTTCAGGCTTTAGTGCTGGATTGTGTTCAGGCTTTAGTGACAGATTGTGTTCTGGCTTTAGTGACAGATTGTGTTCCTGCTTTAACACTGGATTATTTTCCTACTTTATTGCCAGATTGTGTTCAGGCTTTAGTGCTGGATTGTGTTCAGGCTTTAGTGACAGATTGTGTTCCAGCTTTAGTGCTGGATTGTGTTCCAGCTTTAGTGCTGGATTGTGTTCAGGCTTTAGTGCCGGATTGTGTTCCTGCTTTAAAGGGCCCCTGAACACTGATTTTGACCACTTTTAGCTTCAGATCTCCTCTTTGGTATATTCCACCGACTAAATATTTTCACACAGTAAATACAGGTATATATCCCGTGCCTCAGTAATAATTTCATATTTTTCAAGTGTCTTAAAAGCTTATGAATCGCAAAACAAGACCAATATGTCACGGCAGAATGGGCAAGGGAAATAACCGCTGTAAAAGCGTGATCAGGCGTGTTTTGGCCGAGAGTTTACTTGGAGCCGTAAAGTCAAAGGCTAATCGTGACGTCACGATAAGACTCGACTGCCATTGGCATTGTTGCTTCTACAGTTTCAGTGCACAAGACTCCGGATAAATTTGCATGAAAAGTTGGAAATGGCAACTGGAATACGGCCATGCCAGTACGAGCCAGTTACGGATATCAATTTTGGCATCGACTGGGAGAGTTCAAGTGACGAAGAAGTGTCATGAGAATAGTGGTGGTTATGCTTGTGTTTACTGTATATTGTGATGTGTGCGATACTACGTGTTGTTGCGTACTTCTCAAGTGTTAATCTTTTACAAATGTACACTGTCTTCGTGGCTTTATATGTGGCACCACATTTTCCTTTGAAGGAATAAAGAAGTTCTTGACTTGACTTAACTTGACATAAGAGCACAGAAGCAAAAATAACTGTGCCAATGACAAACAGATGGAAAGCCAGACTAACCATAACTAACCCCTCACTAACCCGGCCTCCATCTAGAAACACAATGCCTGCAGACTGATAAAGCAAATCGCTAACCAGGACTACCGATGACATAGCATCGGGATGTAAACAAAAGCAGATGAAAAGAGAAATTCAAAATGGCTGCCCTAACCAGGCGAGCTAACAGCAGGTACGATCGGCCAGTAAAGCCAAAGATAAAAAGAAAAGACGTACGGTGGAAGGGAAGAGAGAAAACAAAACAACGACAACAACAACAAACAAACGCTTTCTGAAAAGAAAGAGGAGGCAGGAAATGTCAGCGAGCAACGTGACAAAGGCTGGGTACACGTAATCTGTGTACACGATACAACCAACTTAGCAGTGACAACAACACGGCAGGGCAACAGACACTCATGAGACTTCCCCCCTCACTCGTACATCGTAAATGAACGATATAACCCGAGAAACAAAAGGGCAAGCCAAGAGGAAAAACAGTCAATGGCAAGAACCGGTCACTAGCCCAACCCCAAACCCTAACCCAGGGAGGACACGAAATCGCTAGTCTATTGAACTAGAACGAACAAAACTTTTTCACCTTTACGTATGATGAAACAAGCACGGATAAATTGGGAAAACAAAAAAAAACACCCAATAAAAGGCAGGCTCCCTGATGAGGTCTAGCCTGTTGTGAAAGCTAGAGTAAACACAACGAAAAAGACTGAAACGCCACGCACCTAACATGGCTCGAGAAAGAAGGAATGACAAAGGGGAAATAAACAAAGGCCCAACTACTGGCAATGGCGTCGGAGCTTCATCCTTGGAGATTCGAACTGGAAATTTTGTAAGTCGGTTACCCTGTGGACACTCCCACAGATGTAGACATGTATTTGAGCCCAAACTGAATGCTGAGCAGGGTGCGACCTGTTAAGCATTTGTTTTGGAAATGCTTTGAGCAGAGCACATCGTGGTGTTTTGGTTCCCCCTTCTTTATGGCTAGGTCCCATTGATTCATTGCCATTTGCCACTGTCGTTTTCCAGCTTCATTTTGTTTTTAAAGGAAAAGCTTGGAAAGAAAACTCCTTTGTCAACTTTTCACTGCAATCAACTGCAGCACTCTCGCTCGGCATGCTTTAAAACTGATTTGCCAGACTGCTATCGATTCAATTTTGTTCAAGTCGTTACTGAGCCATGCGGGTCAGTTGTCTTGTCTTGACGTCATGGAGGTCATGTGACTGAAACCCGGGATTTTCAGCTGCAGACGATGCAGCTGCTCGAAGCGTCGTGTTTGTTTTCATTCAAATCAATACTTTTACGTACCTCAGGAAAATGTCAATGTATCAAACAAACAGCGTGTATGTTAAACTTTATTTATATAGTACAATGTAAGTGATATTTACAACTTAAAATCAGTGTTCAGGGGCCCTTTAACACTGGATTGTTTTCCTACTTTATTGCTGGATTGTATTCAGGCTTTAGTGCCAGAATGTGTTCAGGCTTTAGTGCCAGATTGTGTTCAGGCTTTAGTGCCAGATTGTGTTCAGGCTTTAATGCCAGATTGTGTTCCAGCTTTAGTGCCAGAATGTGTTCCGGCTTTAGTGCCAGAATGTGTTCCGGCTTTAGTGACAGATTGTGTTCCGGCTTTAGTGCCAGATTGTGTTCCGGCTTTAGTGACAGATTGTGTTCCAGCTTTAGTGCCAGAATGTGTTCCGGCTTTAGTGCCAGAATGTGTTCCGGCTTTAGTGACAGATTGTGTTCAGGCTTTAGTGCCAGATTGTGTTCCGGCTTTAGTGACAGATTGTGTTCAGGCTTTAGTGCCAGATTGTGTTCCATCTTTAGTGCCAGATTGTGTTCAGGCTTTAGTGCCAGAATGTGTTCTGGCTTTAGTGCCAGAATGTGTTCCAGCTTTAGTGACAGAATGTGTTCCGGCTTTAGTGCCAGAATGTGTTCAGGCTTTAGTGCCCGATTGTGTTCAGGCTTTAGTGACAGATTGTGTTCGGGCTTTAGTGCCAGAATGTGTTCAGGCTTTAGTGCCGGATTGTGTTCAGGCTTTAGTGCTGGATTGTGTTCAGGCTTTAGTGCCAGATTATGTTCAGGCTTTAGTGTCGGATTGTGTTCAGGCTTTAGTGCCAGAATGTGTTCAGGCTTTAGTGCTGAATTGTGTTCAGGCTTTAGTGCTGGATTGTGTTCAGGCTTTAGTGCCGGATTGTGTTCAGGCTTTAGTGACAGATTGTGTTCAGGCTTTAATACTGGATTATTTTCCTACTTTATTGCTGGATTGTGTTCCGGCATTAGTGCCGGATTGTGTTCAGGCTTTAGTGCCGGATTGTGTTCAGGCTTTAGTGACAGATTGTGTTCAGGCTTTATTGCTGGATTGTGTTCAGGCTTTAGTGCCAGATTGTGTTCAGGCTTTAGTGACAGATTGTGTTCAGGCTTTAGTGCCAGATTGTGTTTAGGCTTTAACACTGTACAGTTTTCCTACTTTATTGCTGGATTGTGTTCAGGCTTTAGTGCCCAATTTGTGTTCAGGCTTTAGTACCGGATTGTGTTCAGGCTTTAACACTGCACTGTTTTCCTACTTTATTGCTGGATTGTGTTCAGGATTTAGAAGTTTAGTGCTGGATTGTTTTCCTTATTTATTGCTGGATTGTGTTCCAGCTTTATTGCTGGATTGTGGTCCTACTTTATTGCTGGGTGGTGTTCCAGTTTTAGTGCTGGATTGTGTTCTGGCTTTAGTGCTGGATTGTGTTATGGCTTTAGTGCTGGATTGTGTTCCAGCTTTAGTGCTGGATTGTGTTTCAGCTTTAGTGCTAGATTGTGTTCCGGCTTCTGGATTGTGTTTCAGCTTTAGTGCTGGAATGTGTTCTGGCTTTAGTGCTGGATTGTGTTCCAGACTTAGTGCTGGATTGTGTTCCAGCTTCTGTTTCAGCTTTAATGCTGGACTTAAAGCAGATAGGGCTCAACTGTCTATACATAACTGCCAGTTAATTTGAATAATACATTCTGAAGCTGTGACTGGCAGTTAATTTGAATAATACATTCTGAAGCTGTAGCTGTCAGTTATTTTGAATAATATATTCTGAAGCTGTAACTGCCAGTTAATTTGGATAATACATTCTGAAGCTGTAACTGCCAGTTAATTTGGATAATACATTCTGAAGCTGTAACTGCCAGTTATTTTGAATAATACATTCTGAAGCTGTAACTGGCAGTTAAATTGGATAATACATTCTGAAGCTGTAACTGCCAGTTATTTTGTATAATACATTCTGAAGCTGTAACTGCCAATTAATTTGAATAATACATTCTGAAGCTGTAACTGCCAGTTATTTTGTATAATACATTCTGAAGCTGTAACTGCCAATTAATTTGAATAATACATTCTGAAGCTGTAACTGCCAATTAATTTGAATAATACATTCTGAAACTTAACTGCCGGTTAATTTGAATAATACATTCTGAAGCTTAACTGCCGGTTAATTTGAATAATACATTCTGAAGCTTAAGTGCCGTTTAATTTGAATAATACATTCTGAAGCTGTAACTGGGGCAGTTTTGTAATATTTGTATGTCTGATCCATAATTTTTGTGAAACATTTTGTTACATGTGAAATAAAATTTTGTTGGAACCACAGGGCTAGATGCAATGTTGAACTTTTTTTCCAGTGCTTGGATAGCTGATGTGGTCAGCAGTTTCAGAAGAATGCCACTTTTTCTGTCTAGATTCACCAAGCTTACTCATCAGAAGTGTAACACAGCCATCCGGCAGACCGCCATCTCCAAGGACGGGAACATTCTGGTGGCCGTCAGCGACGATGGCTGTATTTGGAGATGGGATCGTGTCAAGTGATGCTGTGTGTTATTCTGACAGCTTGAGATGGGATCGTGTCAAGTGATGATGCATGTCATTGTGACAGCTTGAGATGTGATTATGTCAAGTGATGCTGTGTGTCATCACAGCTTGAGATAGGATTGTGTCAAGTGAGGTGTCTTTATTATGATGATTGCGTCAGATGATGTGCCATCATGGTGGACATGGGTTGGTCAAGATGCAGACATGTCTGGCAGCCAGTGGTGCTGGTTGAAGTGAATGATGGACCTGCAGGCAATGTGGAGTGTGTGTCACACAGTGAGAGTGCATGAAGGCACCACACAGGAAGTGTGGACAAGCAGCAGCATTGTGTAAACCACAGACACAGCATAATGCTAAACAAGGTCTGACAGGAAGACCACCAAGACTTCAGGACCTGTAGATGCAAAACCTGATTAGCTGTTGGTTCGTCTAGTAGGTTGAATTACATTTTTTATATATACCTTTAGTATTACAACTTGCTGCAGTTTTCTTTTGAAAGAAACACCGACACAAAGACAATGTCCAATCACACAACAAACCAGTACATATAAATACGAGCCTTGTTTTACTGTTTACTGACCAAAGCTTTCAGACACACATGTGCATGGATCCATGCACAGACTATTCAACCTAGGAGAACTGTTGTAAGAATGGCTACACAAATATACAGTTGTTTTAATTACCAAAATCCCAACATGGTTCTGTACAGTGAATGAATTATAATGGCCACTGGCAGCCATCTTGCCAGTTCAGCTGTTTGTCCTTGCATCATGTGTCGATTTCACTTGGACAGTGGGTGTAATTTCAAAGATACCTGTCAGACGCAATCTTGGACATTTGATATTTTTATGATTGTAGCTGTATCAGCAACTTTGTCGCAATACATCTATATTCTATGACACAAGGGTGGTTTGTGTGTGTTGTTGTTTGTTTTTGTGGTGTTTTGCTGTAGTCTGTTGCTGTTTCTGTTCAGTTGTTTGTTGGTTGAGTTTGTCGTTTTTTCTTTTTCTTTTCTTTTTTCATTTGTTTTGTTGCAGTTGGTTTGTGTGTGTGTGTGTTTTGTTGTTGTTTGGTGCTTGGGGGGGGGGGGGGGGGTGGATGAAGGGGATAATAGATCTGAAGGAGTTCAGCATTTGAATTTTAGTTGTTATAGCATCTTTTTATTTTTATTATTTTTATCTTGCCTTATTTGATGGATTTTATTACTGAACAAACTACGAGAGAATCAGCCGGTGTCCTTTGCTTGTTGCTGACAGGGCACTGCTCACAGAGGCACTGCACACAGCACTGATAGCCACCACGATTGTCAGATGGTGGTTAGAAACAGTTACGTCAGTGTGCATAATTATACTGAACACTGACAGCCACCACGATTGTCATATGGTTAGATATAGTTGTGTCATTGCGATAACGACAGTGATAGCTACCACGATTGTCAGATGGTTAGATATAGTGACATTGTAATAACGACAGTGATAGCTACCACGATTGTCAGCTGGTTAGATACAGTGTCATTGTAATAACGACAGTGATAGCTACCACGATTGTCAGCTGGTGGTTAGAAATAGTTCTGCCATTGTGTATGCTGTGTGCATTATATTTGTATATTAAATTTATATGAAATACTGTACTTTAAAAAATTCTGAGGTGTGTTGTTTTGACACCAACAGTCACAATGAAGACACAGACAGTCACAGTAAAGACAGACATCACAGTAAAGACAGACATCACAGTGAAGACACGGACAGTTACGGTAAAGACAGACATCACAGTAAAGACAGACATCACAGTGAAGACAGACGTCACAGTGAAGACACGGACAGTCACAGTGAAGACAGACATCACAATGAAGACAGACGTCACAATGAAGACACGGACAGTCACAGTGAAGACACAGACGTCAGAGTGAAGACAGACATCAGAGTGAAGACAGACATCAGAGTGAAGACACGGACAGTCACAGTGAAGACAGACATCACAATGAAGACAGACAGTCACAGTGAAGACGGACATCAGAGTGAAGACAGACAGTCACAGTGAAGACAGACATCAGAGTGAAGACAGACACAGCATGAAGACCACGATGAAAAAGTCACAGTGAAGACAGACATCAGAGTGAAGACACGGACAGTCACAGTGTAAGACAGATAAGACAGTGAAGACGACAGTCACATGTGAAGACAGACATCAGAGTGAGACGCAGTACATGAAGACAGCTCAGAGTAAGACGCGACAGTCACAGTTGATACAGACATCAGAGTTGAAGAAAGGACAGTCAATGAGCACCATCAGATTGAAGACGGATCAGTACAGTGTACAATGAATAAGACAGATCAGAGTGAAGACGGACAGTCACAGTGAAGACAGACTCAGGTTTAAGACACAGACGTCCAGTGAAGACGACATCAGAGTAAGACAGACTCAGAGTGAAGACGACGTCACAGTGAAGCAGACATCAGAGTGAAGACGGACAGTCCATTGAGACAGACATCAAGTGAAGACACGGACAGTCACAGTGAAGACAGACATCAGAGTGTAGACACGGACAGTCCATGAAGACACATCTGAGACCATGGTGAAGACGACAGTCACAGTGAGACAACATCAAGTGAAGACACGGACAGTACTGAAACAAATCTGAGGGAGTAAGTGACACTCAGAGTGAAGACACGACAGTCACAGTGAGACACTCAAGTGAAGCATCAAGGAAGACAAAAGTGAAGACAGACATCAAGTGAAGACAGACATCAGGGAGACAGACTAAGTGAAGACAGACACAAGTGAGACGAATACGTGAGACGACTCAAGTAAGACAGACATCAGTGAAACAGACATCAGAGTGAACAGACATCAGAGTGAAGACGACTCACAGTGAAGACAGCATCGATGAAACAGACTCAAGTGAAGACACGGCAGTCACAGTGAAGCAGAATCAGAGTCGACACAATGACAGATCAGGTGAAGACAGACAGTCACAGTGAAGACAGACATCAGAGTGGGGAAAACAGAAAAAATCAGAGTGAAGACAGACATCAAAAACCAGTGGGAAGGACAGGGAACAATCCCCGAGTGAAGACAGACAGTCCCCGCAGTGAAGACAGACATCAGAGTGAAGACACGGACAGTCACAGTGAAGACAGACATCAGAGTGAAGACGGACAGTCACAGTGAAGACAGACATCAGAGTGAAGACGGACAGTCACAGTGAAGACAGACATCACAGTGAAGACGGACAGTCGCACACAAACCGTGGTTAGGACTGAAAGACAAGAGGAAGTAAAACATGCCACTGATTAATTATTATTCTTGTTGGAACGGGTGTCGTGAGTGACGATTAGCAGGATTGGATGTACAAGACAACGTTTTGTCCAACTTGTGAGAAGGCTTCAGCTCCCTAATAACATTCAGTTGGTGGTTTGAGGGTGAAGCAGTCAACTATGCGGGCGTAGGTGACAGCTTCATGAGTCAGGGTGGATAATCAGACACATAAACCTCTTGCAACAGTTAGTGTTCACTCGTCATTCAAGTCAAAACTCCACTTGTCATTCAAGCCAGATATCCACTCCTTTTTCAAGCCAAAAATCCACTCGTAATTCAGGCCAAAAATCCACTCGTAATTCAAGCCAAATATCCACTCCTTTTTCAAGCCAAAAATCCACTCCTTTTTCAAGCCAATATCCACTCCTTTTTCAAGCCAAAAATCCACTCGTAATTCAAGCCAAATATCCACTCGTTTTCAAGCCAAAAATCCACTCGTAATTCAAGCCAAATATCCACTCGTTTTCAAGCCAAAAATCCACTCGTTTTTCAAGCCGAACCTCCAGTGTGCTTAGCCTTGAGCGCCATTGGATGGAATACATCCGGCATTCTCCATTCTCCATTGCCAGTGCTGTTGGCTCAACGCTTTAGCGTGTTCCGCCGTTCAAACAAGCAGTGCGGGTTCCCGCGGGATTTGTGTTCTGATTGGACCAAATGGACTGGCGTCCACGTGACCCCGCACGCGCATTCTGTGCCCGCGCGTCCTCAAACCTCACAATGCCGTTCCCTGTCGTGGGACGTTTTGTCCCGCCGTGGGACGTTTTGTCCCGTGCGTTTGTTCGGGGGAGGACGTCTTGTGGCGCGGGAGGTTTTGTTGTTCGTCCGGGCGGCGAGGTGGGAAAGATGGCGGTTACTGACACCCTGCAATTACGGACTTCATCAGTTAATGAAAAAAAGGTCCCCCCCGCCTCACCCCCCGGGCGTATGTGTGTGTGCGTCTGTGTGTGTGTGTGCATGTGTGCATGTGTGTGTGTGTGTGTACCTGTGTGTACCTGTGTGTGTGTGTGTGTACGTGTGTGTGTGTATGTGTGTGTACGTGTGCGTGTGTATGTGTGTGTGTGTACGTGTGTGTGTACGTGTGTGTGTGTGTGTACGTGTGTGTGTGTACGTGTGTGTGTGTGTACGTGTGTGTGTGTGTGTGTGTGTACGTGTGTACGTGTGTGTGTGTGTGTGTGTACGTGTCACAGTCAGTCTCTCGCTGGATCGTGAGCTCGTGGCACCGAGTGTAGTGGACGCACTTCACACAGCGGTGATGGTACATTTCAAAGTTTGACGATTTGGAATTCTTCAGTCGCAAGGAAGCACTGCCGAAACCGAAATGCTGTAGGCGCAGCTAGCTTTGCGACAGTTTGGGGAATTTCATGGCTGAACGAGCAATACAGCAGTGGCTGTACGCATGCGCACCCCGATAGTACCGTGGAGGTACTGGACGCGGAGGACCTGACGGGACGTGCTGATGCTATTTTTAGTCGGACCAGTTGAAAAACGGATCACTTCGTGTAGCTATAAGTAAGTAAGTTGGTGTTTTACGCCCAGTCAACCGGTACAGTCGTGTAGCTAGCAAACGTTAAGTATCGCAGTTAAAAAATAAAAAATCGCGGAAAATCAATGAGA